>CP139503.1:379081091-379142051 GCA_021014915.2 Artemisia tridentata subsp. tridentata
TTGATTACATTTAATAGCAAGGTAAAATTTTAATATTACAAAAATATCACTTGACACTGATGAGTGTGTAAATACTCATCATTTCTTTCACATTTGAGCTACAGAAACAGTCAAAAACACTTTAAAAAGTCTAAAAATGTATAAAAATATCATCTGACTGTGTTTTTATAAGTTTCAGGGAAAAACAAACAATAAATGGCATAATTTGCATTTTAGTCCCTGAACTTTCATAATTTGGCAAATCTAGTCCCTAGAATCTAAAAAAGTGGAATTTATCATTCAAGGTCCCTAAAATAATCTTAATTGTCAAATTTGGTCCTTGAATGATTGTTTGAGCAAAAATTACAAAAAGGTCCCTGAACTTTTAAAAATGTCAAAAATGGTCCCTGGGTTATTTTAAAATGGAAAATTAATAATTATGACCCTTGTACTATTCATCTTGGCAAAATTGGTACCTTATGATACTTTGTGAAAATTACAATTTCAGCCCCTTCAAAATCCAAATATTACAAAATGGTCCTTGTGCTTATTTCCTATAAACTAAATCCGGACCCTAAATTAAACTAAACCCAAAACACAACCAACCCAACCCTTTATTTAATAAACCCAGCCCAATCACTAAACCTTAACCCGGCCCAACCCCAACTTAACTAATACCAGGGTTTGACCCTGGTCAAACCCGTCTCCTACACACAACACCCGCCAAAACCACCTCCCCTCCAAACCACCTTCACTGCTTCAAACCACCATCCACCTCACCCTTCCAACTCATCACCCCAGCTCACTAATCTCTCCTCCACCTCCACAAACACCCAAAACTCATTAATTAAAATAACCTGCTTATGACTTTTTCCCGCCAAAATTGCCAAGTGGTCGAATCTGATGAATTCTTGGAAATCAATGGCTCAGATGAAGTGGGATATGCTCAGGGATGTCGACAAAGGGATAAGAGTCTATAAAGAAAGAAGAAAAAGCAGTGTGAGAGATTATCTAGTGTAATTTTAGTTATTTAGTGTCGAATTAGTTAAATTTAAATTCTCAGTGTAATTTTAATCTTTCAAGTGTTGAATTTAGTTGTTCCAGTGTAATATAAATCTTTTCTAATAATTAATTTCAAGTCTTTAGTTCAATCTCAGTTTATGCATTTTTCTCAATTTCAAAAATCTCATGTATGTTGAATGTTGTTGTTAGTGTTGTTTCTGGACTTCACAGGTTCATATAAGCTCCTAAATAGCTTATAAAAGCTATTAGTAATCATTAAAATCAGTTAGTAATAGAAAAATCAAAAATACAAAAACAGGTCAACAAAAGTCAAAGTTCAGGGAATGATGAAGAAAGGCTGGAGCAAGGGAAATTTTGGATTGCCCTTGGGTTAGTGGTTCTGTGGAGAACCTATAGGAGTGATTCATTGGTCCTTGTTCTTGGTTTTTAGCTGGAAGCATCTTGTAAGCTCAAATCTCTTTAATATTGCACTTTACTGTGTAAACTAGTTTGGTGGTTAAATCTTTGTGTTTTCCAGTCTTTGTGGTGCTATTCAGTCATAATATAGCTTAAAATAAGTTGCTTGTTCATTAAATTTGCCTTTTGCTTAAATCTCATTTTAACAGTCATCATAGCAATTTGTCAAGTTCTTTGTTTCTTGCTGCTATTTCTGGATTTTCTAGTATAATTGGTCTTATATAATCATAGGAAAGTGTTGGAAATAAGTGTTGTGTTTTAAAATTCAGATTTGCTTTGAAAATCTTGCAAACCTGTCCTGATCAGGGGTGTTTGGATTTGTAAGATTGTCTGTGTTTTGGTTGTTGTTTGTTGTTGTTTTTTGTTTAAGCAAGTCTCATTAGGTTCCTATAGGTCAGTCAAAGGTTAAAAGTTAGTGTTCATTTGCTTAAAAGTCAAACATCATATTAAATCTCCCTTAACTGTTTCACTGTTAGGATTTTGAACTACAAATCTTATCTCAGTGGTGCTTAACTTGTTAATCTAGATTAAAATCATCTTAATATATCATAATATAACATAATTAGTCAGTAGTGATCAATAGAAACTCACCAAAGTCAACCATTGTTCTTTTCTGCAAAAGTCAAAAGATCAGCAGACATATGGTTTTTGGTTGCTGATCTTGGGCAAAATTGGACATCAATTGGAGTGATTGTGATAGGGCTTTTGTGTTTTTAAGATTCTCAGTAGTATAGAGAAGCTTTTGCCCCCCTAAGATTGCATCTCAGCAGCTTATTTGAGTGCTTAATCTTGCCTGCAAGTTGGCCTTGTTCCTGAAATTTCTGTGCTATAATCCATAACAGTCAAGTGCTCAATCTGTTTAATCTCTTGTTGTTATTTGTGTTTTTTTAGTTGATTTGTGGTTATTTCATCATATTACCCTGTTCCTGAACTTTTGGAAACTTTATTTGCTTTTTAGCTTATTTTGTGCTTATAAGCAAACTGCTTATTAGCCTAAATCAGTCCATCAGCCTTAGACAAGTTCCAATTTTAATTTTCCTAGCCTTTTAATATTAATTTAGACTTAACTTAAATTTTTCAGATTTTTCCTAAGTTATTTTATATTTTTAATCATTTTAATTAGTTTTTAATAGTAATTAAATCATAATAAATAAAATATTAATCAAAAAATTATAAATCCAATTTTCATAATTTTCTTTTGTCATTTGTAATCTAGGAAAAATATAAAAATATTTTTAGGACTTAAAAAAATCAAAAATAGAAATATAGTGATAGCTTCTATTTAATAGAATTTATCTTTTTAAATTTTAATTAAGTAATTTTCATTTTTATAATTTTCTTATCTTCTTATCACTTTAAAGTATTTATAGAAAAATTTTCAGATTTTTATTTGATCTTTTAGTATTTATTAGAATTTTAATTAGTTTAAATAATTATTAAATAGTTTTTAATTAATAATAATTAATTAATAAGTAAAATAAATAATTTTCCTTTTCCAATAATTTTCTTTTATTATTAGGGTTGTAAAAATATAAATTTCATATCCGTAGGCCTTTTATTTCTTAAAACTCACTTTTTATTTCGTACGTTTACGTTTGTTTAAATTTAAACGTACGCTTTTAGGTTTTTATACGTTTCTAGTTAACTTGTTTTTCCATTCTTGTTTATATAGCTTGGTTAAAGCTATTTTCTTATCTCATTAGTGTAATCAAAATCATAATCCCTTTTCTGTTCAATAACACTTGATCACGATCCGTTTTTAAGCACAATTTCGCATCTCGCTGGGACTTAAACGACCCGGGGATAAAACTATACTCCTTGGATTATTGCATTGTGCTCTGGATTGTTTGACTTTGTTTGACCACATCCGTGGTTAATTTAAGTTGACTGTTTCGGAACCAATCAAATTTTGGCGCCGCTGCCGGAGAGGTGTGCTGCGTGTTCTAAACATTTTGCAGTATCGTGTCTTTGAACCCCAATCTGTGAATATCTTCTCTCTCTTGTATATTTATCATATATAAAGCAAAACGCTTGTGAAGTTAACTCATTTAACGGATCAAGCACCAAAAATATCGTATTCCTATTTCCCATAAAACCATATAAAAAACAAAAATATTTTCTTTTCTTTTCTATATATATTATCATATAAAAAAAATAATAAAAACATCAAAAATATTTTCTATTTTCTGTGTTAAATAACAAATAATAAAAATTAACCATCGAGAACCAAGACTGAGCACTACCTAACTGGGGGTGCGGCCATAATAAGTTCCCAAACCTAAGATAAAAACTTGCCTTTGTATCACTTGCGAATATCGGCTCACCTTTAATTGATAAACAAACTCTAACGGAGGTTCTAGGATAGTCTGACATTAAATTGTCGGACTGAAAGAAGCGGGTTTTTAAGGAGCGTAACTGCCCACCTTTGCTTCTCCGCCACTCTGTGCGTTTGTCAGTTAGAGAGCTACCGTACGCCTGTTGATTATTGGTTTAAGTTCACTTGTGTTTTTTCTCGATCTTGATTTTAATTGAAAAATTTTGTTTTCATCTTTACTTCTCAATAAATAAATAAAATCCAAAAAGAATCTTCTTACCCTTTTCTGAGTTTCCTCCACTATAAAGGATTCTTAGACTCGTCTTAGTGCATGCGCACTCGTTCTTCTAGGTCATCAAGCCCTCTCCGTGAGCTTGGAAACATACCTCGAAGACGTCGTAGACGTTCTGCCCCATCAGTCGTATCTGAGGAACGTACTGATCCTGTCGTCATGGCAGATTTGCCGATGAATGAGCTTCTCCAAGCACCCATCGAGGGTTATGGAGATGCCATTGTTGTACCAGCTATTGTAGCTGAGAGTTTTGAGCTCAAAACCGGGTTACTGAATCTTGTAACCTCAAGCCAATTCTACGGTTTTGAGAGGGATGATCCTCATGCTCACATTCGATGGTTTAACAAGATTACATCTACCATCAAATACAAGAACATCCCGTCTAGCTCAATCAAACTTCTTCTATTCCCATTTTCTCTCGAGGGACAAGCCCGGATATGGCTTGAAAAACAACCCCCTCGTTCAATTGAGACATGGGAGGACTTAGTTACAAAGTTTGTGAACGAATTTTTTCCACCGTCTAGAACGACAAGTCTTAAAAATGAAATTATCAAATTCACACAAAGATTTGATGAATCATTTAGTGACGCGTGGGATCGTTTCAAAGAATTGCTTCGTAAATGTCCTCATCATGGTGGTATGTGCTTAAACACATACCATTTCTAGACCAAAACCGGACCAAAATAACCAAAAACCCGACCAAAACGCCAAAAGATATTGTGTTTTTGTGTTTTTGCATGTGCAGGGATGGATATCGTGAAAATTGACAAAAGACACAAGAAAACCGGGAAAACGAGCACGAGATTGGAAGAGTGTTCGAAAGCCGAGGCCGGGGAAGTCAAACAGTCAAAGTACGCTCAAATGGTCAAGATTAGCCCTCCAATTATCTAAGATTGTCAAAAGTATCCCTTGGGAAATATTATTGAAAGATGGCAGAATTAGTCCTCATGGTTTCAGAAAATACAAATTTAGTCCTTGTGATTGTTATCTAAATCCTAAAAACCTATATTAACTATCCGGACCTTTAAATAAATCCCTAACCCATACACTACCCAAGCCCACCATTTCAAACACAACCCAGCCGGCCCAACCCTTTACCCATCTAAATCCTAAACCCGACCCAACACTAAACAACAACCCGGGTCAAAAGTTAAACCCATTCGGTCTAAATGTTCGGTCAAAAGAGAAAAAAGATAAAAATAAAAAGAAACAAACACTCCTTTTCATCCACTCCCCATATTTTCTTATCTCTCTCTCACCGAAAAAACAAATCCGATCCCCAAAAAAAAAAAAAACTTTACCCTTTCCCTTCCAAAGAACCCTAATTATCCTTCCCAAAAATTACCGCAATTAAGGGTAATTAGGTCCTTTCGTTCACTTGTCAGTCCTTGTCAGAGCAAACTAGCACACACGGGGACACGTGGGAGCAAATTATTGGATCGAACACGTATTATTTTGCGATCGTACGGTTAGCAAAGGAAGAAAGAAGAGAAAGATGATCTAAGGGTGAATTTGAAGCTAAGAGGGACGCGGATCGCCAGCGTGGCAAAGACCAGAAGGTTCGGATCGAGCTTATAAATAGAGGAGAGGTTACCCCATTTTCGTATGTATTTTTATTTTAGCAACGTTATGCTGTCGAATTAGTTTTAGAATTTTAGTCTTCAAACTCGGATTGTAATTTTCAGGTTTAGTTGAGTTCGAATTGAGTTTTTTTCTGTTTATGTTTATTCCAATTTTAGTATTGTAATTTTTCGTTTAGTTTATGATTAGTTGTTTCGAGTATTGTAACTTTTTAAAGATTGTAATGAAAGTCTCAATCTGAGGTTCATTTGGTTATCCGATTTTCATTTAGTACATTGATTTTAATTTTCAGTTTAGTGTTTTGTTTCAATATTTGATTATCAGAAAAAATAAAAAAAAAAAAAAAAAAAAAAAAAAAAATATATATATATATATATATATAGTTCGAATCTGCTTCAGTGAGCTTATTTCATTTAAGTTCAGCTTATATAAGCTCTTTAGCTTATTGTAAGTTAGAATTAGTGTAATTGCTGTGAAAAATTCAAAACATCCTTCGGTCAACAAAAGTCAACATTAGTGATGATCATGAATCTGGGTTTAATCTGATAGTTCAAACAGCGAAGTGGAAGTGTTTGAGCCTATCTAAAGATAGGCTTCTGGGAAATCTCCTCTGTTCTTGCTGAGGGGAATTGATTTGTGAGCTTCTCTTTTTATTTTTACTCCATTTTAATATTTCTAGTATAGAATAGTTTAGATCTTTGATACTTGCTTGCTAGTGGCTATATTTGATCTTAATCTGTCTTGATATTGCTGTTTGAAGTAGTTTAGATAAGGTGTTAGCTTATTTGAATTTGTTTTCTCATATTTCCTTTAAAACTGTCTTGCTATGGTCCATGTTGCATTTCCATGTTTCTGATGTTCTAGTGTTAAACTTTTGCTTCATATAGTCTTTAATCAGCTTAAGTAATCAGTTTAAATTAAAAATTCAGTAGCTTTAGTCTTAAAAAATCAATAGTTGTAATATAAACATAGTTTTAAGGGGTGTTTGGTTTAATAGAAATTTGCTAGCATTTGTTGTTTATTTGCCATCTTCTCTGCATTAATAGTTCATATAGGGTATATTAGGATTATACAAGTCATAAAAACTTCATCTTTAACTTTAAAAAGTCAAAACTTCTTTTAAATCTTCATACTAGCTGATATAGTTAACATTTTTATAGAAAATCTCTCATTCTAGTTATAAAGTAGGATAATTTAGCTTAAATCACTTGCATTTAGCTTATTAAATAGTTTTAAGTCATTTTAGATCAGATTTAAGTTCAATTTAGTCAAAGTTGCTTAAAATCAAAAAGTCAAAAAGGTCACTTAATTCAAATTTGGTCCTTGTTTTTGTTTCAAATCACCTTTAGCTTTATTAGAATTTCAAAAATTACAAATTCGGTCCTTGTCTTTTGTTTTAAAAAGTTTTAGTTTAAATAAAGTTTCCAAAATTGCATTTTTAGTCCCTTGTTTTTATAAAACTTTATTTTCTTAAATTTCTTTTTATAAAATCAGATTTTTTTTTTTTTTTTAAAAAATCATTTTTCGTCCTTTAGATTTTATTTTTATTTTTATTTCTATTTTAAGTATAATTTCACTAATAGATTTATTAATCTCGGGATTAACCCGGGATTTGCATTTGTTTGAATTTTCTTTGTATGCATTTATTCTAATAGCGTAGATTGTTTTTAATATTTCTTATTTTAGTGTAATCAAATTCTAAAAAAATAATATCTTTCACGTCACTTAATCACTTCACATTTTCACGACTCCGATTCGACAAATTCGCCGTCAAACCTTCGTTGGGAGAACGACCCGGGGGAATATTCTCACGAATATTTCTTTGGAAAAATAAAAATAATAAAAACAAAGCATCAATAAAATGGCGCCGCTGCCGGGGAAGGCTTGAAACGAGTGCGTCGATTTCGTCCGTTGTTTTTGTGATTTGAAGATCCTTCCTTGGAAGTTATTGTTTTTATAAAAAATAAAAATACAAAAATACAAATAAATAAAACACTTTTCCTAAAGTGTTTTCATAAATACATCATTAATAAACATCCTCCGTCTTCCGTTGAAGGAGGGCGGTTGTAAACCATTCCAAATAACAACAAAACAAATCGTGTAATTAATCGTTATCGGATTACTTTATTACTACAACCTAATTACGGGGTGATGAACTCAAATAAGTACATTTTATTACTATCATTTATCCTATTAATTTGACTTGTTTTACTATATTATGTATGAGGATTGATACTTAATCGTTTACTTTTGTAATTCTCAGGTAAAAACAAGCATTTGGTGAAACTTGGCAATTTTGGACTAATAATGGAGCAAAACGTGCATAAAGTGAAGAGTCTACTGAAATGAAGAAGATCAAGACTAATCTGCTCCAGATGCGCCGCATCTCACTATCAACATGCGCCGCATCTCTATCAAGATATCACCAGATACGATCCAAGATACAAGCGGACATGCGCCGCATCTAATAAAGAGTTACGCCGCATCTTCTGGCGGTGTACGAATATTCCTGAATATTATAATCTTGGACCCCACGCGAAGTTACGTACATACGCCGCATCTACTTAAGTAGATGCGCCGCATCTTCCCTCAGACACAAACTATAAATACCCCGTAGACCAGACGCATTAAGGAGATTCGGAAGAGATTCGGAAGTTCGAAAACCTAAAGACCGAACAGAAGAGAAGGACGAATTCAGTCAAGAGGCAGCACAAGACACACCCAAACCGAAGATACAAGAGCTGTAAGAAGGTGCTGCATGTATTTAATTCATTAAGTAGTTTTGTTTTATTGTTTTAGCAAACTTTAATTCATCAGGATTGGTGGCTTGTGTAATGTGACAACGGAAAGATTGCACTCCCTTTAATACTTGCTTTCCCATCAATTAAAGTTTATATGTTGATGTCTTTGGTTACTACTTATTAGTGCATTGACCACCTCTGTGTTTATTAGTGGCTTGCGGGCACCCGACTGCGGGACAAGGTGTGGCTCCCACGGTTGTTTCTAAATTGATCACTTAGGAATAACTTTTAGACATAAGTCGTCATTAAGGGTTTACTCGCCGATAAGAATAGGACCAACGAGAAAGGGTTAATTACATACACTTCATATAAAGCTATCAATAAAACAAGTGACAATCTACTTAATCATAAGGACAGCCCTCTTATTGTCTCTAGTATCTATCTGTGTACGTGTGTGCTACTTGCTGATTCGTGCCTATTTGTTTATTTTATTATTTAATTGCAAACAAAACTGTGCCAGTCTCTCAGGCTGAAACCCCCTTGCGTTAGGATATTAAAATACTGATTAGATTAACGAGATTATACGTTCCACTCTTAGTGATCGACACTCTACTTACCATTATCTTCATACTGACCGGGTACACTGCTCGTTAAGTGTGTGTGTTATTGATAAGTCGGCTAAATATAAATTTAAAACTTGAGTAGGCATTAAAACTGCTAAACCGCAACGACACATCACGCGCATCAAGTTTTTGGCGCCGTTGCCGGGGAGTGAATTGTTATTATCTGTTAATTTGATTAGTATTTTAATTAGGTTATTTTTTCTTTTTATTAGATTAAATTGCATCATTGTACTATTTTGCATATTTGTTGTATTGTGTGTTATTTGTTTGCTTTTGTTTTTATTTTTGTGTGTTTTATTTTTGTTTCGTGTGTTTTATTTTTTTGTTTTTATTTTTCGTATTTTTCTGTTCTGCTATCGTTGTACTGTGCTAAATCAAACGATACGGCGCATCTGATCTCTCAGATACGGCGTATTGCGTTTAATTTTTATATACAACGCGTTTAATTAATTCGATACGACGCATCTTTTCCCAAGATACGGCGTATCTGTTTTTAACAAGAAAATTTTTCTAAGCGATAAAGTAATACGACGCATCTGCTTTTGTAGATACGGCGTATCTGTTTTGATAAAAAATTTTTCTAAACGTTAACGCCATACGACGCATCTTCTTTTGAAGATACGGCGTATCTATTATTTTAATTAAAAACAGTTTGCGAATTATTAAACAAATACGGCGTATCGATTTCCGTCGATACGGCGCATCTTACTGAATCAAAAATCTTTTATTTTTAAACGTAACGAAAATACGGCGCATTAACTTTCGTTAATACGACGCATTTAATTTTAATTAGATAAATTGATTTTTGATTAATTAATTCGATACGGCGCATTCTTAAATTCTAAAGCGGCGTATCTATTTTCTGGATAAAAGTCTGATTAATTTCAACGATTATAAGATACGGCGTATCCCATTTATAGGATACGGCGCATCAACAACAGATATCTGAAGCTTTTATTTTACTTTGATCGTTTCACCCTTCTTTTGCACGAGTAAGTTTTATTTCAGGAAGATGGACGATCCGGATATTACAATGGAAGAATATATCAGATTTGAAGAGGAAAGAGCCTTGAGCAATAATGGGATATACGAGTGGGAAAGAGCAAGATATGGTGCACAGGTCATCATGGATAAAGAACCCACGATGGAAGAATACTTGTTATTGAAGCAGAAAAAGTCAGGGAGAGAGAGAAACAAATTGCCATTTCGACACACCTGGACTTTATCAATTGATGAAGAGGAAGAAGAATCATACGATTTTGGTGCAATTAGGTTTCCGGCAATAATTATTGATGATGATATTTCTCCGGAAGATGCCCAAGATGAAGAAGAGTCACAAGTGTTTGATTTGAATGATAATCCGGCAATTGTTTACAAAGAAGCTTATTCATCCGAAAGTGCTTATGATGAAAATGAAGATGAATGTGGGACAATGGTGTATAGTGCTATTACTTGTAATTTTCCACCCGAGGTGGAAAATATATTCTCATCCTATCAAAAACACCATGATAATACCCCTTCGGATGGAGATAATAAGTATTCTGATATTGAAAAGTTTGATGCTATTGTGTACGATAACATACCGCAATTACCACAACAAACGGAAATATTTAGGTGTGGAGCGGATGAGCCAGATTATGACCCCACAAAGGATTTTGAAGAAATGTGGGATGATTTATTTGAGGCGGCTATTCGGGATAAAGATGAAATTGCAAGACCACTAGTTGAAGATGGAGATTCACATGATGAATCGAAGTCACTTGCAACACAAAGTGGTACAAATTTATTTAATATTATTAATCCCGTTACTAATAATCTTGCTAGTTTTCCTAAACAGGTTGCAAAACAAAAAGATGATGAGGTGAAATCTATTACACTACCTATTGAAGCACCTGTGATCAACCCGTATTTGGTGGAGCTCGAAGAAGAATTTGGTGATGAGCTCTTAAACATTGCTATGATTGATGAAGATGATGATTTCGACCCTATGAAGGTTATAGAGGAACTCGAACTTTTACTTGCTAAAGACCCTTTCTCATCTTCTGCGGAAGTCAAGGGACGCCTTACTACCAAAGAGACTAACCAAGAAGAAAGGAGACTCATTTTTCCTCAACACACTACTCTTTCAGATGAAGTGGTCAAGTCATCCAATTTATCAACCAAACCGGGTATGAATAGGAAAGATGTACATGTATTGCCAAGGTATGAATTTTATTTATTTCTTCCATCTTTACTAGCAAATTTACACTCTTTCCGTGTTTATTGCTATTATCATCCGCACTTGATCCCAAGTGGGGGGAACAACACCCTATTACACAGTAAATAAGGGTGGAGTCAGGCTCGTGACTCGAACAAAAACAAGCGCTTCGTGGGAGGCAACCCATACTTATCTTTTATTTTATTTTATTTTCTGTTTCTGAGTTGAGTCAGTCCAGGCCGCACGAAGATACGGCGCATCTCAGTCCTGAGATGCGACGCATCCTCTGCAATGGTCATATCTTATTTTATTTTTCTGCATTTTTTATTTTTCGACTTTAAAACTATTTATCAGTTTATTTTAATGCGGCGCATCCCTGGTTAAGGATGCGGCGCATCTTTATTCTGATCCGTATTTATTCCAGGCTCGATACGGCGTATCTTCTTCAATAAGATACGGCGCATCGACTGACCTGATGATTTTCAGTTTTAATTTTTAAGTTTTATTTTTCCTAACTACTAATGTATTATGCAAGTTGAACCTTTCTTATCTTAGGTGTGTTTTAAAAGTGTTGGTGGTATTATAGTTTTCTGGATTTCCTGTGGATAAATCAAGTATGAAGCTTTAACGTTCTAATCCACAAGAAAGATGATTTTTGCTCATATACAAATGGAGGATCATACCGAGCAAATCTCAGGGGAGTTTTTCCGTTCTAATTCTTTTATTTCCAGTTTTTAACCTTTTATACAAACAACGAGGACGTTGTTTAACTTAAGTGGGGGGATAGGAGAATTAGAACACTTAACAATTACTTGTCCTAAACTTTTTCAAAAATTATGCTTAAAATGTGCTTAATATATCAAACTTAAAAATTTTTTAGCATGTTTTTGTTTAAGATCTAAGTTGCATAACTGCACACATGACGTTATTTTCAAAAATTGTGATTTTTCCAAAATTCACAAATCTATGAGTGTGCCGGTGACTTGTAAACTTTAGAACTTGGCTTGTATACTATTCGAGACCACCATAATGAGTATTATTTATTTAATTGGAATGACTTGTCTAACTTGGTAAAATTCTAGGATTACACCAAATAGCCTTTATATGTTATGTGTTATTAACTAGCTACACTGGTTAGTTAACCCCCGTATAAACCCTTTTGTTACTCTCATTTTAAGAGTAAGATACCCCTAGAAAAACCCTCAGAGCCATTCCTTTCGTTTCTTACACCTATGTTTAAAATGTTTCGTTACACCCTTACACCTTAGCCTACCCTGTAGATTAAAGTCCGTGGTTGGTTAATTGCTATAGGCAAAGTGTGTTTCCTTACATTACCTGTGTTCGCGTGCGTAATTCATTATCTATGGTTAGGTCGGGAAATTGCACAATGCAAATTGGAGTGAAAGTAAATATTGTATATCTTTTGAGTTTATTTTTCGTGTGTTTACTACTTTCACTATTAGCGTTATTTCTGAAAGTATGAAAAGTATGAATAAAAATTATCCGGAAAGAAAGTTGTAGTGATGTGGTGAAATTTTACACATCTATGTTTATGCTTTAAAAAAAAAAAAAAATGAAAAAAAAAAAAAAAAAAAAAAAAAAAAGAGAGAAAAAAGAGTTGGATGTTTATTTTAAGCCAACGATGTAGAGTTATGTAAGTGGTCGATATCACCACTATTTGTTGTATTATATCTATGGATTGAATGGGAATTGGCAGTTATGGGAACGCCAATTAAGGATTATTCTTTGATTAAGATTTTGTTGAGTATAATTCGTGTCTACCTAAAGCGTGTGTTTCAAGTGTTAAAGCGTGAGTTATTCAATGATATGAGTCTTATTCATGGGATGGTTGGGATAGTGATTAACCACACTTAGGATTTTAATTTATTTGTTTTGTTTATTTTTATTTTTATTTTTACACCAATTTATATCCCAAAAATTATCCATACCCTTTATTATTCTTTATCCAACCGAACCTTTGATTTATTGAGATTAGGGATTTGAGCAATCTTAAGTATCGTAGTCGTGGATTCGGCTATGTATTTATGATTTTGTCGCCCTTTTTGACATATTATTATTGGTGAAGTTTGGACCTATCTTTAGCCTATTCGAGTTAAGGATTTGAGCAATTGCAAGTATCGTGTTCGTGGATTCGATCATGTATTTGTGATTTTGTCGCCTTTTCTGGAATTTGAGATCGATAGTGAAAAGAGAATAATTAACCCTTAAGCCTAAAAACCCTTTTTACCGCTTTAGACTTGTTATTCCTTAGCTTTAGTGGTGGAGATGTGTATACTTGCCAAGCTTATGATAGAATATTCGTCGCGACTGGACAGTTAAACGATTAGATTTGCTTTTATCGACTTATTTTATTTTACTTCTAATTCGTTAAGTGTTTAGTTGTGTGATTACGAAATAAACGAATACATGCTTAAATATAAAAATAAATCCTAACATCTTTTAGGATACATTTTCATGAGATTTAATCTAAGGTTTACTTGGGGACAAGTAAAGTTCAAGTGGGGGGATATTTGATGAACTCAAATAAGTACATTTTATTACTATCATTTATCCTATTAATTTGACTTGTTTTACTATATTATTGATGAACTCAAATAAGTACATTTTATTACTATCATTTATCCTATTAATTTGACTTGTTTTACTATATTATGTATGAGGATTGATACTTAATCGTTTACTTTTGTAATTCTCAGGTAAAAACAAGCATTTGGTGAAACTTGGCGATTTTGGACTAATAATGGAGCAAAACGTACATAAAGTGGAAGTCTACTGACATGGACAAGATCAAGTCAATTCTGCTCCAGATGCGCCGCATCTCACTATCAACATGCGCCGCATCTCTATCAAGATATCACCAGATACGATCCAAGATACAAGAGGACATGCGCCGCATCTAATAAAGAGTTACGCCGCATCTTCTGGCGGTGTACGAATATTCCTGAATATTATAATCTTGGACCCCACGCGAAGTTAAGTACATGCGCCGCATCTACTTAAGTAGATGCGCCGCATCTTCCCTCAGACACAAACTATAAATACCCCGTAGACCAGACGCATTAAAGAGATTCGGAAGTTCGAAAACCTAAAGACCGAACAGAAGAGAAGGACGAATTCAGTCAAGAAGGCAGCACAAGACACACCCAAATCGAAGATACAAGAGCTGTAAAAAGGTGCTGCATGTATTTAATTCATTAAGTAGTTTTGTTTTATTGTTTTAGCAAACTTTAATTCATCAGGATTGGTGGCTTGTGTAATGTGACAACGGAAAGATTGCACTCCCTTTAATACTTGCTTTCCCATCAATTAAAGTTTATATGTTGATGTCTTTGGTTACTACTTATTAGTGCATTGACCACCTCTGTGTTTATTAGTGGCTTGCGGGCACCCGACTGCGGGACAAGGTGTGGCTCCCACGGTTGTTTCTAAATTGATCACTTAGGAATAACTTTTAGACATAAGTCGTCATTAAGGGTTTACTCGCCGATGAGAATAGGACCAACGAGAAAGGGTTAATTACATACACTTCATATAAAGCTATCAATAAAACAAGTGACAATCTACTTAATCATAAGGACAGCCCTCTTATTGTCTCAAGTATCTATCTGTGTACGTGTGTGCTACTTGCTGATTCGTGCCTATTTGTTTATTTTATTATTTAATTGCAAACAAAACTGTGCCAGTCTCTCAGGCTGAAACCCCCTTGCGTTAGGATATTAAAATACTGATTAGATTAACGAGATTATACGTTCCACTCTTAGTGATCGACACTCTACTTACCATTATCTTCATACTGACCGGGTACACTGCTCGTTAAGTGTGTGTGTTATTGATAAGTCGGCTAAATATAAATTTAAAACTTGAGTAGGCATTAAAACTGCTAAACCGCAACGACACATCACGCGCATCAAGTTTTTGGCGCCGCTGCCGGGGAGTGAATTGTTATTTTCTGTTAATTTGATTAGTATTTTAATTAGGTTTTTCTTTTTATTAGATTAATTGCATCATTGTACTATTTTGCATATTTGTTGTATTGTGTGTTATTTGTTTGCTTTTGTTTTTATTTTTGTGTGTTTTATTTTTTTGTTTGGTGTGTTTAATTTTTATTTTTATTTTTCGTATTTTTCTGTTCTGCTATCGTTGTACTGTGCTAAATCAAACGATACGGCGCATCTGATCTCTCAGATACGGCGTATTGCGTTTAATTTTTTTAATACAACGCGTTTAATTAATTCGATACGACGCATCTTTTCCCCAAGATACGGCGTATCTGTTTTTAATAAGAAAATTTTTCTAAGCGATAAAGTAATACGACGCATCTGCTTTTGTAGATACGGCGTATCTGTTTTTGATAAAAACTTTTCTAAAACGTTAACGCCATACGACGCATCTTCTTTTGAAGATACGGCGTATCTATTATTTTAATTAAAAACAGTTTGCGAATTATTAAATAAATACGGCGTATCGATTTCCGTCGATACGGCGCATCTTACTGAATCAAAAATCTTTTATTTTTAAACGTAACGAAAATATGGCGCATTAACTTTTGTTAATACGACAAATATAATTTGATAAATATAGTTGATTTTTGATATTTACCTTGATCGGTCAGCTACTCTCGTGTGCAAGTTGTTTATTTTCAGGATAAATGATGACTCGAGCATCACCAAGAAAGATTACATTCTGAACCAAACCAAGAGACGCTAGCTGAAGTGACCGAACATAAGACGGAACGAGTAGAGGAAAACTCAGTACTGGTAACATTGAACTTCTTTAATTCTTGAAATAGAATCCCAGGTAAACTCTACGATAATTCAACTGCCCAAAGGAAAGTTCTCTACACTATGATCTCAGTTTTATTATCCTTATTATACGTCTGATTCAATTCGTAATCTTAATTTTGTATGCTCAAAAACGATATTTGTTCCTAACCTCGGAATAAATCCTTATCCACTAAACAATAAGATTACGATTATTAATGAAACGTTTATGCCTATTACTCTTATTTTGAATTCATCTATATGGTGTGCCGTTTTTACCCAAATTTGATGTATAAGGAACTGTGTTGCGGAGGCCAAGGTACGTTCTTCATTTAAATTTCGTTAACTAACATAGAGATACGGCGGATCTAAATATCCGAAGCGCCGTATCCCTGACCAACTAAGGAGCTGAACGTGAGTCTAACTTGAAGACTCTGGAATAAAGACAAGTGCTGACCGGGAGACAACCCGGATTTATCTTTTATTATTCTGTTTTCTGTGTCGAGTCAGTCCAGGCCGCACGAAGATACGGCGCATCTCAGTCCTGAGATGCGACGCATCCTCTGCAATGGTCATATCTTATTTTATTTTTCTGCATTTTTATTTTCGACTTTAAAACTTTTTATCAGTTATTTTAATGCGGCGCATCCCTGGTTAAGGATGCGGCGCATCTTTATTCTGATCCGTATTTATTCCAGGCTCGATACGGCGTATCTTCTTCAATAGGATACGGCGCATCGACTGACCTGATGATTTTCAGTTTTAATTTTTAAGTTTTATTTTTACCTAACTACTAATGTATTATGCAAGTTGAACCTTTCTTATCTTAGGTGTGTTTTAAAGTGTTGGTGGTATTATAGTTTCCTGAATTTCCTGTGGATACATCAAGCATGAAGCTTTAACGTTCTAATCCACAAGAAAGATGATTTTTGCTCATATACTAATGGAGGATCATACCGAGCAAATCTCAGGGGAGTTTTTCCGTTCTAATTCTTTTATTTCCAGTTTTTAACCTTTTATACAAACAACGAGGACGTTGTTTAACTTAAGTGGGGGGATAGGAGAATTAGAACACTTAACACTTACTTGTCCTAAACTTTTTCAAAAATTATGCTTAAAATGTGCTTAATATATCAAACTTAAAAATTTTTAGCATGTTTTTGTTTAAGATCTAAGTTGCATAACTGCACACATGACATTATTTTCAAAAATTGTGATTTTCCAAAATTCACAAATCTATGAGTGTGCCGGTGACTTGTAAACTTTAGAACTTGGCTTGTATACTATTCGAGACCACCATAATGAGTATTATTTATTTAATTGGAATGACTTGTCTAACTTGGTAAAATTCTAGGATTACACCCAAAAAGCCTTTATATGTTATGTGTTATTAGCTAACTACACTGGTTAGTTAACCCCCGTATAAAACCTTTTGTTACTCTCACTTTTAGAGTAAGATACCCCTAGAAAAACACTCAGAGCCATTCCTTTCGTTTCTTACACCTATGTTTAAAATGTTTCGTTACACCTTAAACCTTAGCCTACCCTGTAGATTAGAATCCGTGGTTGGTTAATTGCTATAGGCAGAGTGTGTTTCCTTACATTACCTGTGTTCGCGTGCGTAATTCATTATATATGGTTAGGTCGGGAAATTGCACAATGCAATTGGAGTGAAAGTAAATATTGTATATTTTAGAGTTTATTTTTCGTGTGTTTACTACTTTCACTATTTACCATTACTTCTGAAGTTATGAAAAGTATGGAAAAATTATCCGGAAAGAAAGTTATAGTGATGTGGTGAAATTTTACACATCTATGTTTATGTTTCAAGTTAAAAAAAAAAAAAAAAAAAAAAAAAAAAAAAAAAAAAAAAAAAAAAAAAAAAATCGAAAAAATGAGAAAAGAAAAAGAAAGAAAAAAGAGTTGGATGTTTATTTTAAGCCAACAATGTAGAGTTATGTAAGTGGTTCATATGGCCACTATTTGTTGTATTATATCTATGGATTGAATGGGAATTGGCAGTTATGGGAATGCCAATTAAGGTTTATTCTTTGATTAAGATCTTGTTGAGTATAATTCGTGTCTACCTAAAGCGTGTGTTTCAAGTGTTAAAGCGTGAGTTATTCAATGATATGAGTCTTATTCATGGGATGGTTGGGATAGTGATTAACCACACTTAGGATTTTAATTTATTTGTTTTGTTTATTTTTATTTTTACACCAATTTATATCCTAAATGTTATCCATACCCTGTATTGTTCTTTATCCAACCAAACCTTTGATTTATTGAGATTAGGGATTTGAGCAATCTTAAGTATCGTAGTCGTGGATTCGGCTATGTATTTATGATTTTGTCGCCCTTTTTGATATATTATTATTGGTAAAGTTTGGACCTATCTTTAGCCTATTCGAGTTAAGGATTTGAGCAATTGCAAGTATCGTGTTCGTGGATTCGATCATGTATTTGTGATTTTGTCGCCTTTTCTGGAATTTGAGATCGATAGTGTAAATAAGAATAATTAACCCTTAAACCTAAAAACCCTTTTTACCGCTTTAGACTTGTTATTCCTTAGCTTTAGTGGTGGAGATGTGTATACTTGCCAAGCCTATGATAGAATATTCGTCGCGACTGGACAGTTAAACGATTAGGTTTGCTTTATTTGACTTATTTTATTTTACTTCTAATTCGTTAAGTGTTTAGTTGTGTGATTACGAAATAAACGAATACATGCTTAAATATAAAAATAAATCCTAACTTCTTTTAGGATACATTTTCATGAGATTTAATCTAAGGTTTACTTGGGGACAAGTAAAGTTCAAGTGGGGGGATATTTGATGAACTCAAATAAGTACATTTTATTACTATCATTTATCCTATTAATTTGACTTGTTTTACTATATTATGTATGAGGATTGATACTTAATCGTTTACTTTTGTAATTCTCAGGTAAAAACAAGCATTTGGTGAAACTTGGCGATTTTGGACTAATAATGGAGCAAAACGTACATAAAGTGGAAGTCTACTGACATGGACAAGATCAAGTCAATTCTGCTCCAGATGCGCCGCATCTCACTATCAACATGCGCCGCATCTCTATCAAGATATCACCAGATACGATCCAAGATACAAGAGGACATGCGCCGCATCTAATAAAGAGTTACGCCGCATCTTCTGGCGGTGTACGAATATTCCTGAATATTATAATCTTGGACCCCACGCGAAGTTAAGTACATGCGCCGCATCTACTTAAGTAGATGCGCCGCATCTTCCCTCAGACACAAACTATAAATACCCCGTAGACCAGACGCATTAAAGAGATTCGGAAGTTCGAAAACCTAAAGACCGAACAGAAGAGAAGGACGAATTCAGTCAAGAAGGCAGCACAAGACACACCCAAATCGAAGATACAAGAGCTGTAAGAAGGTGCTGCATGTATTTAATTCATTAAGTAGTTTTGTTTTATTGTTTTAGCAAACTTTAATTCATCAGGATTGGTGGCTTGTGTAATGTGACAACGGAAAGATTGCACTCCCTTTAATACTTGCTTTCCCATCAATTAAAGTTTATATGTTGATGTCTTTGGTTACTACTTATTAGTGCATTGACCACCTCTGTGTTTATTAGTGGCTTGCGGGCACCCGACTGCGGGACAAGGTGTGGCTCCCACGGTTGTTTCTAAATTGATCACTTAGGAATAACTTTTAGACATAAGTCGTCATTAAGGGTTTACTCGCCGATGAGAATAGGACCAACGAGAAAGGGTTAATTACATACACTTCATATAAAGCTATCAATAAAACAAGTGACAATCTACTTAATCATAAGGACAGCCCTCTTATTGTCTCAAGTATCTATCTGTGTACGTGTGTGCTACTTGCTGATTCGTGCCTATTTGTTTATTTTATTATTTAATTGCAAACAAAACTGTGCCAGTCTCTCAGGCTGAAACCCCCTTGCGTTAGGATATTAAAATACTGATTAGATTAACGAGATTATACGTTCCACTCTTAGTGATCGACACTCTACTTACCATTATCTTCATACTGACCGGGTACACTGCTCGTTAAGTGTGTGTGTTATTGATAAGTCGGCTAAATATAAATTTAAAACTTGAGTAGGCATTAAAACTGCTAAACCGCAACGACACATCACGCGCATCAATTATGTATGAGGATTGATACTTAATCGTTTACTTTTGTAATTCTCAGGTAAAAACAAGCATTTGGTGAAACTTGGCGATTTTGGACTAATAATGGAGCAAAACGTGCATAAAGTGAAGAGTCTACTGAAATGAAGAAGATCAAGACTAATCTGCTCCAGATGCGCCGCATCTCACTATCAACATGCGCCGCATCTCTATCAAGATATCACCAGATACGATCCAAGATACAAGCGGACATGCGCCGCATCTAATAAAGAGTTACGCCGCATCTTCTGGCGGTGTACGAATATTCCTGAATATTATAATCTTGGACCCCACGCGAAGTTACGTACATACGCCGCATCTACTTAAGTAGATGCGCCGCATCTTCCCTCAGACACAAACTATAAATACCCCGTAGACCAGACGCATTAAGGAGATTCGGAAGAGATTCGGAAGTTCGAAAACCTAAAGACCGAACAGAAGAGAAGGACGAATTCAGTCAAGAGGCAGCACAAGACACACCCAAACCGAAGATACAAGAGCTGTAAGAAGGTGCTGCATGTATTTAATTCATTAAGTAGTTTTGTTTTATTGTTTTAGCAAACTTTAATTCATCAGGATTGGTGGCTTGTGTAATGTGACAACGGAAAGATTGCACTCCCTTTAATACTTGCTTTCCCATCAATTAAAGTTTATTGTTGATGTCTTTGTTATTACTACTCTTTAGTAGCATTGAGCCACCTCGTGTTTATATGGCTTGCGGGCACCCGACGTGCGGGACAAGTTGTGGCCCACGGTTTTTTCTAAATTGATCACTTAGGTATAACTTTAGACATAAGTCTGTCATAAAAGGGTTTAACTCTACCAGTAAAGAATAGGACCAACGAGAAGGTTAATTTACATACACTTATATAAGCTATCAATAAACAAGTGACAATTACTTATTAATCATAAACCAGCCCTCTTATTGTCTCTAGTATCTATCTGGTACGTGTGTGCTACTTGCTGATTCGTGCCTATTTTATTTCATTATTTAATTGCAACAAAACTGTGCCAGTGCTCTCAAGGCGAAAACTAACTACCTTGCTTAGGATATTAAAATACTCGTGATTAGAATAACGAGAATTATACGTTCCACTCTTATGATCGACACTCTACTTACATAATCTTCATACTGACCGGTACAACTGCTCGTTAAGTGTGTGTGTTATGATAAGTCGGCTAAATATAATTAAAACTTGAGTAGGCATTAAAACTGCAAACCGCAACGACACATCACGCGCATCACCGGGTTAATAAGAACTTACATTAAATTGCGAGTGAAGAAGGCGGGTTTTTAAGCATCTTCGAGCTACCTTTGCCTCCCGCCACGCTGCGCGTAGTTTTAAGGAAACGTTACGTTAACGTAACGGTTACCAAAAAGAAAATAAAAATTGTTTTTCAATATATTAAAAAAGCCAAAAATAATTCCAAACCAAAAATACAAAAAGATTTTTTATTTTCATTTTTGTTTTCTTTTTGGTGCAATGAACAGGCGTCATCTTCTCAAAATTATTCTTCCATTATCAAATCCCGAAAGGTAAATTCGAACACACACCGTGCTCATTTCCCAAACGTTGAGAAATGGCCCAACAACCAACACAATCAAGCTCCTCCGGTGGAGCCTAATCAAGGAGCACAACCGGGCCCCGACCTCCGTTCGATGGAGGAACAACTTCAAACACCATTTAATGGTGTGCGAAGGGCCATTGTGATTCCCGACATACTTGCTAATCAATTTGAAATCAATCACGGGTTATTGAACCTCATCACTAATATCTCTTACCATGGGTTCGAGAGTGAAGATCCTCACATTCACATAAGGAACTTCACGGATATAGTTGAGACAATTAAGATCAACCAAGTGCCATATGATGTGGTCAAAATGAAATTGTTTCCTTTCTCCCTCAAAGGAGCGGCCCGGACTTGGCTGGAAAAGGAACCTCCAAATTCCATCTACACTTGGGGTGATCTAGCTTCAAAGTTCGTGAACCATTTCTATCCTCCTTCTAAGATTTCTAATCTCCGCGCTCAAATCTTACGTTTCCAACAAGCCTTTGATGAATCGTTCAGCGAGGCTTGGGATCGGTTTAAGGAGTTGATTGAGAAATGTCCGAACCACGGTTTTTCGGAGCTTCATCAAATCGATACCTTTTATAATGGTTTGAGTCTTGCCGATCAAGATTCACTCAATTCGGCGGCCGGTGGAAATTTGTTGGCTCGTAATACTCGAGAGGCGTTCGGAATAATTGAAAACAAAGCCCGTGTGAGAAATTCAAGGAGCAAGCTTCAAACGTCTAGTGCTAATAGTAAGATCAATGAAGAAGTTATGAATGCTCTCGCCGCACTTAATAAGAAATTCGATTCGTTTGTTATTGAGAAAACACCCAACCAAGTCAATGTTATTAATAATGGTTGTGAATTATGTGGTGGTCCTCATTCTTATTTCGAGTGTCCAGCCACCGGGGCTTATGGACACGAGAATGTGTATGCTACTAATGCGGGTGGTAATGGTTACCAGCCCCAAGGTGATCGTAATCTCCTTAGCTACCGTTCAAACAATTCACTTGGACCACCACCGGGATTCAACAATCAAAGTCAAAATCAAGGTCGTAATCAAGTGAACAATAATCAAAATCGTGCAAATAATGGTTTTCAAAACAATGGTTTTAATCAAAATCAAAACCGAGGTTTTCAAGGAAATCAGAATCAAGGGAATTTTTATGGGAATTTCAATGCTAATCAAGGAAACATGAATCAAAATCAAGGGAATTTTCCTAATCAAGGTTTCAATAACAACAACCGAGGGCAAAATTTTAATCAAAATCAAAATGTTGTTCCAAATCCGCCGCCCTCGGATGAGATTCTTCGACAATTAATGCTTCAAAATCAAAATTTGATAAGAACTCAAGAGTTGTTAACTAAGGAAATGAGTGAGATTAAGAAACGTTTAAATGATCAACCCTCGGGTTCGGGAACTACTTCTCTACCCAGCAACACGATCGCAAACCCGAGGGGAGACGTTAAAGCGATCACAACACGTAGTGGTGTTTGTTACGATGGACCTACGGCTCCGACTACCTCTTCTTCTCTTCCTCCCAAGGTAGTCGCCCGTGAAATCGAGGTGACAACGGATACGGCACTTCCTACTAATAACGGAAGGACCGAAGACATCCAACCTCCGGTTGTCCAATCGTCAAAAGGAAAAGGGAAAGTTGATTTTGAACAAGAGGTTCCCGTTAAGATAAAACTTCCGTATCCGTCACGACTTGATGACCAAAAGCACCATGATAAGAATACGCATCAGATGGAGAGATTCTATCAAATCTTTCAAGATATGAGTTTCGAAATTAGCTTTGCGGATGCTGCTCTCTTAATGCCGAAGTTTGCATCGATGGTGAAAAATTTGCTGAGTAACAAAGATAAATTGTTTGAGATGGCAAAAACAACCCCGTTGAATGAACAATGTTCCGCGGTTCTCCTTAAAAAGCTTCCAGAAAAGCTAGGAGATCCCGGAAAGTTCCTTATTCCGTGCAATTTTCCGGGGATGGTTCAATGTTTCGCCTTGGCCGATCTTGGCGCTAGCATTAACCTAATGCCTAAGTCCGTCTGGGAAAAATTATCTCTCCCCGCTCTCACTCCGACCCGAATGACTCTCGAGCTCGCAGATCGATCAATCACTCGTCCAATTGGCATAGCCGAAGATGTCTACGTTAATGTGGGAAAGTTCCATTTTCCGGCAGACTTTGTGATTGTCGAATTTGATGCCGATCCTCGAGTTCCTCTCATTCTCGGGAGAGGATTCTTAAGAACCGGGCGTGCGTTGATTGATGTTTATGATGAAGAGATTACCTTGCGAGTTGGTAATGAAGCCGTGACTTTCGATTTGGATCAAAACGCGAGATACTCCTCCAACAATAATTGCATGTCCGTGAACCGTATTGATATTATTGACGTCACTACGGAGGAGTATGCTCAAGAGATTCTTGGTTTTTCTAGTGGCAAGCCCACTTTTGATTCTTCTTCTACCTCTATTGATGATTCTTCTCCGTCTACTATTTCTTCACCGATCATCTCCGACTCTTCCCCGTCCCTCACTCCGTTTGAGGGAGGTGATTTCTTTTTGGAAGAGGTCAATGAGTTTCTTGCTACCGACACATCTTCTTCACCGGAAGATGATGATTCTTATTATGATCCGGAGGGGGATATTCTTATGCTCGAACAACTTTTGAATGAAGACCCTACCCCTTTTTCCCCTCCGATGGACCTTAAAATGGCCGACGTTAAGGAAATTAAGCCGTCTATTGAAAATCCTCCGGAGCTTGAGCTCAAGGATTTACCTCCTCATCTTGAATATGCTTTCTTGGGAGATTCCGATACATTTCCCGTCATCATTTCAAAAGCTCTCAAAGATGAGGAGAAGACAAAACTCTTAGACGTGCTTAAAAAGCATAAAAGTGCCATTGCTTGGCAGATCTCTGATATAAAGGGTATTGACCCTAAATTCTGCACCCATAAGATCTTATTGGAAGATAATTTCAAACCCGCTGTTCAGCAACAGAGACGGGTTAACCCAAAAATCCATGATGTCATAAAAAAGGAAGTTATTAAACTCCTTGACGCAGGGATGATTTATCCGATCTCAGATAGCTCATGGGTTAGTCCGGTCCACTGTGTGCCTAAGAAGGGTGGAATGACCGTCATAACAAACGAAGAAAATGAGTTAATTCCCACACGTCTCGTCACCGGATGGAGAGTGTGTATTGATTACCGAAAACTCAACGATGCTACCCGTAAAGACCATTTCCCTCTACCATTTATGGACCAAATGCTTGAGCGTTTGGCGGGAAATGAGTTCTATTGTTTTCTCGATGGCTTTTCCGGGTATTTTCAAATACCAATTGATCCCCAAGATCAGGAAAAGACCACCTTCACGTGTCCTTATGGAACATTTGCCTACCGACGCATGCCTTTCGGCTTGTGCAATGCTCCGGGCACGTTTCAAAGGTGCATGATGGCCATATTCCATGATATGATCGAGACGACGATGGAGGTCTTTATGGATGACTTCTCGGTTTATGGAAATTCTTTCTCCTCGTGCCTCTCCCATTTAGAGAAAATGCTTGAACGGTGTGAAAGCACCAATCTCGTTCTAAATTGGGAGAAGTGCCATTTCATGGTTAAAGAGGGCATAGTCCTCGGCCATAAGATTTCCAAATCTGGGATTGAGGTCGATCGAGCTAAAGTCGATGTTATCGCTAAGCTACCTCATCCCACTACCGTAAAAGGAATCCGAAGTTTCCTTGGTCATGCCGGTTTCTACAGACGATTTATTCAAGACTTCTCAAAAATCGCCCGGCCTCTGACCCATCTTCTTGAAAAGATGCTCCGTTCATCTTCTCTCCCGAATGCATCGAAGCATTCGAGGTTCTCAAAAAGAAACTAACCGAAGCACCCATCTTGGTTGCCCCCGACTGGGACTTGCCCTTTGAGCTAATGTGTGATGCAAGCGATTATGCTATCGGTGCAGTCCTGGGGCAACGCAAGTCCAAATACTTCCAACCGATACACTATGCTAGCAAAACAATGACCACTGCTCAATCTCATTACACTACTACTGAGAAAGAATTGTTGGCCGTTGTCTACGCTTTTGAGAAATTTAGACCATATCTTGTCTTATCAAAAAGCATAGTGTATACGGACCATTCTGCTCTAAAGTATCTCTTAGCAAAACAAGATGCTAAACCGAGATTACTTCGGTGGATTCTTCTGCTCCAGGAATTTGACATTATCATTCGTGATAAAAAAGGAGCAGAGAATCTAGCCGCTGATCATTTGTCCAGACTGGAGAATCCTCATCAAAGTGTTCTCGAGAAAAAGGAAATCACCGAGACATTTCCTCTCGAGACACTTGGGAAAATATCTTCAAAAAATGATCCGAGTACCCCATGGTTTGCTGATTACGCAAATTACCATGCGGGGAATTTTGTGGTGAAAGGGATGTCGTCCCAGCAGAAAAAGAAGTTTTTCAAAGATGTTAAACATTATTTCTGGGACGATCCCTACTTATTCCGGATATGTGCCGATCAAGTGATAAGACGGTGTGTGCATGGCCAAGAAGCCGTTGATATCCTCAACGCTTGTCATAATGGACCCACAGGGGGACATCATGGTGCCAGCTACACCGCTAAAAAAATCTTTGATTCTGGATTCTATTGGCCGACAATCTACCGCGATGCCCACGACTTGGTGAAGTCTTGTGACTCTTGCCAACGTCAAGGAAAAATCTCGCAAAAAGACGAAATGCCTCAAAATGCAATTCAAGTCTGTGAGATTTTTGACGTGTGGGGCATCGATTTCATGGGGCCATTCCTGTCTTCACGAGGGAATAAGTATATCCTCGTGGCCGTCGACTACTTGTCAAAATGGGTTGAAGCTAAAGCGCTCCCCACTAACGACGCCCGAGTAGTTGTTAAGTTCTTGAAAAATCTCTTCTCCCGATTCGGAACTCCTCGTGCTATAATCAGTGATCGCGGTACTCACTTCTGCAATGATCAATTTGCAAAAGTTATGCTCAAGTATGGTGTCACTCACCGACTTTCTACCGCGTATCACCCGCAAACAAGCGGACAAGTTGAGGTTTCGAATCGTGGATTGAAACGTATCCTTGAAAGAACCGTTGGTGAAAATCGAGCCTCGTGGGCCGACAAATTGGATGATGCATTATGGGCTTTCCGAACCGCTTTCAAGACACCCATCGGGTGTACTCCTTATAAGCTGGTTTACGGAAAAGCTTGTCATCTGCCCATCGAGCTCGAGCATAAGGCATATTGGGCCTTGAAGCATGCAAATTTTGACCTTAAGACCGCGGGTGATCACCGTAAGCTCCAAATTAATGAATTAAATGAGCTTCGGGATCAAGCCTACGAGAATTCTTTGATTTACAAAGAGAAAACAAAAAGGATTCATGATTCAAAGATTAAAAACCGCATTTTCAATGTTGGTGATCGAGTCCTCCTTTTCAATTCTCGGCTAAAGATTTTCTCGGGCAAACTCAAAACCCGCTGGTCTGGGCCATTTACCATCACTCAAGTTTTTCCATATGGAACCGTCGAGTTAGCTCAAAATGACGGTCCAAACTTTAAGGTGAATGGTCATAGGTTGAAGCACTATTTTGGAGGGGACGTACCATCCATGGTTGTCCCGGATCTCCAAACTTTCCCCATGGACAACTAAATTCGGGGTCGAGTCAAGCTCATGTGACTCGGTTAACAAAAACAAGCGCTTCGTGGGAGGCACCCCATGCTTATCCATCTATCTTCTTTCTATTTTCTTAATAAAGAGGAGGGCTTCCTCCTCCATATCTTGTGCCTCGTTGTTTTTCTGTGATGTGTCCAGGAATGCTGATGATGAAGACTCTCGTGCTCGTAGTTTCCTTCGCGCTACTCGAGTTTCATCATCCGCTGCTTATCCAATATCCTAAATCTTATCGTTTTACATTTATCTTTTGGCATAATTAATAAACGGCCTTAGATTTTTGTAGGGAGAACCCGTACCTTTAAGACATTGAGGACAATGTCTCGTTCTAGTCTGGGGGGGGTAATCTTGCGATTTGATTTTTACCTTGCATTTTTGCTATTGTCTCGTGCAATCCCGTTTTTCCTCAAAAATTGAAAAAAAATCAAAAAAAAAAAAAAAAAAAAAAAAAAAAAAAAAAAAAAGAGAAAATTTTAAAAATTTTTGCAAAAATATAATAAATTTTGACATTTTTGTTGATTTTCCGCTGGAGAGAGTAGGAATAAAATTTTGACTTGACCGGGCGTGTTGAGCCCTAGCTTGTTCCCTTAACCAATGATAATCATATAAGCTTGTGCTAGTCTTGTACACAAGGAGCTGCTCTTTTGCGTGTTCCCGTACTTGACTTTATACATGCATGGCTTTAAAGCTTTCGCTAGTCTTTTACATAAGGAGCTAGAAAAAGCGAATTCTTTTCAAGAATTTGCAAGTTTCTGTAACTGACTTTATATATGCGTGGCTGATTATCGGCTAAGTATTCGCGAATTTCATTATTTGAGATTTTTAAATGTGCGAAGAGCGAGAAATGATAGAATTTATTTAGAAGTTAGATGCCAAACGTGGAGTAGTTGGTTCTCTTTAGAGCTCGTCGTAGGTACTTGTGGCCTTTTGCTCCCGTAAAATTGTTTCACCCCTTATATTGAATAAATAATTAAAGATATTTAGGTTTAGAACGAAATTTAGTTCTCCATCTTCTTAAAAGAATTTTTGCTCTAAAGATTGGGTACACATCAAGGTCCCGTATTGAGTGAATAAGTTGTAAAGTGCTCTTAGATTTCGGATTGAGATCGGACCTTGGATCCTTACTTCTAAAGGCGGTAAGGTCTTGGATTTAAACCGTGAAGGTTCGTTTTCTAAGGGTTACTTTTGAGTGTTTGATGATTTGGAAACACCCGGTAATCCCGTGGTATTAAGTTATTGAGTGAAGAAAAGTTAAAAAAATAAAAAAAAAAAAAAAAAAAAAAAAAAAAAAAAAAAATGTATGTTGAGATGTATGGATTTTGTGCTTATTGTGTTAGACAAGTTGATGGCACGTGAGGTGCATGTGAATGACCCTAGATCGGGCACATGAGGTGCACGTGATGTTTCTCCACAACTTATGTCTACATGTTTGTATGAGTTCTTCAGTCTTGGACGTATGTAATAACCTTGATGTGGACCTCATTTTTAAGGCAAACTTTCTTGCAAGAAGATGGAAAACTACTTAGCGTTTTAAACTTGGTATCTTTATCGGACTAATAATTATAAAATCGAGAAGATTATGAAGAAATTCATTTCTCTCACAAAAATAAAATAAGTAGAAACAAAAATAAGGAAATGGGAGCGAGAGGTTCTTACACAAGTAACTTCCATGAGTAGTGTTGGCATCTAATTTCTAAGTAGGTTGTGATCTCGTTTATAAGCTTAGTTTGGGAGCATGTGAAAAATCAAGGACGAAGAATTTTATCCTTATGGTCACTCCTCTATGAGTTGTGTTTCTACTCTATGACCCTAAAAATTATCGATAGATAATGATTGTCATCAAAAGCCGTCACTCGAATAATAAGAAAAATACAAAAATACAATAAAAGGAAAATCGGGGAGTTTTCATAACATTGCATGAGGACATTGCAATTCTTAGTCTGGGGGATTTTGGTATGTGCTTAAACACATACCATTTCTAGACCAAAACCGGACCAAAATAACCAAAAACCCGACCAAAACGCCAAAAGATATTGTGTTTTTGTGTTTTTGCATGTGCAGGGATGGATATCGTGAAAATTGACAAAAGACACAAGAAAACCGGGAAAACGAGCACGAGATTGGAAGAGTGTTCGAAAGCCGAGGCCGGGGAAGTCAAACAGTCAAAGTACGCTCAAATGGTCAAGATTAGCCCTCCAATTATCTAAGATTGTCAAAAGTATCCCTTGGGAAATATTATTGAAAGATGGCAGAATTAGTCCTCATGGTTTCAGAAAATACAAATTTAGTCCTTGTGATTGTTATCTAAATCCTAAAAACCTATATTAACTATCCGGACCTTTAAATAAATCCCTAACCCATACACTACCCAAGCCCACCATTTCAAACACAACCCAGCCGGCCCAACCCTTTACCCATCTAAATCCTAAACCCGACCCAACACTAAACAACAACCCGGGTCAAAAGTTAAACCCATTCGGTCTAAATGTTCGGTCAAAAGAGAAAAAAGATAAAAATAAAAAGAAACAAACACTCCTTTTCATCCACTCCCCATATTTTCTTATCTCTCTCTCACCGAAAAAACAAATCCGATCCCCAAAAAAAAAAAAAAACTTTACCCTTTCCCTTCCAAAGAACCCTAATTATCCTTCCCAAAAATTACCGCAATTAAGGGTAATTAGGTCCTTTCGTTCACTTGTCAGTCCTTGTCAGAGCAAACTAGCACACACGGGGACACGTGGGAGCAAATTATTGGATCGAACACGTATTATTTTGCGATCGTACGGTTAGCAAAGGAAGAAAGAAGAGAAAGATGATCTAAGGGTGAATTTGAAGCTAAGAGGGACGCGGATCGCCAGCGTGGCAAAGACCAGAAGGTTCGGATCGAGCTTATAAATAGAGGAGAGGTTACCCCATTTTCGTATGTATTTTTATTTTAGCAACGTTATGCTGTCGAATTAGTTTTAGAATTTTAGTCTTCAAACTCGGATTGTAATTTTCAGGTTTAGTTGAGTTCGAATTGAGTTTTTTTCTGTTTATGTTTATTCCAATTTTAGTATTGTAATTTTTCGTTTAGTTTATGATTAGTTGTTTCGAGTATTGTAACTTTTTAAAGATTGTAATGAAAGTCTCAATCTGAGGTTCATTTGGTTGTCCGATTTTCATTTAGTACATTGATTTTAATTTTCAGTTTAGTGTTTTGTTTCAATATTTGATTATCAGAAAAAATAAAAAAAAATATAAAAAAAAAAAAAATATATATATATATATATATATATATAGTTCGAATCTGCTTCAGTGAGCTTATTTCATTTAAGTTCAGCTTATATAAGCTCTTTAGCTTATTGTAAGTTAGAATTAGTGTAATTGCTGTGAAAAATTCAAAACATCCTTCGGTCAACAAAAGTCAACATTAGTGATGATCATGAATCTGGGTTTAATCTGATAGTTCAAACAGCGAAGTGGAAGTGTTTGAGCCTATCTAAAGATAGGCTTCTGGGAAATCTCCTCTGTTCTTGCTGAGGGGAATTGATTTGTGAGCTTCTCTTTTTATTTTTACTCCATTTTAATATTTCTAGTATAGAATAGTTTAGATCTTTGATACTTGCTTGCTAGTGGCTATATTTGATCTTAATCTGTCTTGATATTGCTGTTTGAAGTAGTTTAGATAAGGTGTTAGCTTATTTGAATTTGTTTTCTCATATTTCCTTTAAAACTGTCTTGCTATGGTCCATGTTGCATTTCCATGTTTCTGATGTTCTAGTGTTAAACTTTTGCTTCATATAGTCTTTAATCAGCTTAAGTAATCAGTTTAAATTAAAAATTCAGTAGCTTTAGTCTTAAAAAATCAATAGTTGTAATATAAACATAGTTTTAAGGGGTGTTTGGTTTAATAGAAATTTGCTAGCATTTGTTGTTTATTTGCCATCTTCTCTGCATTAATAGTTCATATAGGGTATATTAGGATTATACAAGTCATAAAAACTTCATCTTTAACTTTAAAAAGTCAAAACTTCTTTTAAATCTTCATACTAGCTGATATAGTTAACATTTTTATAGAAAATCTCTCATTCTAGTTATAAAGTAGGATAATTTAGCTTAAATCACTTGCATTTAGCTTATTAAATAGTTTTAAGTCATTTTAGATCAGATTTAAGTTCAATTTAGTCAAAGTTGCTTAAAATCAAAAAGTCAAAAAGGTCACTTAATTCAAATTTGGTCCTTGTTTTTGTTTCAAATCACCTTTAGCTTTATTAGAATTTCAAAAATTACAAATTCGGTCCTTGTCTTTTGTTTTAAAAAGTTTTAGTTTAAATAAAGTTTCCAAAATTGCATTTTTAGTCCCTTGTTTTTATAAAACTTTATTTTCTTAAATTTCTTTTTATAAAATCAGATTTTTTTTTTTTTTTTAAAAATCATTTTTCGTCCTTTAGATTTTATTTTTATTTTTATTTCTATTTTAAGTATAATTTCACTAATAGATTTATTAATCTCGGGATTAACCCGGGATTTGCATTTGTTTGAATTTTCTTTGTATGCATTTATTCTAATAGCGTAGATTGTTTTTAATATTTCTTATTTTAGTGTAATCAAATTCTAAAAAAATAATATCTTTCACGTCACTTAATCACTTCACATTTTCACGACTCCGATTCGACAAATTCGCCGTCAAACCTTCGTTGGGAGAACGACCCGGGGGAATATTCTCACGAATATTTCTTTGGAAAAATAAAAATAATAAAAACGAAGCATCACATGGTTTCTCCGAGTTGATGCAAATCGACACTTTCTATAATGGAGTGAGCCAATCAGACCAAGATTCTCTCAATGCCTCTTCTGGAGGTAACTTTTTGAGCAGAACTGTCAAAGAAGCTTTAGCAATTATTGAAAATAAGTCTAAGGTCCGTACTGCACGAACAAAGCCATATCATTCTCAGGCTAGTGCCGGTCCTTCTACTTCATCTCCCGTGAGTACTTCTAGCACCGATGCTAAGATTGACAAACTCACGGATGCTATTCAAGCTTTGGTTCTCTCAAGCCAAAAGAAAGTCACTTTCACACAAACTCCTTCACATGCTGAAGTGAAGAAAGTGGAAGTCTGTGTTACTTGTGGTGGCCCTCACGCATACTACGACTGTACTGCCACCGATGGTAGTCCTTTTGAAGTTAATGCTATAGCCGGTACTTCAAATCAGGGAGGTAATCAATACCGTCCTCAAATGGAACCAAATTACCGAGCTAGTAGTTACCAAGGACCACCCGGTTTTAATCAAAACCAGAATTTGCAAAACCGGAACCAAAATCAACCTCGAATGAACCAAGGTTATCAAAACCAAGGGAATTTCAATTCTGGACAAAATCAAGGTTTCCAACACCAAGGAAACTTTAACCGAAACAATTCCAACCAGGGAAATCATTTTCAGGGAAATGGTAATCCAAATCAAGGGAATTTTCAACATCAAGGTTATAATCAAAATAACCGAATGCAAAATTTCCCTAATCAACATCAAGCCATTCCAGCCCAACAACCATCATCTGATGAGTTATTGAGGCAGTTCATGAAAGCTCAAGAGGACACAAACAGGTTATTGGTCAGCCAGATCTCTGAGATTAAAAAATCTTTAAATGATCAACCTTCGGGCTCAGGAAAACTTCCGAGCAACACGATCGCTAACCCGAAGGGCGATGTTAAGGCGATCACAACCCGAAGTGGTGTTTCATATGAGGGACCCACTATTTCCACTACCACTTCTTCTTCCCCCAAGGTAGTGAGAAGTGAGCCTGAGGTGACTAAGGACCAGGTACTTCCTACTAATAACGGAGGTACCAACAACGTCCAACCTCCAGTTGTCCCGAAACCCAAGACTAAACATCAAGTTGTCTTTGAACATCCTGAAACCCCGGTTGAAAACCCTAAATCCAAAACTTCTATTCCCTACCCATCACGTTTAAATGAGCAAAAGCTCCGCGAAAAAGCTAGTCAACAAATGGATAAATTCTTCCAAATTTTTCAAGAATTACACTTTGACATAAGCTTTGCGGATGCTATCATTCTGATGCCCAAGTTTGCATCCACAATCAAACACTTGTTAAGCAACAAGGAAAAGCTGTTTGAAATGGCAAAGACTCCATTAAATGAGAACTGCTCAGCAGTTATCTTGAAAAAGCTTCCCGAGAAGCTTGGAGATCCTGGAAGGTTTCTACTACCTTGTGTCTTTCCAGGAATGGTTGAATGCTATGCCTTGGCCGATCTTGGTGCAAGCATCAACCTGATGCCTAAATCAGTATGGAAGAAACTTTCTCTTCCTGAACTTACTCCTACCTGCATGACTCTTGAGCTTGCAGATCGTTCAATATCTCGTCCACTTGGCATTGCTGAGGACGTATTTGTGAAAGTAGGAAAGTTCCATTTTCCAGCTGACTTTGTGGTTGTTGATTTCGATGCTGATCCCAGAGTTCCTCTCATTCTTGGAAGAGGATTCCTGAGAACGGGCCGTGCTCTCATAGATGTATTTGAGCATGAAATCACATTACGTGTGGGTCATGAAGCTGTCACCTTTAACCTCGATCAAACTTCGAGGTACTCCTCAAATTATGATTCTGAATCGGTTAACCGAATCGATGTCATTGATATTGTTTCAGAGGAGTATTCTCAAGAGTTTCTTGGTTATTCTCATAATTCTGTGAGTGGGGATACCACCACATCTTCTTTACCTGGCATTTCCGACTCTTCCCCTTCTCTCACTCCGTTTGAGGGAAGTGATTTCAATTTGGAAGAGATCGATGATTTTCTCAAAAGTGATTCATTCCTAGAGGGGATTGATGACGCTGAGATTGATTTGGAGGGAGATATTCTTCTTCTTGAGACATTGTTAAATCAGGACAATTCTCCTCCACTCCCTCCCGTTGAACTTCATAAAGAGGAAATCAGATCAGTTGAGAAAACTGATGAATTTCCTGAGGTCGAACTCAAAGACTTACCGCCTCATCTTGAGTACGCATTTTTGGAGGGTGATGATAAATTACCCGTCATTATTGCTAAAGATTTAAGTGATGAGGAAAAGACTGCTCTAATAAAGGTCTTAAAGTCACACAAGCAAGCCATTGCTTGGAAACTCTCCGACATAAAGGGTATTGACCCTGAATTTTGTACTCACAAGATTTTAATGGAGGATGACTTTAAACCAGCAGTCCAACATCAAAGAAGGGTGAATCCTAAAATCCACGATGTTATCAAACAAGAGGTTCTCAAACTTCTTGATGCAGGATTGATTTATCCCATCTCTGATAGTCCTTGGGTTAGCCCCATTCACTGTGTTCCAAAAAAGGGTGGCATGACTGTTGTCACAAATGATGAAAATGAGTTGATTCCAACTCGATTGGTTACGGGGTGGCGTGTTTGCATTGACTATCGTAAGTTAAATGATGCCACCCGTAAAGACCATTTTCCTCTACCTTTTATGGATCAGATGCTTGAGAGATTAGCAGGGAACGAGTACTATTGTTTCCTTGATGGTTTCTCGGGTTACTTTCAAATTCCCATTGATCCACAAGATCAAGAAAAGACTACCTTCACATGCCCTTATGGAACCTTTGCTTATAAACGTATGCCTTTCGGCTTATGTAATGCTCCAGGCACATTCCAGAGGTGTATGATGGCTATATTTACCGACATGATCGGTAAAACAATGGAGGTCTTTATGGATGACTTTTCGGTCATTGGGGATTCATTCCAAGCATGTCTCTCCAATTTAGAAAACATGTTGAAACGGTGTAAAGACACCAATCTTTGTCTAAATTGGGAGAAAAGTCATTTTATGGTCAGAGAGGGCATTGTCCTCGGCCATAAGATATCAAAGAACGGGATTGAGGTTGACAGAGCTAAAGTTGATGTCATTGGTAAATTACCTCATCCCACTACTGTCAAAGGAATTAGGAGTTTTCTAGGTCATGCCGGTTTCTATCGTAGATTCATACAAGATTTTTCTAAAATCGCCCGGCCTATGACTCATCTTCTTGAAAAGGATGCTCCTTTTATCTTCTCCCCAGAGTGCATCAAAGCTTTTGACATATTAAAGAAAAAGCTTACTGAGGCACCCATTCTAGTTGCCCCCGACTGGGATTTTCCCTTTGAGCTCATGTGCGATGCAAGTGATTTTGCAATCGGTGCAGTCCTGGGGCAACGAAAAGCCAAACATTTTCAGCCTATCCACTACGCAAGTAAAACAATGACTGAAGCTCAAACTCATTACACCACTACAGAAAAAGAATTGTTGGCTGTGGTGTATGCCTTTGAGAAGTTTCGGCCATATTTGATCTTGACAAAATGTGTAGTGTATACGGATCACTCGGCTCTCAAATATCTCTTTGCAAAACAAGATGCAAAGCCGAGATTACTCCGTTGGGTTCTCCTCCTGCAAGAATTTGATATCATTATACGTGATAAAAAAGGAGCTGAGAACCTAGCCGCTGATCATTTATCCCGATTAGAGAACCCACACCAAGATGTTTTCGAGAAAAAGGAAATAAATGAAACATTTCCTCTTGAAACACTCAATGCGGTTACTTTTCGAGGAGATTCTACTACCCCATGGTTTGCTGACTTCGCAAATTACCATGCGGGTAACTTCATAGTAAAAGGGATGTCGACCCAACAGAAGAATAAATTCTTCAAAGATGTTAAACATTACTTCTGGGACGACCCCTACTTGTTCAAAATCTGTGCGGATCAAGTCATCCGACGGTGTGTTTATGGACAGGAAGCTATTGACATTCTCAAAGCTTGCCATGCTGGACCCACGGGGGGCCATCATAGTCCAAACTACACCGCTAAAAAGGTGTTTGATTCCGGGTTTTATTGGCCCACGATCTATAAGGATGCCCAAGAACTCATAAAAACTTGTGAAGCTTGTCAGCGTCACGGAAATATTTCACAACGAAATGAAATGCCACAAAATGCAATTCAAGTCTGTGAAATCTTTGATGTCTGGGGCATTGACTTTATGGGGCCATTTCCATCATCTCGAGGAAACAAATACATTCTCGTGGCTGTTGACTATTTGTCAAAATGGGTTGAAGCAAAAGCTTTACCCACTAATGATGCCCGAGTTGTTGTAAAATTCCTGAAAGCTCTTTTTGCCCGTTTTGGAACCCCACGTGCTATAATCAGTGATCGTGGTACGCATTTTTGCAATGACAAATTTGACAAAGTCATGCAAAAGTATGGTGTAACTCACCGTCTTTCTACTGCGTATCACCCACAAACAAGTGGGCAAGTTGAAGTTTCAAATCGAGGTATTAAAAGAATCTTGGAAAGGACTGTAGGAGAAAATCGTGCATCCTGGTCGGATAAATTGGATGATGCACTATGGGCCTTTCGTACAGCTTACAAAACACCCATCGGGTGTACGCCTTACAAGCTTGTGTACGGAAAGGCATGTCATCTTCCGATCGAATTAGAGCACAAAGCCTACTGGGCCTTGAAACATGCTAACTTTGATCTTCAAACTGCGGGTGATCACCGAAAAGTTCAAATGAATGAATTAAATGAACTGCGTGATCAATCTTACGAGAACTCTTTAATTTATAAAGAAAAGACAAAGAAGATTCATGACTCAAAAATCAAGAACCGCGTTTTCAACGTTGGTGATCGAGTCCTTCTTTTCAATTCAAGATTGAAGATTTTCTCGGGAAAACTCAAATCCCGTTGGTCTGGTCCATTCACTGTTACAAAAGTTTATCCATATGGTACCGTTGAGTTATCTCAAAATGACGGACCAAATTTCAAAGTGAATGGTCATCGGTTAAAACACTACTTTGGAGAGGACATACCATTTATGGTTGTCCCGGATCTTCAAACTTTCCCCATGAACCAATGAATGCGGGGATCGAGTCAAGCTAGTGACTCGGTGATCAAAAACATTAGCAAAACATGGGTTCTCACCCGTGTCTCTGTTTTCTTTCTCTTTTCTTCCACTTACTTCCCCGTAGACTTTTAAATTGCTTTTTCTCCCGGGCTGTTCAGGAGCACTTTATTACAGTTGGCCGTTCACAAGCGGTTAGCTTGCGTGATAAACCTGACTGTTCGGGAGGAATCAACTTAATTCGGGGTCGAGTCAAGCTAGTGACTCGGTGATAAAAAACATTAGCCCGCACCATATGGGTTTTCACCCATATTTCTGACTTCTTTCTATTTTCTACCATCTAAGTGTGGGGGAGATGCCCCACAGGTTGTATATATGTATATAAGTTCTCAAGTTTAAAAAAAAAAAAAAAAAAAAAAAAAAAAAAAAAAAAAAAAAAGAGGGAATTTGCATGCCTTAACGGCTTAAATGCAAATTAAATAAAAATAAAATAAATATGTATATAAAAATAATGGCTATTCAGTATTTCCCTTTTACGTTCTAAGTGTTGGTTTAACAACCGGTTCTTTGAATATTGAGGGCAATATTCAGTTCTAAGTGTGGGGGGGAAATTCTAGCGAATTTTATCAAATGTATCATCTAGCACCCCCATTTTAGCCAAAATTTTAAAAATTTTTTCTCACTTAGAACTCAGAAAATGGTTATCAGTCCGCCATGTCTAACCCACATAAGGATTGGCTAATCCCGGAGCAAACGGCTCTGGGTAAAGATATATCAAATCCGTTTATGGCTTGCAATTTGCCAAAAAATTGTATGGTTCTCGACTCACCATATCTTTAATTAGTGAAGAGTTGGCTAGCCCGCAAGGTTATGGCTTGTGGTAAAGGCTTTGGAATACCATAATTGGTAATCAGCTCACCAAAGATAATAGTTGTAATTTATCTAAGAGCTGGCTAGTCCAGAAGCAAACGGCTTCTGGTAAAGACAAATCAAAACCGTTTACAGCTGGTGATTTGCTCAAAATCACATGGTTATCAGTGTACCATAGTTCTTACTTGAACTGAAACATTTGGCTACTCCAGAGGTGATGGCTTCTGGTAAAGAGATACATCCATTAAAAACTTCATAAAAGATTGCTAGGGACTAGCAATAGTTTAGTGTGGGGGATTGATGAGTGTGTAAATACTCATCATTTCTTTCACATTTGAGCTACAGAAACAGTCAAAAACACTTTAAAAAGTCTAAAAATGTATAAAAATATCATCTGACTGTGTTTTTATAAGTTTCAGGGAAAAACAAACAATAAATGGCATAATTTGCATTTTAGTCCCTGAACTTTCATAATTTGGCAAATCTAGTCCCTAGAATCTAAAAAAGTGGAATTTATCATTCAAGGTCCCTAAAATAATCTTAATTGTCAAATTTGGTCCTTGAATGATTGTTTGAGCAAAAATTACAAAAAGGTCCCTGAACTTTTAAAAATGTCAAAAATGGTCCCTGGGTTATTTTAAAATGGAAAATTAATAATTATGACCCTTGTACTATTCATCTTGGCAAAATTGGTACCTTATGATACTTTGTGAAAATTACAATTTCAGCCCCTTCAAAATCCAAATATTACAAAATGGTCCTTGTGCTTATTTCCTATAAACTAAATCCGGACCCTAAATTAAACTAAACCCAAAACACAACCAACCCAACCCTTTATTTAATAAACCCAGCCCAATCACTAAACCTTAACCCGGCCCAACCCCAACTTAACTAATACCAGGGTTTGACCCTGGTCAAACCCGTCTCCTACACACAACACCCGCCAAAACCACCTCCCCTCCAAACTACCTTCACTGCTTCAAACCACCATCCACCTCACCCTTCCAACTCATCACCCCAGCTCACTAATCTCTCCTCCACCTCCACAAACACCCAAAACTCATTAATTAAAATAACCTGCTTATGACTTTTTCCCGCCAAAATTGCCAAGTGGTCGAATCTGATGAATTCTTGGAAATCAATGGCTCAGATGAAGTGGGATATGCTCAGGGATGTCGACAAAGGGATAAGAGTCTATAAAGAAAGAAGAAAAAGCAGTGTGAGAGATTATCTAGTGTAATTTTAGTTATTTAGTGTCGAATTAGTTAAATTTAAATTCTCAGTGTAATTTTAATCTTTCAAGTGTTGAATTTAGTTGTTCCAGTGTAATATAAATCTTTTCTAATAATTAATTTCAAGTCTTTAGTTCAATCTCAGTTTATGCATTTTTCTCAATTTCAAAAATCTCATGTATGTTGAATGTTGTTGTTAGTGTTGTTTCTGGACTTCACAGGTTCATATAAGCTCCTAAATAGCTTATAAAAGCTATTAGTAATCATTAAAATCAGTTAGTAATAGAAAAATCAAAAATACAAAAACAGGTCAACAAAAGTCAAAGTTCAGGGAATGATGAAGAAAGGCTGGAGCAGGGGAAATTTTGGATTGCCCTTGGGTTAGTGGTTCTGTGGAGAACCTATAGGAGTGATTCATTGGTCCTTGTTCTTGGTTTTTAGCTGGAAGCATCTTGTAAGCTCAAATCTCTTTAATATTGCACTTTACTGTGTAAACTAGTTTGGTGGTTAAATCTTTGTGTTTTCCAGTCTTTGTGGTGCTATTCAGTCATAATATAGCTTAAAATAAGTTGCTTGTTCATTAAATTTGCCTTTTGCTTAAATCTCATTTTAACAGTCATCATAGCAATTTGTCAAGTTCTTTGTTTCTTGCTGCTATTTCTGGATTTTCTAGTATAATTGGTCTTATATAATCATAGGAAAGTGTTGGAAATAAGTGTTGTGTTTTAAAATTCAGATTTGCTTTGAAAATCTTGCAAACCTGTCCTGATCAGGGGTGTTTGGATTTGTAAGATTGTCTGTGTTTTGGTTGTTGTTTGTTGTTGTTTTTTGTTTAAGCAAGTCTCATTAGGTTCCTATAGGTCATTCAAAGGTTAAAAGTTAGTGTTCATTTGCTTAAAAGTCAAACATCATATTAAATCTCCCTTAACTGTTTCACTGTTAGGATTTTGAACTACAAATCTTATCTCAGTGGTGCTTAACTTGTTAATCTAGATTAAAATCATCTTAATATATCATAATATAACATAATTAGTCAGTAGTGATCAATAGAAACTCACCAAAGTCAACCATTGTTCTTTTCTGCAAAAGTCAAAAGATCAGCAGAGATATGGTTTTTGGTTGCTGATCTTGGGCAAAATTGGACATCAATTGGAGTGATTGTGATAGGGCTTTTGTGTTTTTAAGATTCTCAGTAGTATAGAGAAGCTTTTGCCCCCCTAAGATTGCATCTCAGCAGCTTATTTGAGTGCTTAATCTTGCCTGCAAGTTGGCCTTGTTCCTGAAATTTCTGTGCTATAATCCATAACAGTCAAGTGCTCAATCTGTTTAATCTCTTGTTGTTATTTGTGTTTTTTTAGTTGATTTGTGGTTATTTCATCATATTACCCTGTTCCTGAACTTTTGGCAACTTTATTTGCTTTTTAGCTTATTTTGTGCTTATAAGCAAACTGCTTATTAGCCTAAATCAGTCCATCAGCCTTAGACAAGTTCCAATTTTAATTTTCCTAGCCTTTTAATATTAATTTAGACTTAACTTAAATTTTTCAGATTTTTCCTAAGTTATTTTATATTTTTAATCATTTTAATTAGTTTTTAATAGTAATTAAATCATAATAAATAAAATATTAATCAGAAAATTATAAATCCAATTTTCATAATTTTCTTTTGTCATTTTTAATCTAGGAAAAATATAAAAATATTTTTAGGACTTAAAAAAATCAAAAATAGAAATATAGTGATAGCTTCTATTTAATAGAATTTATCTTTTTAAATTTTAATTAAGTAATTTTCATTTTTATAATTTTCTTATCTTCTTATCACTTTAAAGTATTTATATAAAAATTTTCAGATTTTTATTTGATCTTTTAGTATTTATTAGAATTTTAATTAGTTTAAATAATTATTAAATAGTTTTTAATTAATAATAATTAATTAATAAGTAAAATAAATAATTTTCCTTTTCCAATAATTTTCTTTTATTATTAGGGTTGTAAAAATATAAATTTAATATCCGTAACCCTTTTTTCCAAATCCATTTAAGGTTTTTCTTGTTTTTTTCTGTTTTAAGGTTAAACCACGATTTTAGTTAATAGTTTCCTTTCTTGTTTTTTGCTTGTAAAAGTTTTCCAATCCTTTTTAGTGTTAAAAAAAACCCTTTCTTAAAACACTTTTTTAGGTTTTTTTTTGGAAAATTTTGTCTTCGTTTAGTTAATAAACCCCAAATAACCCCTTTGTATTTGATTGCCCCGGGAATTGTTATATTTGTTTGAATTACTCTGTTTTTTAAAAGATGGAAAACCCCTCTAAAACGGTAAAATGGGAATAGATGAAGGTTATTGAAAAAATTTGTTATTAAAATTGATTAAAGGACATTTGGAAAAAATGTCTACAGATCCAAATTAAATAAGAACTTACTTAATATAACCATTGAAACAAAAATCACAAATCAACAATTTAATTAATTTAAAGTTTCATTTTAGATTATAAAAAATTTTTTTTTAATTTTTAATAATTGGGGTTGAAAATTTTATTTTTTTTAAACTTTAAACCACCCAAATCCTAAAATTAAAAATCAAATTAATAAAATTTAATGAATTAGATTAAAAATTCATATCTATATTTTTCCTCCTAAATAAATCCATTGATAAAATTGAGTTTTGTAATGGTTTCAATTTTGTTGTGTAATTTTAAACAGGAAAATTTTAAATTAAACAAATCACTTGACCAACCGGTTGGGTCAAATATTTTTTCAAATTGTGGTAAAAAGTAATTAAATTTAAAATTTAAAAATCCCCACTAACCCTTCAAAAAAAACCAATAAATCATAATTTGCTTTATCCCTCAACTTTTTTTGGAAATCATCCCCCTAAATCAAAAAATTTTCACAACCCCCAAAAATTTTTTTTTTTTCCAAGGCCCTTGAAATGTGGAAAAATAAAAAACCCCCCCGAAGGGGGAAACTCCCAAAAAAAGGCCTGGAATTTAAAAGGAAACTTAAATTTTGGGGCCTGTCTTTCACCGGAAAATTTAACCTTATTTTTTTGAAAATTAAATTTTTAGTTAAAATCCAAAATTTTAAAATGCCCTTTGTAAATTTAATAATAATTAAATTTTTTTTTAAAAACAAAACACAACAAAAACCCATTTTTTTAATAAAAACCCAAAATTTTATAAATTATAAAAAAAATTAATAATAAATTTAAAATTTAAATTTTAAAACAACATTTTAAAACACCCCCCCTACCAAAAAATTAAATTTCCCCTTTTACTTCAAACCCCCGTTCCAATTTTTCCAAAACAAAAATCTTAATTAAAATAATTTTTAAAAAAAATTCAACCTAAAATTGGGGGTAATTTGATAAATTTTAAATATTGCCCCAATGAAGAACTATAGGCAATGTCAAAACAGGGTTAATCAATAAAAGAAGAAAACATTTATGAAGAATTAAAAATGATTTTAAATTATAGTTAAATTTACAATTCTAAATTTTAAATTAAGTGTTAATTAGGTTCCTTTGAAATAAAATTTCTAATTTTAATTTCAAGTTTGTTAATTAATTAATGATATTTTTCATTTTAAACTTTAAATTTTGAACTTGGTGTTAGGGTTTTCCCCCAAAACAGTCCTTTTAGCAAAATATTAAAAAAAAAATTAGTTAATTTAAATTTAGTTAGTAATAAAAAAATCTAAATCACAAAATCAACAATAGTCAAAGTTGGGGAAGTGAAGAAAGGCGGACGGAAGTTTTGGTTTGCTGTTGTGGTTTGTGGGACTTAATGATTCATCGGACCTTTGGGTTCTTTTTGACGAACATTGAAGAAAATTTTTAATATTGCATTTACTCTTAATTTAGTTTTGTGGTTTTTGTTTTCCCAATCTTTTCATTCATTATTGTTTAAAAGTTCTTGTAAAAAAAAAATCAAAATTTTTTTAAAATGTCACAAAGAAATTGCAGTTTTTGTTTTTTGATTTTTGTTCCCCCATTATACGGGTTTTTAATATAGAAAATGAAAAAAAAAAAAATTAATTTTTTTGAAATCTGCAAACATCCGATCAGGGGTGTGGGTTTGAAAGATGTATAAAAGGGGGTTTTGTGTTTGTTTTGTTTAAGCAGTCCTAATTTCCTAATCTTAAATTAAATTGTGTTCATTTCCTTAAAGGGGCAAATCAAAAACTCCTTAATTTTAATGGGGATTTTGCTAAATTTTTATTCGGGGCAAACGAATTAGTTTAAAATTTATTTTTACATAATATAAATATTAGTATAAGGATAATAGAAACCTAAAATCAAATTGTTTTTTCCTAAAGGAAAAATTTCGAGGTTTGGTTTTTGGTTCTGTTTTTGGCAAATTGGGCTCTTTTTTAAAGTGTTTAACCCTTTTGGGTTTTTAAATTTTTATTAACCCAAGGACTTTCCAAGATTATTCGACTTATTTGAGTTGCTTTAATTTCCTTGCAATTTTTTGTTCCAATTCTTTTAAACAGAAAATTTTAAGGGCCAAATTTGGGTTTTTCTTGGAAATTGTGTTTTTATTATGTTTAAACAACAAAAAGTTGTTTTGGAACATTGCTTTTACATTTGTGGTAAAGAAATGTTTATTACCTATCAGTTAGCCTTTAGGAAAAGTCAATTTAATTTTCCAACCCAAAAATTTTTTGGAACTTAATTAATTTTCAGCTTTTCAATTTTTTTAAATATTTTTAAATTGATTTTTTAATTTAAATCTAATTATAAATTTAATCAAAAAATTAAAAATAAAATAATTTTCCTTCATTTGTAAAATTAAATATTTAACTTAAAAAAATTTGAATTATATACTCTTTTTAATAATTTTTCTTAATTAATTTTTTCATTTTATAATTTCTTATCTTCTTTTCCTTGTTTTAATAATTTTCTTTTTTTGATCAAATTATTAATTTTTAAATTAAAAAATTTATTAAAAGTTTTATTAATAATAATTAATTAAAATTTAAAATAAATAATTTTTTCCAAAATTTTTTATTTTTTTAAAAAAATATAAATTAATCCTGGGCCCTTATTTCAAACCTTTTTATTTCTTACTTTGTTTAAATTTGAAAGTACCCAATAAAAGGGCCCATTAATTTTTTTCCCCCTTTGCCCTTAGCTGTTTGAAAAAGCATTCAATAATTGGGGTAATAAAATCAAAACCCTTTCTTTAATTACCTGACCACGATGAAGAACAATTTGCTTCCCCAAAACTTAAACAACCCGTTATATCTGGATAATTGCTTTAAAATTTGTTACCCTTTGGGTTTTTCATGCTGTTTGGCCTCAAATTTTCCACTGCAAAAGGTCTCTTTTCAAAACAAAACAGTAGGTCAAACCCATTTAAAAAACTTTTTTAAAATTTCCAAATAAAGCCAAAGTTTGGGTTAAACATTTAACGGTGGGAAAAAAATTGCCTTTTTTAAAACCCAAAAAACCAAAAAATTTTTTTTCTTTATATAAAAATATATAAAAAAAATAATAAATATTCTTCAATTCCCCCCCTTTTAAATCATAAAAAATTAAAAAAAAAACCCAAAGACACTACCTTAATCTTGTTGGTCGGCCTTTTCCAAATAAGTAAAACTGTCTTTACCTTGGAAAATGGGTCCTTTAATTTTTAACAAACCTTGGATCAAATTTTCCCTGCTTAAATTGACCGAAAAAAACCCTTTTTTAAAAAAGCCCAACCTTTGGCCTTCCCGCCAATCGGGCGTTGTGAAGGCTCCCGAAGCTTTGATTGTTAAGTTCCTTGGCCCTTTCCAAACTGATTTAATTAAAAATTTTGTTTATTTTATTCTAAAAAAATAAATACCAAAAAATCTTTTTTTGGGCCCTCCTTTTAAAGGATTTTAAACCGCTATAAAATCCCCCCGAGCGGTTCCTAGGTATCAACCTTAAAGTGAGTTAAAAATTTTTAAAAATCTAGTTTTTTGACCCAAAGTTATTTGTGGAAACGTTTTGATCTTTATGGAAGTTTTGGGATAATTACTTTCCCAAAAGCAACCAAAAGTTAAATCAATATTTTCCATTTATTTTACAATTTTTTTAGCTTAAACCTTATTAATTCTTTCCCAAGCCAAATTTTTTTTGGGGATAATTCATGTTAATTTCATTAAACAAAAATCACCTATTAAAACACCCTTTTTAAATTCAATAAAAACTATTTATTCCATTTCCCGGGAACAACCCCGGATATGGCTAAAAAACAAACTTAATTAAATGGTGGATTGAAAATTTAACTTTTTCCCCCCTCTAAACGAATTCCTAATTAAATTTTTCCACACGTTTTTAACCCTTTATACTATCTTTCCCCCAAAATTTTCCCTAAAGGTTCCCCGGGTTTTCCCTTTTCTAAAGGGCATTTTCTAAAGGGAACCCGTCACCATAAAAAAATTTTCTTTAAGTTCATGGAAATCTTTTTTTCCCCTTGTCTAAAAGTTTAAATTATTGAAAAAAGTCAAGGGTCGGCAAAAATCAAAAAGAAGGGCCTATTTTGGGCAAGTCCCTCCTCACTTCCCCCGAGTGGGGCCTCTTCAGACGTGGGGGTTGGGGCCCCTTTGGCTATTCAAATTGGTTCTTCTCAAGCCTAAACAAAACAACAACAAACACATCAATTAAACAAGGAAGTCTGTTAACTTGGCCCCAAAACCTTATTGTTTTAAGCCAGAATTAAATCCTTTAATTTAAAAAAATACCTAACTTCCATAAGGGAAAAATTTATACCTACAAGGAACTTTCCCCGGCGGAACCAAACATTTTTTTAAAATTTTTTGCAAAGGAAAATAATAAACCTGTGACAAGTTTTTTTAACCAAGGGGAAAACAAATTGGAATTTTAATTTAACCCAAAAAATTTAAACCAACAACCAACAGGAAAATTTTAGGGTAATGAATTAAAAAAAAAGGGTTTTTCAACATAAAAGGTTATAACAAAATTTTAAGAAAATTTCCCATAAAAAATAACAATTCAGCCCAAACCTTAATTTGTAAAAAAGGGGCAGTTCATGAAAAGAGGTCAAACAGTTTTAACCAAACTAAAAATTTAAAAAAATCTTTAAATATAACCCTTCGGGCGGAAAACTTCGGAACAATGCTACCGAAGGGGGTTAAGGAATCCAAATCCAAGGCCAAGGTGTAAGGGGAACCCAATTCCATAAAATTTTTTTCCCCAAGGGTAGAAATGACCCTATTTTTAAACCAGGTACATTTTCCTACTTTGAAAAGGTAAAAACGTAAATTTGTAAAAAACAAAACCCATCAATTGCTTGAACATCTTATCCCTTAAAAACCCAAACCAAAATTTTCTACCGGTCCAAAATTCACGTAAAAAAATTGGAAAACCCTCCGAAAAGTTGATATAAATGTTATCCCCATTTTTACATTATTTTCAAAAAACCGGTGCTATTTGTGAAAATGTTGATCACAATCATACTTTTTAAAAAAAAGGTTTTAATGGAAAATTTTGAAATTTTCGGATGTTTTTTGGGGGGGTTAGGGAAAAGTTTTGGGGGTCCTGAGGCTTTTTCTCCTAGTGTTTTCGGGAAGGAAAAATATCCTCCACTTTGCAAGATCCTGATGTATAATTTTGGGAATTTAATTATGAATTACTTCCCTCCGCAAGTTTGGTCTTAATCCTCTCATACTTAAAATTTTTTAAACCCAAAATCCCTTAAAAGAAAGGAAAGTTATTTAGGAATTTTTTTTTATACATTCCTATCCAGTTTCCCCTTAATTTTTGAGGATTTTCCAAGCAAAAAAATGCTTGCTCCAAAATTTATTACAGAAATTTAAATTTTAATTGTGGGCAACTGTTATTTAAACGATTTTTTGGGAAACCTCAAATTATATCGAATCTTAACTATAAAGTCATAAAGTTAAAAGGAATAATTCCATAAGTTCGTTATCTAATAATTTTTAATACCATTACATTTTTTTAACCTGGTTTTTCAATTTTTTCCCTTCTCCCCCGTTAGGAATTATTTTCAATTTGGAAGAGATGTTTTTTTCAAAAGACTTGAAAAAATTTTAAAAAAATGAAATATTTCCTAAAATTTTAAGTTAAAACAAAATTTCCTCCTTTCCCCGGGACTCTATTTCGTGTTAATTCCCTTTTAGGGCCCCAACTTTCGGATCTTATTTAATGATGTAGGGTTGGGAAAAACTGGGGATGGGAAAATTTTAAAAACCCCTTTGTAATTTTTGGAAACTTATCAACAAATTTAAACCTATTTTTAGCATTTTTTTTAGGGTGAAAAAAATTTTCTTATTATTTTAAAGATTTATATAAAAGTCATTAATAAATCAAACACACCCAAGCACATTGTTGGAAACCTTTTGATAAAGGGTTATTCGTTTTGTCCTAAAGTTTTAATAGGTGACTTTAAAAATTAAATAAAAAATAATTAAAAAATTACAAAAGGTTCCAAATTCCTAAAGGATTAATTTACCCCAAATTCAAATTTGGGTTAGCCACCACGGTTTTTTAAAAACCCCAAAAATGTTTCAACAATAAAAATGATTCCACGATTTGGTTCCGTTCAATCGACTATCGTACTTTAATTTCAACTAAACCATTTCCTCAACTTTTAGGAAAAGCTTAAGATTCAGGGAAAGTAAATCCCCGATTTTTCCGGTTTTCACCCAAATTCCCCAATCCACCGTTAAAAAACCCCCAAATCCTTTGGGAAAACCTGAAAACTCCGCTTCGGTTCAATGGGAGTAGGAATTCCGGAGGCTAAAAGGGAATTTTCGAAGGGACGGAAAAAAGGGGGGGTTTATGGTGATTTACTCTCTTGGGGAAAATTTTGTTTCCCTTAATTTAATAAATGTTGAAAGGTTTATTAAGACAAATCTTTTTCTAATTGGAAAATATTTTAGGGTAATTGGTTGTTTTTAAAAATTAAAGAACCGGAAAATTTTAAAGAGAAAAATAAAGTAATTTAAATTATATTAATTTAAAATTGAGTTTTAAGGTAATTTTTATTTTAATAAATTAATACGGATTTTTCTAAATCGGCATGAACACATGGTTGAAAGGATGTTTTACTCCCCGAGTCATCAAAGCTTTTAATTTTTAAAAATTACTACCCCCACCTTATTCCCCAGGGAATTTCCTTTATTTTTTTTCTTTAATTTTATCTATCCTCAACAAAAGCCAAAATTTCAATAGTACAACGCAGACCAAGTCTGAAGCTCAACTTCTTACCCACTACAAAAATATTCTTTATATTTGGATTTCGGCCATTTTGCTTAAAAAATTTGGGGTTTCGATCCTCGGCCAAAATACTCTTTCACGTAAAAAGCAATTCTCTTTCCCTCCCCCTCAATTTAACTTAAACATAAAAGGAGTGAACTGCCCTATTCATCTTTCCTTAAACCCCACAAAGTGTTTTCAGGAATTAATGACATTTCCAAAGAAAAAATCTTCTTTCAAGATCTACACCCCAGTTTCGACTCGAATTTCCATGCGAGAAACTTCTGTAAAAAGGTTTCCCACCCCAAAAAAAAATTTTAAAAGTAATTATTTGGATATTTTGTTAAAAAAAGGGGGAATCAAATCAGCGTTGTTTTTGGCAAATTGACTTCCAAGCTTCCCTGGGGCCCGGGGGGCATCAAGGGGGGGTAAAAAGGGGTTTGGGTTTATGGTGTTTAAAAGGGGTTGCCGAATAATAATAAAACTTGGAAGTTAGGCCAGGAATTTTCCACCCCCAAGAATGGCAAAAAAGGTTAGCTTGTGAAATTTGATTTTTTGGTGGTTAAAGGTGGGATTTCGATATGGAAAATTTTTTTGGTGTTGATATTTGTCAAAGGGTTGAGGGGTTTTTTTAATTCCCCGTTGTTTAAAATTCCCTCCTTTTTGCCCTGGGAAAATCCAACGTTAAAATAGTGAGTGGTACCATTTGCAAAAAAAAAACAGTCATCAAAAGGTATGGAATTCCCCCTTTTTCTTTTTAAAATCCAAACAATGGTGGAAATTTCAATCGGTATAAAGATTTGGAAAGGATGTGGGAAAATGTGCCTGGTGGAAAAAAGGTAACCTTTGGGGCCTTTCAACTTCAAAAAAAATTTGTTAAATTATTAAAAAAAATTTTATTTGATGAATTAACACAACCTTCTCCTTGAAACAGCAAACCCCACTTCAAACTGCCTATCAAAATTCTAAATGAATTTTTTAAATTGTTTTTTTTTAAAATTTTTTAAAATAAAAGAAGAGGGAAAAGTAGAAACTCCCCCTTTCCTACTCATGCAAAATCGGGTTTTCATTTTGGTGATGAGTCTTCTTTTATTCCCAAAATTGAATTTTTCCCCAAAAACTCCCCGTTTGGTGCTGGCCCTTCCTTTTAAAAATTTTTCCCTTATTTAAGGTTAAACCATTTACGGTAAAATTTCGTATTGTTATGTTTTAAAACACAGTTTACTTAAATATTTTTCCTTAAACCCCCATTTAAATGTTTGGTCTGTAAATGTTCGTATAAAATTATTTGGAAAAGGGTTCCAAATTTCCCCTGTTTTTTTTTTTTCCAAATTATTAAGAGATTGTTAAATGCTTTTTCCCGCTATAAAAACCTTTTTAAATTTTTTGTTAAAGGAATTGAATAATTTTTTCGAGGGGAAATTTCCCTTAATTTTTGATAAGCGACATTGAAAAAAACTAGCCGACCATATTTTTTTAAACAAATATGATTCTTTTATTTTTTCCCATTAAAAAAATCCCACGGGTATAATTTTAATATAAGGTCCAAAGTTTTTAAAAAAAAAATTAATTTTTTTTAGAAAATTTGAGGGGTGGTTTTTAAAAAGTTTTAAAATAAAATGAATCAAAAAATTTATTTAATTTAAATTTTAAGTTTAAGTTTGGTTTAAAAGGTTTTTTTTCCCTTGAATATTAAATTCATTCCTAAGGGGGAAATTCTTAGGATTTTAAATTATTTACCCCATTTTACCCAAATTAAAAATTTTTTCAAAAATCATAAAAATGGTTTAAATCCTCATTTTTTTCACTTTGGATAAAACGACAAAACTCTTAAAAATAAAAAATTTTTGCTTGAATTTGAAAATTTATTTTTCTCGAAAAAAATTTAAATAAAGGGTTTGGGCTACCCCCGAATTTATTTGTGGTAAAGCTTTAAATACAAATGGAATTACTCACCCAAAATAAATTTAATTTCAAATTTGGCCTTAGTAATGAATTGGCCCAAATACAAAAAAACCCCTCCCCCTTTAAAATTGTCAAAAACCCCGGGGTTTTTTAATTGAAAAAAATTTTACATGACTACATTTGGCAAATTGGGGTTTGAATTTTGGGTTAAAATTACAATTACCCCTTCAAAAAATTCAAAATACAAAGTTATGTGCATTATTTAAATCCATCAAAATTTTAATTTTAACAAGAAACCACAACCCTTTTTAAAAACACAATAAAAATTAACACGACTTAATAATTCCAGGGTTTAAAACCCTTCAAACCCTAATTCAAACCCTGAACTTCAAATTTCCAAACCATCCTAAAATCAAAAACATAACCCCCCTTCAATCCCCAAAATCACTAATTTCATTCCCCTTAAAAAAAAAAAAAATTTAAAAAAAAGGGTTAAATTTTTAAAATTCCAAAATTGGTCTTGGTATTTTAAAATGGAAATATAATTAGAATGTCAATTTTTTGCCAATGGGTACCTAAGGATTTTTGTAAAAAAAAACCTTAATTTTCCAATTTAAAATTTTGTTATTTAATATTAAATTAAATTCCAGGAAAATTTTTAATATATTTTTCCAAAAAAACCTTTTTTTAAATTAACCCCTCATAATTAGGCACCCCAAATTTTAATCCAGGTTTGATGTAATTTGGTTTCTTAACCACATCCAAACCCCTCCCTAAACATTTCTTAAACATAAAAATTTAAATCAACCTAGTCACAAATTCCCTTTCCCCAAAAAAACTATTAATTAAAATTGTTTGCCTTTTTCGGTCAAAATCCAAGTGGTGATCTGTTTTCTTGATTATGGTGTGTTTGGGTTATTTAATTGACTTTTAAAGTTTTTGGAAAAAGTGTTTATTGTGAAATTTTATTTATTTAGTTAAAAATAAATTTTTATTAAATTTTATCTTCAAATTATTTATTTCAGTGTAATTTTAATTTTCTTTTTTTTTTTTTTTATTCAGTTAAGTTTTTAAAAAAAAAAAATTAATTTTTTAATGTTTTTTATTTTTTTTTTGGGTTTTAAAGGTTTTTATGCCCTAAAAGTTATAAAAGTTTTTAAAATACTTTAAAACTTTATAATTAAAAATCAAAAATAAAAAAATCAAAAATAAAAAACAAAAAATTAAAAAGGGGTTGGGGGGGGAATTTTTGGACCCCCTTGGAGGGTTTGGGGGCCCATGGGGTGTTTTTGGGCCCTTTGGGTTCTTGTTTTTCTAAGTTTTTTAAGCTAAAACCTTTAAAAAATTTCCTTTAAAAAAAAACTTTTGGGTTTTAAATTTTGGTTTTTCCAGTCTTTGGGGTGCATTCATCAAAATATATTTTAAAATAGTTGCTTTCATTTTTTTGCCTTTTGTTTAAAATTCTTTTTTAACGTCATCATAGCAATTTGTAAAGTTCTTTGTTTCTTGCTGATTTCTGGTTTTCTAGTATAATTGGTCTTATAAAAATCATAGGAAAGTGTTGGTAATAAGTGCCCGTGTTTTTAAAATTCAGATTTGCTTTGAAATCTTGCAAACCTGTCCTGATCAGGGGTGTTTGGATTTGTAAGATTGTTGTGTTTTGGTTGTTGTTTGTTGTTGTTTTTTGTTTAAGCAAGTCTCATTAGGTTCCTATAGGTCATTTAAAGGTTAAAAGTTAGTGTTTCATTTGCTTAAAAGTCAAACATCATATTAAATCTCCCTTAAAATGTTTCACTGTTAGGATTTTGAACTACAAATCTTATCTCAGTGGTGCTTAACTTGTTTTAAACTAGATTAAAATCCCTCTTAAATAATCATAATATAACATAAATTTGTCAGTAGTTTAAACAATAGAAACTCACCAAAGTCAACCCATTTGTTTCTTTTCTGCAAAAGTCAAAAGATCAGCAGAGATATGGTTTTTGGTTGCTGATCTTGGGCAAAAAATTTGGGCATCAATTGGAGTGATTGTGATAGGGCTTTTGTGTTTTTAAGATCTCAGTAGTATAGAGAAGCTTTTTGCCCCCCTAAGATTGCATCTCACAGCTTATTTGAGTGCTTAATCTTGCCTGCAAGTTGGCCTTGTTCCGAAATTTCTGTGCTATAATCCATAACAGTCAAGTGCTCAATCTGTTTAATCTCTTGTTGTTATTTGTGTTTTTTTAGTTGATTTGTGGTTATTTCCTCATATTACCCTGTTCCTGAACTTTTGGAAAATTTATTTGCTTTTTTAGCTTAATTTGTGCTTATAAGCAAACTGCTTTTTAGCCTAAATCAGTCCATCAGCCTTAGACAAGTTCCAATTTTAATTTCCTAGCCTTTTAATATAATTTAGACTTAACTTAAATTTTTTCAGATTTTTTCCTAAGTTATTTTTTATTTTAATTTATTTTAATTAGTTTTTAATAGTAAAAAAAATCATAATAAATAAAATATTAATCAAAAAATTATAAATTCCCAATTTTCTAATTTTCTTTTGTCATTTTAATCTAGGAAAAATATAAAAATATTTTTAGGACTTTAAAAAATCAAAAATAGAAAATATAGTGATAGCTTTTATTTAAAAGAATTTAAACTTTTTAAATTTTTAATTAAGTAATTTTCATTTTTATAATTTTCTTATCTTCTTATCACTTTAAAGTATTTATTTTAAAAAATTTTCAGATTTTTATTTGATCTTTTAGTATTTTTTAGAATTTTAATTAGTTTAAATAATTATTAAATAGTTTTTAATTAATAATAATTAATTTAATAAGTAAAATAAATAATTTTCCTTTTCCCCAAAAATTTTTCTTTTTTTATTAGGGTTGTAAAAATATAAATTTTATATCCGTAGGCCTTTTATTTTCTTAAAACTCACTTTTTATTTCGTACGTTTACGTTTGTTTTTAAAATTTAAACGTACGCTTTTAGGTTTTTTATACGTTTCTAGTTAACTTGTTTTTTTCCCTTCTTGTTTATATAGCTTGGTTAAAGCTATTTTCTTATCTCATTAGTGTAATCAAAATCATAATCCCTTTTCTGTTCAATAACACTTGATCACGATCCGTTTTTAAGCACAATTTCGCATCTCGCTGGACTTTAAACGACCCGGGATAAAACTATACTCCTTGGATTATTGCATTGTGCTCTGGATTTGTTTGACTTGTTTGACCACATCCGGGTTAATTTAAGTTGACTGTTTCGGAACCAACATCAACAAATTTGGCGCCATTGGAGAGTTTAAATGTTTAAAGGGGTTTTTGCAGTAGTTTACATTGAACACCGAAATAGATTTTCTAAACTCCCTTGTATATTAAACATAAATTAAACAAAACCTTGTAAATTTAAACTCATTTAAGGGTTAAAACACCAAAAATTAGCCTTTCCCAAAATTTTCCCAAATAAAACCATATTTTAAAAAACCAAAAAAAATTCTTAACATTCCTATATATAAATTTCATTAAAAAAAATAATTTAAAAACGATCAAAAATATATTCAATTTTTGTGTTAAATTAAAATAATAAAATTAAAAGAGGAACCCACGCTTGGGGGGCAATACCTAACTGGTTTTGTTTGTTTTGGGGATAATAATCCCAAACTCCAAAATTTTAAAAACAATTCCCTCATTTATTCCCCTCCAACCTTTTCGAAATATCCCCCCTAAATTGATAAACAACTAAAAGACATGGTTTAGGTTTTTCTGAACATTAAAGTCGGACTTAAAGAAGGGGATTAGGACGAACGCCAAAACCCGCTTCTACCCCGCCACTCTGTGGGTTATGTCGTTGAGGCTACCGGGGAAACCCCTTATTTTTTGTTTAAGTTTTTGTGTTTTCCAAATTTATGATTTAAATAAAAATTTTTTTTTTAAAACTTTATTTAATAAATACATAAAATCCCAAAAAATTTCTTATTTTTTAAATTTTATATAAAGGATTTTTATAGATAATTTTAAGATTCATATTTTAACTTCATCAATCTCCCTAGTTAAAACATACCCCAAGGGGGTCCGTTAGACGGGTTTTGCCCATATTTTTGGGTTTAGAAGGAATACTGTTTGTCTTGGGAAATTTTGGATATAAAAAATTTTAAGAAATGAGGGTATTTTAATATTTTTTTAAGTTTGATAGTAAGTTTTGAGGCTTTCAAAACCGGGTTTATAAACAACCTAAGAATTCTTTTTCGGATTTAAAAAGGGATTATTTACATTAAACTACATTCGTAGTATAACCAAGTTCACAAAACTAACCCTAAAAACATGTATCAACTCTAGTATTTCAATAAATTTTTAATTATAATTTTTTTCTGGGGAAAAAAAAGGCCGGTGGCTTGGGAAAAACAACCCCTAGGTTTCAAAATTGTAAAGAAAATGGGGAGAGTACTTAAATTTATCAAGTTGTTTAACGGGAATTTTTTCCACCCCTAAACGACAAGTCATCAAAAAGAAAAAATCAAATTTCAACATAAAAAGGAAACAATTTTTTGAAAAATCATTTTGTGAGGTTTAGTTCAATAATACTTTAAAACCTTATTGGTTTCTTTTTTCCCGGGTTAAATTGAAAAAATGACAAATTTTAAATGAAAGAAAACCAATCAGACCAAGATTTTCGCCTTTCTGGTTTGGTTAATTATTATGAGCAAAAAAAAAAAAAAAAAAAAAAAAATTGAACTTGGTCGCCCTTAACTGGGGCACATAATCGCATTTTAGGTCGCTGGAGAGAGAAACTGACGTGACAGAGAAAAATGGGGGGAAATTGGTCGCCTTACTGCATGTAGCCTAGAGGCTCATAACTCTAATATAGTAATATCCACTTTGTTGCTCTCTCTATGTTGGGCTAATCGGGACCAAAGTACTTTCAACAAATTTAAATTTGAATGAGATAGTTTTTCTTTAGTTTTTATCGGCCAAGCACTAATAAATTTAGTAGTTGACATGAAATATAAACTAGTAGTTTAACGGATTAATGCCGTGCAAAACCTCATAGATGAATGAAAATTTCTAAATGGAGATAAACTTTGCGATAGTATGTCATTTGTGAAACAAATTCAGTAAGTTCTCAATAGCTTGGGCTTGTGCGGTTTTATATCTGCAAGTGGTTTAAAAACCCGCACTTGGCCTAAAATCAATTTTTATTAGAGCCTCAATGTACAACTTTAATCTTTAGACTATTCTGTAATCATATAGTTGCTTTTAAGTACACTGGTGCATTATTTATAATTTTGATTCCAAGCATGTATATACTAGACATGTATGTTAAGAACTCAAGTATGGATGTTTGCGAGTTGCGACAACCTTGTCACATATGGATTCAACAACAACAACAAAGAGGTAGGTTGGTTCTCAGGGTAACATCCCCTTGATCAAATAACATGTTGAGGTAGAGTAAACTAGCTGCGTTTTGTTAGTGCTTTGAGGAAAAGCTCTGATAATGGTGTTCCAAGCAAAAGAATTGGGGTTAGGATGAGCTGGCGAAGGTGGTACAGCGGTGGGCATGGACTTGCTTGAGCTGAGACATGGAGTTGCATTGATGGTTGGTTGTTTCAATTTAATACTGACAGTGATTAGTACTAGTAGTACTCACTAATACATAAAAAAATAAACATCAAGTTTCACTTCTTTGTAACATCATCTTCCTTCCTATTTTCCTACCCCTTTAAAAGATTCCTGTTCGGTGAAAATGCCCTACTAACGGCTATTAGTCAAATGCAGTTAAACCTCTCATCCCCTTTTCGCCCAATTTCATCAACCCTGTCCCTTTCTTCCCGGGCGTCTTCAATTTCTTCTCCTCTTTTATCACGTTTTGTGTGCGTTCTTTCATCTTTTGTGTTGCTTTTATTTTCTGCTCGGAACTAAGATAATACCATATTGTTTTCTATTTTTTTTTTATAGAAACGATATAGGAGGTTCTAGGATGACACTTTCAACCGATTTAACCACTTTCCCATTAGCTTTGATTTGACCCATTGGGATGAACCACATCCGAAACCGGCCCATTCATAAGTATATAAGTCCGAGTTGCCCCTCTAGTCATCACGTTTCAGCAAATAAGCATTCCACAGAAAAATTAAGGTTGAGAGGAGATAAAACATCCAAATCTAATTTAGCTGACCACAGTATGCACATAAAGAAAACTAGTGATTGCGTATCAAACACTAGTCAACCGTCTCGATATCAAATAGGATAGAAAGAATAGCTTAAAAACGAGAATGGGCAATACCTCTGTTGGATGTCCTTGTTCCATTGCTCACGTTGCCTCACAATTTTTTCTTCATACGATGCCAACTCAAAGGTCAACTTCCATTTTCCTACATAAACAGACAGCAGGTCAAATACATTTCAAAGAAACAGCTGTTGATGGTGGCAAAATGGGTGTGCCAAGCAGGCTAGACAGCGTGTCAAAATGGGTTTGGGTTAAAGCAGGTTGAGTCGGGTTGGGTTCATGGGCAAAATTTTTTTGACTGGCATGTGTTATTTTAGTGTTTCTGTGTATATAAAAACTTTATATTAGAAAATGGGAAATGATTTATATTCCTGGTAATCCCCCCCCCCCTCCACTTTTAAACTGCACTTAATGTCAAAGAAAGAACAAAAGCACATACCACTTAAATCTTGATTGAAGTCCTCCAAGTCTTGTTCTGTTGCCAAATAGCCGTATAACTGTCGACTACCGCTGTGATGAAACGGCTTGGGTGATGGGTTTCCAATTATCTCTGCCTATTTCCCTTGACCTTCATATTTCTTTCTTAGAAACTGAGCCTTTTCATATCCTTCAACTGATGTGTCGAAAATCAAGACACTGATCCCCTTGTGCCTTCAAAGGGCCCAAATGCATGACGTGCTTGCACAGCTCCCGAAGACTTAAAGGTATTCAAGTAGCTCCTCGGTTCCCATGCCAAGCCACTGAAAGTTAAATTCAAGTATTGTTAAATTGGGTTTTTATATAAAACAATGCATTTAAATATTATAGCTACAATACTTGGTGTTTGGGGGCTCTGTTTTCAGAGTGATGATTCACAACAGCAACAATACCAAATCCCACCGAAGCAGGTCAAAGTGATAATTCTGACTTTAATATCAGAGTCAGACATATTTAATAAAAACCAATTGTTTTGACCCAAAGAGGGTGTTTGGATTTGTGTTCTGAAAAACCCATGTTTTCGTCTTTTTTTTGCAGTAGAAGATTTTGAATAACCAATTCCAAAAGCAACCAAAATGATTATCAATTCAAAATAATCAAATTTACCCATCTTTTAAATCTTAATTTTACTTCCATTTCATAGTTCAATTTCTTTTTTTTTACAAGTTCCAAATTTTTTTTTGGGATTGCATGTTTAATTTAACATAATCAAAACACCAAACACCCCGACTAGTTAAAAGCATTTATTTTAAATTCTGACCATTCAAAAAAATTTATCACTTCCAAACACTATCCAAAACCCCCCTGGACGATAAGGGCCAAATACCAGAAAATTTTATTAAATTAATATATGGAGGAAAAACCTTTCCCCCTTTTTCCCCCGTCAACTGGGTACCCCCAATTATCACCATTGGTGGCCACCAAATTCCAAACTCCTTTATTTTCATCAAATCCCTCCATTTTTCCCAACGGTCCCCCTTTGAACCCTTTCTCACGGCAAATTCACCTAAAAAACGTAATCATCCTCGGTCTAAACTAATAATAAATATCTTTGGTTAAACGGTCAACTCATTTTTTTCTCCTTTTGGCATGAATAATTTTAAATTGTTAGAAAAAAGCTTTTTGGGGGAAAAATTTTAAATGGAGTTTTTGTCTATTGAAAAAGCATGCATACCGTTTCCAAACCCCCGGATGGGGGGGGGGCCTATCAATTTTGGTGGGGGGGGGGTTTTTGGCCTTCTTGGTCAACCGAGCTGCAAAACGGTTTTTTCGTCCGGAAACAAAACAACAACTTTGCATCTCAAATTACCACAATCCCCAAAAATAACAAAAAATGAAAAAGAAACCTTAAAAAGTTTTTTTTTAAGCAGTTAATAAATCACCCAAAATCTATAAAAAAAAAATCAAACTATAAAATTCCCATAAGGAAAATTTTAAATTTATAACATAGATATGGAGGATCCCCGGGGGGAAAAAACAATATTATTTTTATTTTGGGCAATGTTTTTTTCTTTGTTGCAGATATTCATCTTAGTGTACGTTTTTTTTGGTCAGTTAAGTCAAAAGGAAAAAGGGTGGGTTTTTTTTAAAACTATTAACCGTCATTAAAAAAAAATTTAAACCAAAACAACAAAGCGAAATTTTTAAAAGTAATGAAAGGGGTTTTAAAATTTAAAAATGTTTTTTTTCTCCAACGCATAAAAGTATGAAAAAAATATGTTTGTTTAAGTTTGCATCATACCAAGGGGTTTAACTATTCGTCCATAAGCTTAAGCTTTGGCAATAACCTATGGGCTGCATTACAACAAAATTTGATGTTGCTACACTTTTTTAAAAAAGGGCCCAAAAAACCCATGTTAGAACTTGAACTTAAAAAATTCGGAACAGGGAGGCAAAAGGGAACTTTTGTACATAAATGGAGGCCCCAAAGATGAAGCAATCCTAAAGAAATAGAGCCAAAAAGTCCAGCAAAATCAACAAATTTCAGCAAATTTTCATAAGGGAAAGTGGCAAACACATAATCTTTGCTTTTTCCCTTTCAACCCCATTTTGCACAGTTTTCCTTAAGCTTTTTTTAAAAGTATATAAAGGCGCTAAAGATGGTTTTTTAGATTTAAAGAACTAAAAACCAGAACAAAAAGCCGAATGTACATTCTGTTTGCTCTATTGCCCGACAAAAAAACTTGGTCGAGGTAGTAATTGCACGTTAAATACACTTTTGTTTGGGGACTACCCTACAGAACCGGGTTGGTGATGTTATGGTCAAAATGTTGTATCCACCTTTTACTACCATGGGGTTTTTCAAAAAACCCAAAAGGTTGTCGATTGTGTTATAATATGTGATTCTATGTGACCTTTAAGGGGTAATGGTTCCTCCTGGTTACACTTTTGTTTGTGAAAAAATCTGGTGTGCCGGGAAGGGGGTATTGGGTGCACATTTTTAGGTCTTAGGAGTTCTTTTTTCCTCTAGTGTTGTTGAAAGTTAAGGAAAATAAAATATACCTAAAACCCCAAAAGTACGTAGCTGATGAGTAGTTTGTTTTTTGTAGTTTAAAAGGTTGAGATGATGCATTCATTATTTCCGCGCGAAAAGTTGGGTTTAATACCTCAATCTTAAAAAAGTTCGAATTTAACCTAAAAAAACTAGTTTGATGTTTCAACTGTAAATTTTGATGTAGGAATTTTTTTCTAAATACAGCATTCCAAGCTGCAATAAATGTGCAGAAAATAATCTAGATGGGATTACCCCCGAAGACGAAACTATGAGCATTGCTCCGCCAACTTATTAAAACATGTACCAAATTTAAAAGTTTATTGTCAAAAACAAACTTTTATTATTCAATAGCAATGGAATTTTGAAACCTTAAAGATTAATGCTTAATATATAAAGTCTAAAGCAATAAGCAATACAATAAATCATATGCAAATAAAAACTAAGATATTCAAACCCCACATATCCCAGTTATTCATTTCATCAAGCAACCTGATTTAAGTTTTGTTTTTAATTTTTCGGGAAAAAATTTTTTCTTTCATCGAGCACCTTTTATTCAGTTAAGCAAAAAAACTTGAAACAAATACATTTATAGAAAAAAAAAAAAGACAACTTATTCACTCAAAAATTTTTAACAGTTAAAAAAAACAATTAAACCTTGAATTCGGGACGATAAAAAGGGGGATTTTTTTGGGCTCCCCCTGGTTCCCGTTTTGGTGGGGCTTCCCCTACCTTCCCCCCGCGGGTGCTGGACCCCATCGAGATGGTGTGAGAAGGGGATTTTAGGTTTCAAAATGTCCCGCCCTTTTCGAGTAAAAGGGAAAAAAACGAAGACAAAGGGGCTGTTTGTCAATTTTTTCTATAAGTGATGACTTAATGCAGACAACCTTGTTTTATTACTTAAAATTTTTGTCATTTTTTTCCCATTAAGTCAAAACAAACATTTTCAAAATGACTTAAATTAAATTTATTTTTTTTTTATATTAAATAATTAAGTCGAAAAACAAAAACCCCCTAAGAGCACTTTTGAATGGTTTTAAAGCCCTTGAGTTAAGGGGGCGTTAACGGGGGACTACCTGTGTTGTGTGCGTTAAAGGTGACTTAATAATTTAAAAAAAATAAAAAAACATTTTCCCTTTTTTTTTTAAAAAAAATAACAAAACTTAAAATTCAACTCAAGCGGGTAAAATTTTAAAATTTTAAATTCAAATTTTTTAAGGGGTTAAAATACAACCCCCCGAGTATTTTTTACACACACAAAATCATACACAACCACACACAGAATTTG
>CP139503.1:379142151-379418551 GCA_021014915.2 Artemisia tridentata subsp. tridentata
CACCACCCGAACTACCTGACCATTTATTTGACGTATTTGCTCAGACATATCCACTACCACCTCATCAGCGGGACCCGATTCCTGCGGAGGATATCCCTTCATCGAGTCGACCTCGTATTACAGACCCATACTCACCATCATTACCTTACCCTCCTGGTTTCACTCCCCCAGCCCAGATCCCTGATGCTCGGGAAGGAGTTAGACCAGTAGTCACCCATACCCTCATACCATCTATAGTGGTGACACGATTGGAGAGTCATGGAGAGCAAATTGACTCGCTTCTTCGGATGATCGATCACGTACCGCTAGATCCCCCGGGGACTATCAGTGACACTTTGCATAGGTTAGCTTCCAGTAGAGCAGCTGTACAGCAGTGTTTGACACAGATGCAGTCAGATCTAGCAGACACCCGTTCTTACACGATATCGATACGGAGAGAGGGACAGGCCTTAGCCTGGGAGGCTCATCTTGCACAGCGTAGAGCCGACACATTGGAGAACATCATAGGTGATATACAGGTCGAACATCAGACAGAGATACGGAGACTCCGAGACCAGATCTCAGAGCTTACGAGACGTACGGATGGACCTAGTCATTAGATGTAGTTAGCATTTTGTATAGTTAAGGCATTGTAACCCGCCGCATGTGGCAATTAATAAAGATTCTTGTATCGTTTTGTTATGTAACTCAACTGATCAAGTTATTAATGTTATGTTGTTGGTTATGATATACTATATATTGATGTTGACTTATGCATTATGGTTGTTCGTATGTATTGTAATTGTATCCAGACATGTCGTGATGTTGCTTGTTACTATTATGATTCTCTAAACGTGTAAATACTGTGGAAACCCAATCACGTAAAGAATAGAAATTTAAGATAAATTTGATGAATGAAGAGAAAGTTGTTGAACTTCAGCTTTTGTAATTAAACTGTTTGTTAGCAACCCCATACCCATGAATTGATTATTTACTTACGATAACATTGTAATTGTTGAAAATTTTCAATTTAATCACAACTTCACACCATAATTTCATTATTAAAGTTCATGTACTCATTCTTCAAACACCCAACTATTCTGTACGAACTCTAAATTATGTGTTCTTGTGGCATTAATAGAAAATGGTGCGTACCAAACACGAAACTACCAACCATACTGCAACACTAACGCCAGAGGATGTCCAGAGAATGATTGATGCAGGCATCGCCGCAGCACGCGAGGCTGATGCTGCAACCCGTTCAAGCAATAACATAGGAGCAACGACTGAAGGTGAGGCATCTACGCTTCGTAAATGTACTTACAAAGACTTCATGAGTTGTCAGCCAGTCACCTTCAAGGGAATAGAAGGAGTGACAGAATTAGCTCAGTGGTTTGAATGTAGTGAAACTGTATTCATGAGATGCAACTGTGCCGAAAATAACAAAGTCACCTTTACGACTGGAACTTTGAGAGGAGATGCCCTATCTTGGTGGAATGCTATTGTCAAAACTATGGGTACCGAAGCAGCATTTCAGATCTCCTGGACTGAATTGAAGGATAAGATGCTGAGGAAGTACTGTCCTCGGACAGATGTTAGGAAACTGGAAGATGAATTTCATCAACTAGTGGTGAAGAGTAACGACCTGAAGATGTACAACCGGAAATTTCAAGAGTTGTCACTTCTATGCCCATCCATGGTGCCAGACTTGGAAAAGACACTGGAACACTATGTGGAAGGACTACCCCAAAGTATTGAGGGGGACGTCACCGCATCCAACCCAAAGTCACTGGAAGAAGCAATGGCGCTTTCACAGCGATTTTTGGATCGAGTGACCAAGCGAGGTTCTACATCCACAGTCAATGAGCATAAAAGGAGTTTTGATAACCGTGGGAACAACAATCACAACAGCAGCAACAGAAACAGCAACAGCCACTACAACAACAACAGGAGCTACCGCAACAATGACCGGAACAACCACCGCAACAGAGACTACCAGCAAAGCCGCAACGACCGCCATCACCAGCAAAATCACCGACAAGAAGCCTCCAAGGCTTATGTGGCCATGCCCACTGAAGGAACGGTATATGCCGGGACAAAACCCCAGTGTAACAGGTGTAAGTTGCATCATACCGGACCATGTACCGCAATCTGTGGTAACTGCCGCAGGGTGGGACATGTAACCAAGGATTGCCGGGCCACTGGAGCAAATGCACAACCAGTAGCTGTGAAATGTCACGGTTGTGGTGAATTGGGACACTACAAGAGTCATTGTCCAAAGAACACCAACAATGTTGCCCGCGGAAGAGCATACATACTTGGAGATGGAAACGCGCCCCAGAATCCCAACGTTACTACGGGTACTTTCTTACTAAACCAATGTAGAGCCAAGATATTATTTGATTCTGGATCCGATAGGAGCTTTGTGTCTACTTCATTTGCTTTATTGCTTAATATTACTCCCGTAAAATTAGATACCTCGTACGAAATTGAAATAGCTGACGGAAAATTGCTAAGCACCAATACCTTACTCGAAAACTGCACCTTAACACTCCAAGACAAATCTTTTCCAATTGATCTCATGCCTATCCAACTTGGAAGCTTTGACGCAATTGTAGGCATGGATTGGTTATCCAAACACCGTGCCAGAATCATTTGTGACGAAAAAGTCATCCAAATTCCTCTCAACAATGAAACACTCATCGTTCGTTGTGATCACTATAAAACCCAACTCAATATCATCTCGTATATCAAGACGGTGAAATACATAAACAAGGGATGCCACACATTTTTGGTTCAAGTGAAGGAAGACAAATCGAAAGAAAAGGAAAAATGACTAGAAGAAGTGCCAGTCGTAAATGAGTTTGCGGAAGTATTCCCTGAAGACTTGCCAGGTGTTCCACCAACTCGACAAGTGAAATTTCGAATCGATTTAGTGCCTGGAGCAGCACCTGTTGCAAAAGCACCATATCAATTAGCCCCCTCCGAAATGAAAGAATTATCTGAGCAGTTGAAAGAACTGTCAGATAAGGGATTCATCCAACCAAGCTCATCACCTTGGGGAGCACCAGTCCTGTTTGTCAAAAAGAAAGACGGAACATTCCGAATGTGTATCGATTATAGAGAGTTGAACAAACTCACGGTGAAAAATCGATACCCATTACCACGGATTGACGATTTATTTGACCAACTGCAAGGATCGAGTGTTTACTCAAAGATCGATCTGAGATCGGGATATCATCAACTAAGAGTCAGAGAAGAAGATATTCCCAAGACAGCCTTTCGAACATGGTAAGGGCATTATGAATTCCGAGTAATGCCGTTTGGTCTTACCAACGCACCAGCAGTGTTCATGGATTTGATGAACCGAGTATGCAAGCCATACTCGGACAAGTTTGTAATTGTATTCATCAATGACATTCTAATCTACTCACGTAATGAAAAGGAGCATGCGGAACACTTGAGGACCATTTTGGGATTACTCAAGCAAGAAAAACTGTATGCGAAATTTTCCAAATGTGATTTTTGGATTTCCACCGTTCAATTCCTAGGCCACATCATCAATAGTCAAGGTATCCACGTTGACCCCGCCAAGATCTAAGCAGTTAAAGGTTGGGCATCGCCCACCACTCCAACTGAGATTCGACAATTTCTAGGACTCGCTGGTTACTATCGAAGGTTTATAGAGAATTTTTCCAAAATTGCAAAACCTTTGACAGAACTCACTCAGAAAAACAAAAAGTATATCTGGGAAGAAAAACAAGAATCAGCATTCCAACTCTTAAAGCAGAAGCTTTGTGAAGCACCAATTTTAGCACTACCGGACGGAAGCGACGACTTTGTAGTATATTGTGACGCATCGCATCATGGTTTAGGTGCGGTACTAATGCAAAGAAACAAAGTTATAGCTTACGCCTCACGACAGCTCAAGAAGAATGAGGAAAAAGTATACCACTCATGATCTAGAACTAGGGGCAGTGGTATTCGCTCTTAAGATATGGATACATTACCTATACGGTACAAAGTACACGGTTTTCACCGATCACAAAAGTCTTCAACATATACTGGATCAGAAGGAGCTGAACATGAGACAACGCCGATGGATAGAACTACTCAATTACTACGACTGTGAAATTCGATACCACCCCGGCAAAGCAAATGTCGTGGCCGATGCATTGAGTCGGAAGGAAAGAATTAAACCCCTTAGGGTTAGATCGTTAGGAATGACAATTCATTCTCCGCTCCCATCTCAAATTCTCATAGCCCAATCAGAAGCTCTCCAAGAAGAGAACCGACCTCACGAGAAAATTGATGGCATGCCAGAAAGCGAGAACGGATTCATGAGAAGAACCAATGGAATGTTATGCTTCAAGGAAAGATGTTGGATTCCTCTTTACGGAGGTATTCTAGATCTTATCATGCACGAGTCTCACAAGTACAAATATTCCATCCATCCTGGATCCAATAAGATGTATCAAGATCTCAAGCAAATCTATTGGTGGCCAAACATGAAAGCCGACATCGCAACGTATGTTGGAAAATGTTTGACTTGTTCAAGGGTCAAGGCGGAAAGCCAGAAACCATCAGGACTACTTGTACAACCTGAGTTACCAGTGTAGAAATGGGAAAGAATCACTATGGATTTTATTACCAAATTACCAAGAACGTCAACAGGATTAGATACCATCTGGGTTATCGTTGATCGTTTGACCAAGTCTGCCCATTTTCTACCTATCAAAGAAACTGATGAGATGGATACACTCGCGCAGTTGTACTTCAAGGAGATTATAATCCGACATGGAGTCCCAATCTCCATCATCTCAGATAGAGACAGCCGATTCACCTCAGGATTTTGGCAATCTCTACAGAAAGCTCTCGGTACTCGTTTGGACATGAGCACCGCTTACCATCCCCAGACTGATGGACAAAGTGAAAGGACAATCCAAACCTTGGAAGATATGCTTCGAGCATGTGTTATTGATTTCGGAAAAGGTTGGGATAGACACTTACCGTTAGTTGAATTCTCTTACAACAATAGTTACCACGCTAGTCTAAAAGCCGCACCTTTCGAAGCACTTTACGGAAGAAAGTGCAGATCGCCTGTTTGTTGGACGGAAGTTGGAGACATGCAACTTACCGGGCCAGAACTTATTCACGATACGACTGAGAAGATATTCAAAATCAAACAACGTCTACAAGCCGCACGTGACAAACAGAAGAGTTATGCGGATGTGAGAAGGAAACCCATGGAATTTGAAGTCGGAGACAGGGTCATGCTCAAAGTTTCTCCCTGGAAGGGAAGGATACGCTTCGGAAAGCGTGGAAAGCTAAACCCGAGATACATTGGACCTTTTAAAATCCTCGAGAAAATTGGTCCAGTTACTTATATATTAGAACTTCTAGAAGAAATCAGTAGGGTAACACCCTACTTTCCACGTATCATAACTTAAGAAATGTTTGTCGGATGAAAATCTCGCCATCCCGCTGAAAGAGATCAAACCAGACGACAAACTTGTGTTCACAGAGGAACCAGTAGAGATAATGGATAGAGAAGTGAAGCGATTTAAGCAAAACCGTATCCCCATTGTGAAAGTTCGATGGAACTCCAAGAGAGGACCAACATACACATGGGAACACGAAGACCAAATCCGTGAAAAATATCCACATCTGTTCTTGTAAACCACTCTCGTTAACTGCCTCATACTTGAATTCTGGGACGGAATTCAGAATGACGGGAGGGTACTGTAGGATTCTACAAAAATCCGTTGTAATAAATCTCGTTGATTAATGATAATTTTGTATTACCGTTTAATAAAACCCATTTGTATGGGGAAATTTAAACTTTTCTCTTCTATGTTATTATAAACTCGTTACGTTTCACGATACATATTAAATAACGATACGAACTCGAGATACAATCCAACCGCGACACCACGTTTTTCTCTAAATTCGAACGCCACAATTTATAACTATTGATAATGCAACATCTACGTTAAAGCATTTACATTTTCCTAATTTCCCTAAATTATTCCTAAATAACACATTTAAATTATAACTAATTACATTTAATTTCACTAATTCCTTTTCCAATCATACCACAAACCAAACCGGACTCTTATATTCTCAGCCCACCATACGAGCCCAAGAACACAAGCCCATCACCTTTACAAAATTTCTTTTCCTTATTTCTTTCTTTTCTAGCCCGATCCCAAACACCCTTACAAAAACATATCGTATCTTCAAATATTCGAACGTAATATACCTATGTCTTTACACCATTATGATCACCACATATTGAACTATCATTGTGCAAATTCCCAGCCTTGGAAGTCGAGTATTCCCACAGTAACTAAAGCCATTTTGCTTGTCCCAATATCGACCCATACGTATACATACAAACGGCAAAACTCAACCAAATCATTTCCTGATTTTCCTACGACATTCTTAGGACGTTTCTAACATAAACCAACATATGAAACAATAATAGAACCCCAGGAGATCAATGTGGCACGTTAGTGTCCTTATTTGAACCCAATAAGAAAGAAACGTGCGTATATGTATTGCATAAGCCAAATTTGTGACTTGACTCTTCATATACAATCTCCCTAAGATCTTATAATATCTCACATGATCTCTATTGTACTCCAACTACTGTGGCCTTCACAGTAACTCCATATGATTAGTTGTGAGGTCAAAGAGTCAAAAAGAGGAGGTGCATTCTACTTCTATATAACTCACTTCCATTGACAGCCTCTACCTACTCAATCTACTCACTTTTCACTGCCAAAGATAACCTTAAACGCTCAGGGAGACTTGTCTCTCTTTGGAGAAACAAATTGAGTGGAGAAAGAGGATACATTGAGACTTATTCAAACGCCTTCAAGCTACTGCCTCTATTCTTGTGTTTCATTCGAACCACTCAGCCTCATCACCACCTTTCCTAAGGTGTGGTATGAATTCGTGATCACTTTTATATCTATTGCACATTAACACATTGATCATGCATAACATATACGTATATTTCGAACGTACCATATTCTCTTTGTTCTTTCCACATTAAAATGAAATGAAAAGGATCTCACGTTATGAGCACAGCATGTTAGAGCCACTTAAATCACGTATCCTTACATTAACTTCTCATGCATACCACTCTTCTTAAACGTTTGCATTCGAACGTCCATATATTAAGTTATGCGCATAACTATCTAAACAAAGGAACTATATTAATGGCGAATGAACTCATAATGATTAATGCCTACTCGTCTCTCAACCTTACGAATCACAAAACGCATTAACATAACCCACGTAAACATAAAATCTACACGTTCAACACCTATATAATCGAACCATAAAATTTGTCTAAGTCTTTAACTTAGAAACGTGCCTTATCGCCCTTAAAAACCTTCGAATATCTCATAATATCACCACGCAACCGTACGTTTTATTTATGCGACCCATTTAACCACCCAACGAGCTACATTTTTCATTTATATCACGAGTCATGAAACCCACAAATCGACCCTTTAAATTAAACAAAGTGTTTCGCAGAAAACTGGTTCGAAGACTTTAAAAATTATAACGTATGGGTTCAAGGCCCAAAAAGCTATTACAATAAGCTACGCATAAGCTAGCTTTATGGCCCTTTAAGGTTAAACTTTTGGTATAAAAATAAGCGGTTTTTGATAATCCAAACCCTCCCCAAAACCCATGGATCAAAAGATGTTAACGGGCCACTAAAATGGATCATTAAAGCCCATTTATCATTAAAATGAGCAAATAGCCGAATAAGCAGTTGAAATAAGTTGAAAATCACTTAAATAAGCCTTAGGAAAAATCACCATATTTTTCCCTACCTTTTTGTCATTGTTGGACTAAGAATGAGACGCAATCTAACTAGAAGGACTAAAACTGCCAAGCCGAGAAACAAGTGGACTGAAACTGTGAAAACAGTTTATGTAGGATATAAATTGACAAATGACTGAACTCCAAGCCTTATATGTACATATGGACAAGTTTCGGACTATTTTTGGACTTTGGACTTAATGAAGGACTAACGGTGTAACGCAACCACAGTTAGAGTAAAAAGTGTAAAACCTGGAAAAGAACAAGGGCCTACTGTTTTTTTTACTTGACATTCTTATTTCATTTTCCATTTTTCGTCTCATCGTCACGTCATATGCATATTTATACATCTTAGTTACGTATTATTTAACTTTCGTTAGTTACTACAACGAGGAACGTTACGAGTTAACCTACACATTCATTCATTCATTTAGAGAATAACAATACGGGTTAATTGACATAAAAATCAAGGACATCATGCATATGTATCCTTATTTTTGAATTAAAAGCATTTCAAGCACAACTCATTCGCACTTAACGATCAGATCATTATTCATCACCCACTATTCATTTCACCTCCACCATTAGTATTTGGTCAGATTCTCAGACATTTATATTTACCAGGTTCTGTACTGAAGTCAATATCATAATCAACCCTGAAATCTCTTTCACCATCACCAGTAACGCTTAAGGTGAGTCATAGCCTCACTTTTACTGATTTAACTATTTTAAACTCCGTGAGGGGGATACATGCTATAAACAGATCACAAGTATTTTTCTGTATGCTTACCTGACTTGATATATGCCTAAGTTACCTTATTGCCACAAGACCCTTTATCATGAGCCATTAATCACTATATGTGAACGCGAATATAATGAATAGATCTATTAAAGGCTGACGACCTATCCCACTAATACTTTGACGGAATGCTTTTTGCTAGTCGTATTAGTCGCGATGCATTATATTTGAGAAAAATAGGAAATTGGCAAAATCACCTATTACTCGAGGGCACATAACCATCAGTATCCCTGATGTGACTCCTCCGTTTTACGGTACTTTGTTAACGTTTGCGTGTCATGAGACTTAGGGCAATATATATGAACTGCAATATCAACTTTTAAATTGATTGTATTCCCAATACAATCCTACTTGTGTATCGAACTAGTTATTAAACTTCAAACTCTATGATTTCTCTTAACATTTTGTTGACTTTTAAGCATGTTATCTCAGGAAATTAGCGGAGCGGAGCAAGGCATGAAGCGGGCAAAACCTATCTTAAATAAGGGTGTAAAATAAAGTTGTAATTCAGTTAAAATGATGTTTCCTTGGAGAAACTGTTTGCACTCTGATGTAACGCTTTGTAACTGAATTCATATTATGGACCTATAATAATATTTAAAAATGCCTTTATGGGCTGTTTTCTATGATTTTGACTTTGTTCCTCTCGGTAATACCCCAATTAGACTTCCGCTGCTATAATGAAAATTTTGGGGGTGTTACATTTAACAAAATAAGTTGTTCTTACAAATTAAAGAATTTAATCATACAAAGGGATCGATATTTCATCGATTTAATCATACAAAGCTATTTTGCAACCATAAAAAGTTTTGATCAAGTTCACAAGTGTAAGAAGATGTACAAGAAGTTTCTTATAGCTGCCTAATGTTGATTCTCTATTTACCTTCACTCAGATCACTTCTCTCAGACTAATTGTTGAGGATGAGCCGATTTTAGTTACTTGATGGGAAAGTTTATCAGTATAAGTTGATGAAATTGAGGCGACAAATTTTTGCACTTGGCATTTCCATCTTTTTTGGTTGTTAAAACTTAGTTGGCGATCTTTAGGAATATTTTGGCTGATATTATGATCACCTAGTCGGTTCCAATGTTGCTGGAGTCTTGCTCATTGCCAAGTTTAAACGACGATGGGTAACCTTACAACATGCTTGAGTAGGAGCTAGGAAGTAATGGCAAGCTAGAAGCATTTCTACCGCTTTTCGATTCGGGTATTGTACAAGACATTCTTGTGACAACTGTATTAGCTCAATCAAGCATGCACTCTATGGTCATTTACTAGGTTTGTTAATATAATTACTAATCTATTCAATTACCTTAAAATTTTATATATTAATTGCGATTTTTTTTTTTTTTTTTTTTTTTTTTTTTTTTGCGCGCATACTTTGTTTTCTAAACATAGAAAACAATAAATGAACGACTTAATGAAAATACTTTATATGAATGCCAACTTTAGAGAATTCGTTTTTAATATTATAAACTACACGTTCATTTCATGGCATACAATGCACATTCATTAAATTTATTCACGAAAACAATACTTATAAAAAACTTCACAGTAATAAATATAAAAACTTTCAAGATGTCACCTAAACAAGATAGAAAAAGACACATAAACTAAAGTAATTTCATACCATGGAACCTTAAATCCAATAATTCATTTGTTCCACTAATTGTGAGTCATGTACATAAATCCGACAACGATGACTTTTAATCCCAATGAGGTCCACTTACATTATCTATTCGAATAAAGTTTCCCGTAATGTTACCCCATAATAATTAAGCATCACATATTTCCTTGTGGAGCAAATTCTAGGAATGAAAGACTTTGAACAAGACCATGATAATGAAATCACTTCTCCACTTGGTACGCAATATCAAATTCATTTACTCAAATGCATTGTTTTTTCTTGATGATAGTTTGTATAATGTGCAGTTCAAAACAACACCTATGTCGACGGATCCACCTCGAATTCATTGGAGGAGAATTCGCCGATAGAGCAAGTTGCTCTTACGGTACCTGTAACGGATGACCCGAGTTTACCTGTGGTTACTTTTAGAATGTGGACACTTGGAACAGTTGCTTGTGTGGTGCTTTCTTTCTTAAACCAGTTCTTTTGGTACCGCCGTGAGCCTCTTTCGATAACTTCTATTTCTGCTCAGATCGCAGTTGTCCCTCTTGGTCACCTCATGGCAGCCACAATCACGGACAAGGTTTTCTTTCCCGGAAAATGGTATCAGTTTACGTTGAACCCTGGTCCGTTTAATGTTAAAGAACATGTCTTGATAACCATCTTTGCTAACTCTGGTGCTGGGAATCCCTATGCTATTCATATTGTGAGTGCTGTGAAGATTTTTTATGGAAAGACGTTGACTTTTTGGGTGGCGTTGATTGTGGTGGTGACGACACAAGTGCTGGGGTTTGGGTGGGCAGGTATTTACCGCCGGTATTTGGTGGAGCCCGCCGCTATGTGGTGGCCCCAGAATCTTGTCCAGGTCTCACTATTCAGGTAGCTGACCTTCAATATAAAAATATTCATTCAGCTATCAACATTTCTTTTTATATTCATTATGCATTTTATTTCAAACCAAAGATATCAAATAGTGTGAAAAGTCGTACTCAACCAAGATATCAAATCAATCAAACTAATATATATTTTCACTGTAACCACTAGTCGATTTATTATATCTTTTACTTTAGCTTGTAGTTATTATACACCGAATATGATATATGGAGTAACAAGATTCATCACACCGTGATTCTTTTTTATAATTTTTTTTGTCGCTATGTTTTATTTGGTAACACAAACTTCCATTCTAGAAATTTTCACTTTAAAATAACTAGTGTGGACCAAAAGCAGCCTGAAACCTAGAAATGGTTAGATCCATAGTTGAAGCACCATAATCATACCATGAACCTAGGGATAATAGATCCAACTATAAGTATTTTGACCATAGATAATTAATAATTCAGAATCAATCAGTTAATTATCAAATCCCTCGATACGTATTATTAAGACTATATCCTAATACTAAAACTAAACACACATTAAAAAGTATTGTTCATTTGCAGGGCATTACATGAAAAAGAGGAGAGACCTAAGGGAGGGCTAACACGTAATGAGTTCTTCATCATTGCCTTCATTTGCAGTTTTGCTTACTATGTCCTACCAGGATACCTTTTCCCGATGCTTACCTCATTCTCCTGGTTATGTTGGATATTTCCTAAATCTGTACTAGCCCAACAAATTGGCTCAGGCCTCACCGGCCTTGGTGTTGGTGCCATTGGGTTCGACTGGTCTAGCATATCCTCTTATCTTGGTAGCCCCCTGGCTAGTCCATGGTTCGCCACTGCCAACATCGCTGTTGGTTATGGTTTGGTTACGTATGTCATAACCCCTTTAGCGTATTGGTTCAATGTTTTTGAAGCTAAAAAGTTCCCAATTTTCTCGGATGGTCTCTTCACTGCCACAGGCCAATCATACAACACCTCAGCCATTATTGACTCAGATTTCCATTTTGATTCGGATGCTTACGAACAAGAAGGTCAAATATACCTAAGCATCTTTCTCACCATGGGTTATGCAGTTAGTTTCGCGTGTCTCACTGCTACCGTGGTTCATGTCTTCATTTTTCATGGAAGGTTTGGATCTTTTTTTCTCTGAAGGTTAAGTTGTTCTAATGTACACAAGTTTTAATGCAAAGTTTCTATGTTGTTTTAGAGAATTGTGGGAGCTAAGCAAGTCGGCATTTCAAGAAAATAAAATGGATGTGCATAGTAAACTTATGAGACAATATAAACAAGTACCTGAGTGGTGGTTCACTTGCATTCTCTTAACAAACATTGTAGCAACTTTGTTTGTAATTGAATACTTTAAAAGTCAGCTTCAGTTACCATGGTGGGCGTTCTTGCTGGCATGTGGGCTCGCTTTCTTTTTAACACTTCCCATCGGTGTCATCACTGCCACAACAAACCAGGTATCTTTGATTATGCACTACAAATAGATTCAGTAACTAAATATCTTGTCTTTGCACTAGGCTAGATTTCATACCTAGGTATCTATGATTAGGTACTAGTATAGACTAATGATATTCTAAGTACGAAAATTGGTATTTATTAAACAGACACCGGGCCTGAATGTGATAACTGAGTACATCATAGGATACTTGTATCCAGGATACCCTGTTGCCAACATGTGTTTTAAGGTTTACGGATACATTAGTGTAAAACAAGGTATCGTGTTTTTGCAAGACTTCAAACTCGGACATTACATGAAGATCCCTCCAAGATCAATGTTCATGGCACAGGTCAGTTTATTTCTTTCCGCTCACTGGCTAACTAAATTCAATAATCCCAAGACCGAACAACTTCTATATGTGAAAAACTAAGTCTATGCCAAAGTGTAACCAATAATAAATATCAATCACGTTATCAGGTATGTGGTACACTGATATCAGCACTGGTGCACTTAGGAACTGCGTGGTGGCTAATGGACACGATCCCAAACATATGTGAAAGAGAGTTGCTCCCCCCAGGTAGTCCATGGACCTGCCCGACTGACCATGTTTTCTACGACGCCTCAGTTGTATGGGGTTTAATAGGTCCACGTCTCATCTTCGGTGAGCTGGGCTTCTACAACTCGATAAACTGGTTCTTTTTAGCGGGTGCACTGGCTCCTATTATCGTTTGGCTCTTACACAAAGCTTTTCCAAGCCAAAAGTGGATTACACTTGTCACAACACCAGTTCTTTTGGGCGCAACAATATACATGCCCCCTGCCACCACCGTAAACTATAACAGTTGGATCGTTATTGGGCTTTTGTCAGGGTTTGTGGCATATCGGTACCATCATAATTGGTGGGGCCATCATAACTATGTGTTATCAGGTGCGTTGGATGCAGGGTTGGCGTTTATGGGGGTGTTGTTGTATGTTAGTTTGGATATGGAGGGAGTTAGCTTAGATTGGTGGGGAAGTACTCCTGATGGTTGTCCATTAGCATCTTGTCCTGCTGCTGCAGGTATTGTAATTGATGGATGTCCGGTTATTTAATTTGTAAAAGAGTTTGTTGTCTACTTAGCTTGTCATCAAATGGATGTCACATGTATTTTAGAATTTGAGAATCTTGTATTTGAGAATCTTTTATTGTACAGGCAGCTATATATATAGCAGTTCATATGTAATGTTGTCAAAGTGTTTAAAAACCAATTAGTTATACTATAAGCACATATATTGTATGAATCGATTTACAATATTAAGGAATTAGATCAGTAATATTGCCACAAACTAGCAATTTGCAGTATATGTCTACTCGCACATTTCAACTGATGTAGAATTATTGTAGCACCCTTAATAATGGTTGCAATTCTCTCAATAATCCTTCTCATTTATGTGTTTTCCAATTCCAAACTTTCTTTGTAGGCGACAGATTAAATTTTTAACAAAACTCGTAACTCGTAACGAGTTTTGTTAAAAACATGTTTCGTATTAATAATATTTACACTACTGTCTTTTATAACTTGATATAGGAATAGACCGGTACAAGAATATCATGTCAAAGACTATAAGTAGAACTTAAACTTTTATTATAAGAGTACGTAATTTGAAACAAGTTTTACTTGATATGACAAGTTATATAAACTCACAAAAGCATCAACGTGAGACATCCCCTTCATCGTGTTGCTTTAAAATTTAACCAAAACCCATGCACATGACATATTCATTTCGGTTAATTAAAGCTTGAATGGCCAACTTTTATATTGAAAAATTAATTTTTTGAGCATGGCATCATTCTTTGACTTTAAAAAGATACATAGTATGAGTAAACTAACCGAAATATTACAATCATATATATAAAACGTATTTTTTATCAGTTCCATGATTATAACCTTGGTACGTAATCACAAGTATTATAAGGCATGAGAGTTCGGAAGTATTCATTACCGGTGATTATTTATATCGGTTGTGTTTTCATTTAGTTAACTACTTCAACATAGCTATATGAACATAAATAATCATTTTGCTAATGGTAGCAGTTCGCATTTGATTTAGCGACAGAATTCGAGACGACATGAAGAGTATCATACTAGCTAGGTGAGTAGAGTTGACATTGAGATTAAAAATAAAACGTAAATGCAAATCAAGAATATACCTCAAGCCAAACGAGAACGGATAACGAATTGGAACATGGACACTAATTCGAAACTCTAGCAATTCCTATCGCGAACCCAGAAGTGTGATCTGGACCTTAACCGAAGCTCAACGCAGCACGAAGCATAAACCTTGGATGTTTAATGTGGACGCATAGCCTGGACTGGGCCAGACAATGGGCCAGACCCGGCGAACAGCGGCCCATCCTACACCTAAACCCTAATCCATGCCTATAAATACATGGCATGGATCCCCTTCTTCATCAGATTACAACAGGTTACCCTAAACCTAAGAACTCTCGCATGCACTACGCATATATACTAACTTGACCGTCGGAGGTGGATCCCGGGGCTACGGCCTCGGGTCCACTCCTAACGGGTTTTCGTTGTTGACAGGTCTAATAGGGCTCGAGAAGGCGACTAACGGCCCAAGGAGAGTCGTCGAATCGACCCGCGCCAGATTATGTATCAACAAGTTGGCGCCATCCGTGGGACCCGACAAGTTTCGTGGTTCTCATATAGCCGGAAAGTAACCATCATGTTCAAAATCCGGTATCTTATTCTTTACGATTCGTACACCATTAAATCGGTACATGCGATCTTATTATTTTATATTGATTCGTACATCGACATTATTAATTACAAATTGACATCCAATTAAACGTGAGACATACTCTGATTTGATTGGTCAAAAAGGTATCCTATTATTTATTATGATTCGTACATCATTGAAAAAGGGATCTTATTATTTGTTATCGTACTGACATGCGATGTTATATTCGATTTGTATTATTCTTTTACAACAAGTAAATATTGCAACATCTTTTAAATATTGAGAATATCTTTTAAAGATATCCTAATATCTTTTAAATATCAAGATTTTACATAAATCTTTTAAATTGGTAAACACGATTTTACCTATAGCCACGCGCTATGTCCGCACGATCGGACCTACTTTATCTTTTAGCCGCGAACAGCGTAGTCACGATAAATCTACCCGCGTTAGGCCGTGCGTATAGAGATTTTCGCAGACTGGCGCCATGAGCGCACTGTCACGATACAGGCACCACGATGCTAGTCAATCGCTATGCGCGCACTGGACGAAAGCCGTGGTCATCTGCGATCATCCACAAACGCTAGAGTCTATGCGGTCACGATAAATCCATCTGCGTCTGTGCGTGCAATTGAAACTATTAGTCGCGGTCATGGTACATCCATCCGCGCCATTGTTTTTTCTATAATAAAAAAGAAAAACAAAATAATTAATTGTTTATGCAGCTGTAACATCTCACGATAGGTGTGATTCGCGCTATTTAACATGCTACGTGCTATATATATGCTATGCGCTAATTTTTTATTTCATTATCTTTTATATGTTGCGATGCGCAGCATATACTTCTCATATTTGCATTGAGTATTCTTTTCAGGATTTGAATAACTAAGTTTAATGCTCCTACATGAGTAGCACCATCAAACTTGGGGGGCTACCAGGATACGCACTGTGTGAGTACGCATCACGCAGGTATATTTGGAAGCAGATCGTACGTAAGAGGTATCGCGAGCCCGGTACAAAGACGGATTTAAATATTCGCACCCTATTGCCGCAGGGGAGACGTCCTCTGTTGGTTGTAAAGACGAATGTAAAGTTCGCGCACCCTAGTCGCGGACAACGCGCACCCTAGTCGCGGACAACGCGCACCTTAGTCGAGGACAACGCGCACCTTTGTCGCGAACAACGCGCACTTCTGCCACGGAAGTAAATCTTCTGTCGCATCATGCTGCACCGCTACTGGTACAAAGGCACGCCCTTACCCAGGACGCAGCATACGGAATCCACCTTCACCACGGACACCTTCACCATTGTGAGACAATCACAATCGCAATGTCAATGTTACTCAAATCGCGCCTACAAGGTCGCGCACACCTGAGTTGCCTACGCGGCCATGAACAGAACTTAAGTTTAGCATCCGCACTCAGGTCATGCGCATACTAAACTTGGGGGGCTTGTGGACGCATAGCCTGGACTGGGCCAGACAATGGGCCAGGCCCGGCGAACAGCGGCCCATCCTACACCTAAACCCTAATCCATGCCTATAAATACATGGCATGGATCCCCTTCTTCAACAGATTACAACAGGTTACCCTAAACCTAAGAACTCTCGCATGCACTACGCATATATACTAACTTGACCGTCGGAGGTGGATCCCGGGGCTACGGCCTCGGGTCCACTCCTAACGGGTTTTCGTTGTTGACAGGTCTAATAGGGCTCGAGAAGGCGACTAACGGCCCAAGGAGAGTCGTCGAATCGACCCGCGCCAGATTATGTATCAACATTTAACGTGTACCCAACACTATGCATGGTCGTGAACACGAGCACGAACAACTCGAACATGAACGTCATAACTTGAGTACTATCTGATGTGGCTCAAACTTAGTCGTTGTGAAAGATACTAAGGGGAATAGGAGTGGTAGTGGTAAAATTTATCATACCTCCCAAATTCAGCCAATAAACTTCAGCTAACTCATTCCATAAATTCTCATCCCTCCCAACCTAATTCACTGGCACCCGATAAATTTTCATCCCTCCCAATTTTTTTTTCTTTTTTATAATTAAACTAAAATCAATTTAATTAAAAACATAAACATTTTATTAAAAACATAACATTTCACTACAAACTAAAAAAAAACTAAGTTGCAACATTATTTTTAAAAATAAAAAAACTATAACACTAATGAAGCCCATTCCTGAAATTTTCGGATGGGCCAATCAAATAACCCAACAACAAATGTACCCTAAATTTTGAGATATATAAGCTGAATAGCCTAATATTCTCACTTGATCTACATCACGACTACCACATCACATAGTCACCACAGTAATCCCATTCCATCTTCAACAAACCAGTTTACCCATCTCTTTTCTTACATTTCAACAAATACAAAATCTTATAAACCAAAACTCTTACAAAGTTTTTCTTTCTTCTTCATGGTAAATCCAACAACAAACTAAGATTTTTCTTCGTCTACTTTAGAGAACACAAAAACAGTTCAGGCTTCAAGATCTTTTTATGAAAAAGGGGTCAAGTTTTTTTTTATTTTTTTTTTTTTTTTTATTTTTTTTTAATGCCAAACGGCTATTTATTTTTGGATGTATTCGTTGCCCAACGTTCGAATGGAATTTATGGCCACCGGGTAAAGATGCTGTTGGGCATAAATTTTGGCCATACCTCTGGCACCGGCGGCGGTGTTACCGGCGGTATGGACCATAAATTTTTGCCATACCGCTGCCACTCCTAGTCCCCTAACTGACCAAGAAGGGTCAAAGGATTAAAAGCTTATTATGGGCCGACAATTAAGTGATATGGGAACGTGATTGTTGACCCATTCATTTTACATATATGTTCCAATTTCAATTGCATGTTTTCATTTTATGATTAACAGACGAATATTCGTGTAAAGCGACGGTTTATAACGAAAAATAATTATACTTGCGAAATCGTGATTTTGGTACCCAGGTTACAAAAAAAAAAAAAAAAAAAAAAAAAAAAAAAAAAAAAAAAAAACTTACGGGTACAATTATTGCGAGAAAAAAATTCATGGGTTAGAAACAAAAAATGATAAAATTGTAAATATAAAAGTTTATTGTTAATATCTATTTTTTATGTAAAAGTTTATTTCTTAATTAGCATTTCATTTATCATTTTAAATATAAACGTTTATTTATTAGTATTCATGTTTTTATATATTAGGCTATGCACAACCGCTCATAAAAACTCGATCGGTCACTCTAACCGACCGATTTTAAACTCGGTCGCTCGAATGTGGGGTGGTCACTTGGAATCGGTCGATCAAGGTGCAAAGCAAACATCGGTCTACAAATCGACCGAGTTTAAAATCCTTCCGTTGCTATTAAAAAAAAAAAAAAAAAAAAAAAAAAAAAAAAAAAAAAAAAAAAAAGCTTTTTCATACTTATAAATACCAACCTCAAACACACATCTAAACATACAATTTCAAACACAATTCAAACAACTTCTCATCTATATTCAAACAACATTTCTATCAATACCTTCAAACACATTCTTTTAATTATGTCTTACGAGCAATTATTCGGTTCTTTGTCTTCCGACGATGATGAAGTTCTGAGTGAGTTTTTGGAGTACGGGAAGTTTGCTTGGAACGCTTTGTAACACCCGGTAAATTTCCTAAACCTATTTTACGAGCCAAAACATTTATTTATGATTTTCTTTAGCTTTTGAATTTCCTTGAACTTGTTTGGGTTTGAAAAACTATGAATATCTTGTTTAACGTGAGCGTTATTCCTTGATCGAACCGGCACAACCTAGAAAGCTCAAAACGTATCGTATTTGCCAAATATATTGATTTCTTGAAAGTATTGCATATTTATACTCGTTTTTGTTGGAAAATTTATTTCGTGAACAATGGCACAAGTTTCGTTGATTTTCGAGTCCGTTTGGTACGTCGAATGGGTTCCACGGTGTTTATTGCAAAAGTTTAGCCAAATTGGCAAGTTTAGTCCCCTCGCCCCATTGTTACATTTCAGCCCCTCACTTTCAAATTTTCACAACTAGTCCCTCCTCAAAAATATATAAACCCAAAAATTAATATTAAATCTTCATAAAACACACACACTCTCTCTCACACCTCTCTCTCTTCCCTCGTCGACGACCCCTCACCGTCCGGCCACCACCCACCGCCTGCCAACTTCCGGCCACCGGAAAATTTTCCGGCGAGTTTCTTTTCTAGCAGATTCGATAGATCGGTGCACCCTTTCCATTTCTGGAGCGCTTTAGCTCGTGGCTCCCACCGCAACACCCTCACGCGCCACCCACCGCCACTGCCACCACGCCGCCGCCGCTACAACCTCCCCCTCCGTGTTTCTTCTCGGTAAAAAACCCTTCACGCGCCCCTTTTACCCCTTTTCACTATTTTTATCAAAACCCTAATTTTATTTTAATTTTTTTTAATTATTTAATCCGATTAATAATATGGTTTTTAATTATAAAATGGTTTAAAAACTAGTTATAACACTCGTGTGGAACCCCCCCCCCCCCCCCCGGTCTCGGTAGTTGACTCGGTCAACTCACCGAGTCAACTCGGTTGACTCGGTGAGGGTTTGTTATTTTCTTGTTTATTTTGTTGTTTTCATATTATTATTGTTATTTGTGGGCTTGGATTCGATTTGGGTCTCGTTTGGGTTGTTTGGGTTTCGGCAGCCACACGGCGTAGCCAAGTCGTGACTCACGGCGAGGCGAATAGTGTTTAGGATTAGTTTGGTTTAATCTTTGATGAGGTTTTGTTGGAATTATTGTTTTTGCGGTTTTGGATTTGATTGTGTCGATTTGATTTGATATAGAGTTAGATTGTTGCGGATTAGTGTTAGGACTAGATTAATGTGGATTTGGTTTGTGGTTGTGTTGGATTTGGTTCGGCCGAGAGCCTCATCGGCTCGAGTTGAGACGAGTCGTGACTCGTGGCGAGTCACGGCAAAGTTTAATTACTTGTCGTTTTTTATTTATTTATTTTCGTCGAGTCGTGGTTATTATTTAGTCGTTAATTATTTATTTGTTTTATTTATTTGATGTCGAGTCGTGATATTTTAGGATAGACGTTTATCTATTTATTTGTTCGTTTGTTATAGATATGGAGTTTCGGCTAATTATAAAGTGAAATGGGAAAATAATAATAATAACGAATGGGATATATATTTGGACTTGGATATTGTGATGATGTAACATTGTTGGACAAGGATTGGACGTATTGGATTTACGGTATTGGTTGATTGGACTATTATGGACCCTTTGGTACACGAGACGGAAGGATACGTTAGACTCATAAGAGCTTAACCTATCTGGACCCGAACTATACAAAACGGTCGATAAAACTAAACAACTAATATATACGCGAATGATATGTCCAATTATATATTATAACTTATAAAACTTGACAATAATTGAATTATTCAAATGAGTCGTATGACTTGGGAACGTCTTATAAACGGGCACTTCATGCCGAAATTTCGTAAAATATTTTATAAACTTAAACTATTTATGATTTAACAAATGTCCTAAAATCTTTTCGAAATCTTTATGTTTTAGCGGTTATAACTTCTATTTTGGGAAAACGGGGAAAAGCCGAAACTATCTATCGATGTTGTTTATTTGTTGTTTATTCTTTTTCAAGTTTTATTCTTTCTTTCATATTCTTTTCTTCTTCTCCTCTCGTCTTCCTTGAGTATTCATTCGTATTCGCCGACTTTTACTATTTTCCTTTTCTAAAATATCCACACGAGTCTTAAACTTTCCTTTTCTTTCAAACGCCATTGAAAACTAAACCTTTTTATACTAACACGAGTATTCAACGAACACTACTTCATAAATTACTTGAGTATTATTTCTAAGACATGTTACTTGTTAGGTTGTGCTGATCCAGTACCGTTATGCTTGTACTTTCTGAATGCTGTTATGCTTTACTACTTGATGCCAATTGTGTATTTGTGATATCTTGCATTGCTGCATACTCAGGTGAGTTCATAGCCCCACTTTTTACTTGCTTAAACTGTTTTATAAGCTACTTGGGGTGAGATACATGCTACTGTTTTGACTATGATCACAATTGTTTGAAAACTGTACTTTGAACTGAAAACTATGCTTTCTGCTTTCTGAAACTTTATTTGAATTGGAACAACATTTATACTTTTCTGGTAGCTACTTTGCGAAACATCTGATAAGCACTAAGTACCGCCCTTGCCAAAAGCAAGTCCCTCGATCATGAACCATTAATCACCTGCGGGTGAGCGCGATTATAGTTTATAGGCCTATAGGATTTGACCATCCCGCCATGATGACTAAGGTCGGTCAGCATGTGATGTACTATAATTGAGTTACTAGGTATCTGGCAAAATACCTACTTTGGGGGCAAGTATTATGATTATGAAATTCCGCGGTTTCTGTCGACTTACGCGTAACACCCCCTAATTTGTTTTATGGCAGCGGAAAAGTAATTAGGGTGTTACGGTGAGGATCGAAGTTAAAATTTCAGAAAACGGCCCAGAAGGGGCGTTTTGAAAGTTATATGTCATTCAAAATAATAATTTTGACACAAAGGTGAAATGTTTGATTTGGAAATCCCGTGAAAAGATGTGATAATTTGAAAAGAATGACATATTTGATTTTACACCATGTAGTTTATCAGAGTATATAATGCCCGCTCCGTGCCTTGTCCTGCTCCGTTAATTACCTGAGATAAACATGCTTAAAACGTCAACACAATGGTTGGTGAGTTAGTGGAGTTTAATAGAAAATAATTTTCTTTCAATAAATTCAAGAGGTGTACAGTGATAGTTGAAATAAATACTAGTACTTCATGAAGTAAATAACAAGTTGCGTTGGGTAAAAATCCACAAGTAAATCATTTATGAACTCAGATGATCATAAGTTTATTCTGTATGCAATGGAACAGATATTTCAAGAAAATATGGTTTCAATAATTTTTTTTTTCCTGAAAATGAACATAAAGATCGGTTCTTAGGTATTAACTGATCTATATGTGTTCTCTCATAAAGATCGGTTCACAAACCGATCTATATGTGTTTCTCTCATAAAGATCACTTTTGTATAGAGCGGTTCAAAACCGATCTTTATGAGGGTTTTCCACCGATCTTTTTAGCCTTTTTTGTAGTAGTGCTTGTATAGTATAACCCTTATATCTTTTGTTCATTTACTAGACATACAACACGTTAAAGATATTACAGTATGAATCAAGTCAATATATTTGTATGCAAATTAAAGGGTGTACGTACATTATGGCCAGTGTGTAGACTGAAGGATCTAATCTGTATGTCTAACTCTTTACTCTTTACTGTGGCCATATAATCAATGTACATAAAACTATGTGTGTACGCATGAACAGAAGGTCAGCAGTGAAAGTTAGTAAGGCTAGAAGTAGTGGTAAGCACTCTCTCCTTTTATTTCCACTCACTCCCACTCACCATACATCCGTAGTGGTCACTCTCACTCACCTTTATAAAAATATACCCCACACACACTCACAAACAAATATTTAATTATAAAAATCCCACTTTTATTCGTTCCTCTTCTTGGTGAGTCACTCACCATACGCACCTTTTTTTCTTGGCAACTCACGGGCGACTTTGATCCAAGGAATGGGACTCACGGGCGTGAGTTACCCACTCACGATGAAAACCACCCCACTCCGTTTAGCCTAAAAGGTAAGTCTCTATTCAACAGTAAAAACATATCGTATACGAGTATAATACAACGCATTCAACTTTACTTTCATTATGTGGACTTAGGCTGGATGCAGTAAGGCGACCCAATCCCTCCATTTTTCTCTGCCACGTCAGCTTTCTCTCTCCAGCGATCTACAGGCGATTAGGTGCCCCAGTAAGGGCGACTAAGTTCAATTTTTATTTTTTTATTTTTTAACACAAACTCTTATATGTAAATTAATCCCACGTGTTCTCATGCATGCAATACTAAATACGTGTGTAACATGCAAAAGTTCAAGAGATGCAGCCTTTTCATTTCGATCGTGGAAGTGACCAACATGTTGAGATCGATTTAGGCGATCGACTCCCCACATCAAGGAAATCGATTGCCCCAATCGATCGTGGAGGGCTCGATCGACTCTACTGCACACAGCCTTATAAGCTGGCCTTCTATAATGTTAGTTAGTGTATACGAGTAAAAGCATAATGTTACCCCTCCCAGCCTTCTATTATCCGCTTTATTGACAGGACAAGTTTTTAATGTTTTTTTATTCCATATATTTTGTTTTGAACTATTTTGACTTTATAGTTTCTGTTCCGCATTTTTACCGGCAGTTTTACTAATTATTTTATTAAGAAAACAAAGACATATTTTATAGTATTCTGCTTTGTATTTTTTTATTTTAATATTTTTGACTTATCAAACTTTATAATTTTTGTTACATTTTTTTATTTCGTAGTTTTATAATAAAAACAAAATTTTAAAAATTTAAAAAAAATAATAAAAAAAAAAATGATGGTGTGTAGATCCTATTTTAGTGGTGTGTAAACCCACCAAGCCTTTTCCGACCAATGGTGACAAATAGAATCAAGTCATCAAACACCGCACTTATTTTCTTTTCTTTTTTTTTCTTTCACTTTTACAGTTTTACTGCCATTTCTTTTGCTTTTTCGAACACAGTAAAAGAATTTCCTTCATAATTAAGGACCTATTCTAATTATGTGTGGCAAAGTACACAAATCCAGTCTAATTTTAACCAGAATGAGCTTCAACAGTATTATATGTTGCATAACATTTCTTATACAATCATATTGACACATATATAATGAAAAGATGACGCAAGATGCATATTGAGGTTATAGAAGAGACGAAGAAAGTGGCAAGCCGGCAAACGTAGAACAAATCAGATGAGCACGCATGACACATGCTAATAATTCACACAGTTGCTTAATGTATTAACATAGAGTTGAGGTGTTGTCTTGATGGCCAAATTAGTGGGCACAATATTGTAGGTCGATCTGCTAAAATTCTCCTAAAACATTGATGCAAAGAGCTCGTTTACATGCACCAAATGTCTAATGACAAGCTAACCTTTCTCATATCATCCTATGAAAATTGTTACCAAAGCTCAAAATTTGTTTACTTTTAAGTTTTAGAAACAAAGACAAAGCTCATTGACGGTTTCTCCTAAAATCCTTCACCTTCTTTTTCTCAATGCAAAGTTAACTAAAAAAACCAAAACACCAAAAAGGTTACAAACTCCAAAAGACTATGAGTATGAGCCAGGAACAACAAAAAGATCATGACAACTCCCAAAAACATATATGAAGCACGAACTTGCTCACTAAATTTCTCTAAAGATATAAGGGTTTGAGATTCACCTATTCCAGTTTATAGATACACGAATACTTCTATTCCTAGTCAAAGAAGAGATAACTTATGCAGTGATGGGAATATATCTTTGTGATACGACTTCTTTAACTCATTTGTCGTATGTATATGTACATCTTTGTGAAATTTTTTAATGTTGCCTTGTGTGTATATGTTTGTTATTTAATGTGCGTTATGGCTATGTGAACAACTTCATCTTTGAAAAATATTCGGTTTAACGTGGAGACTATAAAGAATTTGAAATGGGACAAGTTATACAAGCCCTCCCAAAAACCACTATCCAAGCCCCCCCTCTTTTTTTGATTTTTTTTATTTATTTTTTTTTTTTATTATTTTTATAATTTTATTTATATCAAAAAACTATAAACCTGAAAGTACGGAACAGAAAATATAAAGTTTAATATGTCAAACGCTTAAAACTGTCAGAAATACGGAGCAGAAACTGACAAAAAACTGTAATACACTGTCAGTCAAAGGGGACAAAAAGAATAAAAGTACAAAAACCCCCCTATGGGACATGCTAGGGGGGGCTTGTATAACACAACCCCATGGGATATACTATACAAGCCCCCTCTACCATGTGGGCTCCGCCTATTTTGGTCAACATGTACAAATTTTAAAACAGACAGTACAGACGGCAGCAACAGACAAAAAGTCTAACACCCTGTACGGGGGCTAGAATAACTCAGCCCATAATGAATCTAAAGTCCATGCTGCAGTGTTCTACACACCTTTATGTCTAATCAAAGGAACCAAACTACATGACCAATCAATAATACTTTGAAATAGGCGAGAATCTTTTGCTTTAGATACGCAATTAACCCAACTCACCCCTTGGCTTGTGTAGTTGTGTAGTAACATCAGTATATCCCATCCCGTTAAATAAAGGCTTCCCACCAATCTACTTCACTCATAAAGGTTTTGTAGAGAGGTAGTTGGACCTCATTACTCACCTAACTTCATTTCACTTAATTTCTTCTTCTGCTTATAACATTGTTCTAAAACACACACACATATCACACCCTATTTAATTTGAAAGCTAAAAACCCTAAAACATACCAGTCACTTGTTTAGCCACTCATCTACTGATTCCTCATAACCCTCCTGCATTTGCCCTAGCTAACACACACACACACATCCACACTAGCAGACTAGCTCGATCTCCCTTGTTTGGCTGCCCATCTCCCTTGCAAGCAAAGCTTATCTTTCTCGCTCAACACTAGCTACTCTCGATCGAGCTCATGGCTTTTGATTTCTTTCAAGCGATCGACTCTTTCTATCTTGACAATGGTCTGTGGACTAGACTACCTTCATAATGATAAACACAGGTTAGACTTTTGTGTGGATGATCTGATTGTTTGTTTTGGGTTCAAATATGGCTTTTATGTTTGGATTTTAGGTTCATATCTGCTTTTAAATTTAAAAGTGCGTTTAGGTTCACATCTCCTTTTGATATTGTGTGTTTGGGTATATGCTTTTCATTTTTATTTATTTTTTCTTGTTTGGATCTGGTATTCTATAATGGTGAAGGAAGATAGCTCGTATTTTATGGTGATAGTTGATGTTGGATGGAAAATAAATAGGTTGTAGAAGGTTGAAATAAGATATTGATGGGTGTTTTGATTTAATGGTATTTCTTTAGATAAGATAATGGTGGGTGTGGTGATGGAGATAAAGAAGTTAAAGGAAGAAGATGGAGGTGGGTGATGAATTAAAAAAAATATAATAATAAGTTTATGTTACTTGCACAAATCGTCCTTGTGGTTTTATATGGTTAAAATGACTATTTTACCATTCACTTAACGACCAAAGATAACGCCCGTCCGGTACGGGTCAACTCAATTTTTATGTTACTTATACAAATCGTCCTTGTGGTTTTATGTTACTTTTTTTTTGTGTCCAGGGATTCGAACCCTGGACCTCCTGTACACCAAAGCTTCAACACCACACTCCCTAACCAAACGTGCCCTTGGGTCTTTTCTGACCAAGGTTGCATCCCTATTTCTTTTAACCACTTTTGTTAGTTTTAAGCTTATTTTGAATTTAGCTTATTAACTGCTTATTTAGTTAAGCATTTAGCTCCTTTTACATATTGTTTGGACCAATAACTACTGTTCAACATCAGTTCTTTATCTTTGGTAATTTTCAAACAAGTATTTTTGGATTTATGCATTTATTTGGTTATATTGTTTGCCAGATTACTAAATTTTGGTAACTAAAATAGTAACTGCCTATTGTTTAAGAGAGATCTTTAGGTAATTTTCAATGTTACTGCATATTGTTTGATTTTGTAGGCACTATGAGCTCATTGAGATGTCATGAGAATCGGATTTCAGATCTTCAGTGAGTTCACCAGGGGCTGGTCCTTTGAAGATACAATGTGTTCTGAACGAGGTAAGTCCTGGTCCTTGGCTTATTTAAATCGAAAATGTGTGTGTTAATTGGTCGGGTTGGGTCAACACTAACACCATCTGTAGCATGAATTATGTTTGTTACGAAAAATAAGATACAATGTAACTTAATAATTTAAGAAATTTTTCTCAGAGTATAATGTTATGTTGAAAGTTTAATTTAAATTTTTTACATTTGGTTAAATAAGTCATTATTTAAAATTAATTAAAAAAATAAATAATATTCAGGCTAAATAAGTCTCACAATAAAAGTTCCATATATCGGATGGATTTTCTTTGAAACAAAGTCAATAAATGATGGCTACTGTAAATATGTAAATTCAGTTAAATAAGTTATTATTATTATTTTTTTTTGAAAGTTAAGTATTATTTACATTAGCCCAACCACCAAATAGTGGTTAAGGCAACAAGTTAAACTTAGACCAATCTTCCCAAGTCGACCAATATTAACGCATTCTCTTATCAGGTCACCCCGAAATCTCGGTCATCCCCAATTCCAACAACGCAGCAAGCTCTGCGTTATTGTGAGCGCCAAGGTAGCAATGACTTTGGTGGTGATGTCGGCTACTCAGAGGCGCATGTTTATGAGAAGTTACGCGATTATGTCTTAGATGCTGAAGGTAGATTTATTGATGAACTACAACTCGGATGTATTTTTGAATGTCTGTTAATTTTATTTGTTAAATAACACAATGTGAATTAATTGTTCTCTAATGTTTGTATTTTAACAAACATTTATTGATTTGTTGATAGAATCTACAAACTCCGAAGAGAGTGTTAACAAACCCGAAGCATGGAAGGTGGCAATCTTTAAGCCTCCCCCTAAAAAAGAAAAGGAGCGGAAGCGTGTTAAAAGGACCACCAGCGCATGACCATCTTCATCGCTAAAGGACTAGACTACCTTCATATTGACAATGGTCTGTGGACTAGACTACCTTCATATTGATAAACACAGGTTAGACTTTTGTGTGGATGATCTGATTGTTTGTTTTGGGTTCAAATATGGTTTTTATGTTTGAATTTTAGCTTCATATCTGCTTTTAAATTTAAAAGTGCGTTTAGGTTCACATCTGCTTTTGATATTGTGTGTTTGGGTATATGCTTTTCATTTTATATTTTTTTTTTCTTGTTTGGATCTGGTATTCTATAATGGTGAAGGAAGATAGTTCGTATTTTATGGTGATAGTTGATGTTGGATGGAAAATAAATAGGTTGTAGAAGGTTGAAATAAGATATTGTTGGGTGTTTTGATTTAATGGTATTTCTTTAGATAAGATAATGGTGGGTGTGGTGATGGAGATAAAGAAGTTAAAGGAAGAAGATGGAGGTGGGTGATGAATTAAAAAAAAAAAAAAAAAAATGTCTATGTAACTTACACAAATCGTCCCTGTGGTTTTATATGGTTAAAATGACTATTTTGCCATTCACTTAACGACCAAAGATAACGCTCATCCGGTCAAAGGACGGGTCAACTCAATTAGGACAACCACAAGAACGATTTGTGTAATTTTTTAGAGTTAAGGATAAAACTTGCAATTTTGGCCCAACCATAAGGACAATTTATGTAATTAACTATTTTATTTATTTATTTGAAACATGATTTTCTTATATGATAACCCTTGGTAATTTTGTTTTTTGTTTAGGATCTCTATGCTTATGTGGAAAAAGCTTGGGGCAAACAGCGCGAAAGAACCTCCGTCGGCTCGAGAAGAAGAAAGGTGGTTGTTATTGATTACTTTTCATAATGATAAACACAGGTTAGACTTTCGTTTTGTTTGTGAATTCTCGTATTATTTGATGTTTATATGATTAAACAAAGAGAGGTTAGAAACTTTTACACTTTTAACAAGGTTATGATCAGACATATCAAATTTTTTCAACATTCAAGTGTTTTGCCTTTGTGTATCTGTCTATATAGCATAAACTATTAGTTGAAAGATGTTAACCCATTTATAAAAAACTTGTGTTGGTGTAGCCTATTTAAAAGAATAGAGATATTGATTTGGTAAAATACTCGAACTACACGTTTGAATAGAAAATTTTAAGTCAGAGAGAGTGTTGGTGAGCTGGGAACGTTGTCATAGAGGTTAAAGCTATGTACTACACGATTATCTTGTAGCACACCATATAAAGCAAATTGAACCTATATCTCAAATCCATTCACACACACGCCGGTTGCTGTACTGCTAAATGTTTTTGACGTTTGGCCATGAATGGTGGTGGTTGTTGTAGGTGGTGGCCGCAGGTGGCATGGGTGGATGATGGTTTGTTTTGGGTTCAATTATGGCTTTTATGTTTGGATTTTAGGTTCATATCTGCTTTTAAATTTAAAAGTGTGTTTAGGTTCAAATATGCTTTACATTTTTAGAACTTTTTTTTTTTTTTTTTTTTTTTTTTTTTTTTTTTTTTGGATCTAGTATTCTATAATGGTGAAGGAAGATAGTTCGTATTTTATGGTGATAGTTGATGTTGGATGGAAAATAAATAGGTTGTAGAAGGTTGAATTAAGAAATTGATGGGTGTTTTGATTTAATGGTATTTCTTTAGATAAGATAATGGTGGGTGTGGTGATGGAGATAAAGAAGTTACAGGTAGAAGATGGAGGTGGGTGATGAATTAAAAAAAAAAAAAAAAAAAAAAAAAAAAAAAAAAAAAAAGCTTATGTAACTTGCACAAATCGTCCCTGTGGTTTTATATGGTTAAAATGAGTATTTTGCCATTCACTTAACGACCAAAGATAACGCCCGTCCGTTCAAAGGACGGGTCAACTCAATTAGGACAACCACAAGGACGAATTGTGTAATTTTTTAGAGTTAAGGACGAAACTTGCAATTTTGGCCCAACCATAAGGACAATTTATGTAATTAACTATTTTATTTAGTCTATATGCTTATTTTGAAGAAAACGAGAATCCAGATAAGCAGGCTAATAGGTTTAAGTGTGTTTGTTGCCGCTTGATCTGATGCATATTATTTGGTTTTAGTACATATTCGAGGTGTTTAGCTTTGTCCTAAATTTGACTTTAGGTTGCATGATTTATACTTTTGTTGATTCGTCCAAGTTTTTTTGTTTAAGCGTGATAATGCTTTTTAAGCTTCGAATCTGATACATATTTGTAGTGTTTTCATTCCGCCTGATCTTATTGCTAATTGCATGAGGTTAAGTTTAATTGACCCATTGGTTAAGCTTCGAATGTGATGCATATTGTTAGGTTTTAGCTCACAAATTTTACATGTTATCATTTCATCTAGTTTTAACCTAATATACTGTTGTTGACTTTTTAATAGTTTAAAACTGTTTAGCGGCTATTTGCTTTTTTTTGTGTTTCGATATGGTGTAGATGACTCATAACATGTTATCATTTCATCTAGTTTTAATCTAACGTTCTTTTAATGCACATGTAGGTTAAATATGTACTCTTGGTGGTCATCTTGGCATGTTCGGTCTCTGCACACATTTATCCCGTACCAACACTAGATAGCCAAAGAAGTGCCCTAATAGAGTTTGCTAATGATGTCAAGCGCTCAGACAGATGCAATTGTAATTTTTCGGAACACGTTTGCACACGAAAAGGTGTGTATTGTCAAAACGAAGTTGTTGTGGAGCTTCATTTACCTAATTTTCGTTTGATGGTGGAAATCCCTATTGCCACAATTAGAGATGATGTTACATGTTTTTCGACCATGATTCCTCTGTTAAGTATAACTTTTGTAATCTCTTTTTTAAAAATGACATAGAATATTTATTTTCGGTTTAGATGTGGTAATATTTATTTATTTTTTTGATGTTTGTGTATGTAGATTTATGGTGTTGTTTTTGTTGCCTATTGATGGATTAGAATAAATCAAACATTTGCGTGTAGACAATACTTTTACTAGTTCAATGGCAAAAGGGGTTTCATGTATATAAACAGTAATTTTAGGCTATGTTTGGCAAAAGTAGCTGTGAGCTGTAGCCACAACTCAAAGCTCACCGCTCACAGCTTCTTAAAGAAGCATTAGAAAAATGAGCTTTTCTAAAAAATAGCAGAACACTTAGTGAAATCTGAAGTGAATAATGATATCATGTAAGCGAATAATGATTTTGTGTAGTGACTTGTATTTATATAATAGAGTAGTCTATTTGTCTCTTTGAAACAACTTATTGGTTTGTTTGCATAGTTAAATTTTCTTCAAAGTATGGCTATACATTGTGAAAATATGTATATTGCTGGATTGCTGTTGTTTATAGCGGATTGCCTTAATTTTAATTGAAAAATTATGTGTCAATTATGTTGAGTTTTGTTTATTTTGATAACCTGAATTTTCTCAGTGAAGAATTTAATGGGTCTTCTGCGGTTTTCAAAAGGGGTTTTAAGTTGTCTTTAACGTTACTTTTAATGTACATGCTATAGGTGAAATCGTATGTGCTGCTCGCTTTAACATTCTTGACAATTGCAATTGAAAACTCGGAAATACTAACCCTCAATAGGTAGAGGGATGCTCTCTTGTTATTTGCATCAGATCATTTCTGGTAAATGGAAATTTGCTAGTGCAGTCAGGTTTGCTTCTGAATCATGCACTTTCATTAACACTATTGACCCAAATCTCTATGGAAGATTCAGTGAGCACGAAGCTGCAAAGTTTGCAAATAATAGCACTGATGTGTACACATGAATCTCCTGATCAAAGACCATACGCTAACGATTATGCTAATGATTTTTATGACTTTGTTAGTTCTTGGTTAGATGGGTTTGAAAGTAGTTGTAGGTAAATAGATGTTGTGCTACTAACTTCTCACTCTTAATGGAACCTTTAGAAGTTATGTTGTTGTAGTTTAATAGGTTAAGATGGGATTTGAGTTCTTATTGTTGCTCGTATCATTAACACTTGTTTAATGGAATGGTAGAAATTCACCACCTTTAAACTAAAACTTATCATTTTACATGTTTCAGAATACATGCCATGTACATCTATGCTATTAGTATACTCAAGGGGATACATGGATGCTTGGATTCACACTTTCTAAAGTTTAAAGCATATAGGTGTGGTTTTATATGTAAACATCTGTATGTACACACAATTCTAATGCTAAACCAATTATTAGAACCATAGTTGCTTCATAAAGTATAGATTAAACACACACCTAAGCATAACTCTTAGATTGTATCTGCTGGCCTAATTTGATTAGAGGTGGCATGTGGGCAGGTCGGAATAGGGGTTGGGTTGGTTGACCCGTTAACACTCTATCTCTTTTTAGAAAATATAAGCAATATATTGATCACTATTAAAGAAACAAAATTACGACACTAGTTAATATAAATATGTGGACAAAGTATTTTGGAAGTTTCACAGAATAAAAGTAGACATTATGCGACTTCCACCGTTCGACCCATCTCTTTTTTTTAGCTAAACATCTTTATTTGACCCATTTGAGATAGAAACACAACCTAACTTGACCGTATCAGTTCTTATATCAATAATCAATACCTTCCAACATACTAAGGGGGGAGGGAGTGGTCACTCCAACCCCAAAGTTCCCCAAATTGCCACCTCATCATCATCCAATAAAAACCCTCCAACTCATTTCACCCCAATCCTTCCCCAAACTTCCCCAAAATGGTGGCAATGGTCCCCAAACAACCCCAAATCCCACATTTTCCACATCACATTTTTTTTTTCCATTTATTTTTAATACATAAACTATTTAAAAATAAAACACATATCATTTCATTAAAAAAAAAAAAAAAAAAAAAAAAAAATCCTACAATACTTAAAAAAACAACATTACCTAAAACTTAAAAAAAAAAAAAAACACATCAACTAAAAACGACATAAAAGAAACTAGATAAAAGAACTAATCATCGAGATACGGCAAGTCTTGAGCCGCTACGTGCTCCGTGAGATCAAATCGAAGGCGGTGATGGACGTCTTCATCTATTAGCTCCGCCACAACGTTTTCGTCATACACCGGTTCCACCGGTCCATCCATAATATGAACCGGTGATATTGTCCTCCCGTCGCCTTTTATTACCATGTTGTGCAAAATAATAGCCGCGTGCACAAACTTTCCAATCTTCGCTTTAGTCATAGCCCGGATAGGTCGAGCTAGAATTTTCCATTTTCCCTTTAAAACACCAAATGCTCGCTCGACATCCTTTCTTGCCCCCTCTTGCAACCTCTTGAATTTTATTTCCTTTGGGTCGGTTGGATACGGGTATGCCTTAACAAAGGTTGACCACTTGTTGTAGATTCCATCGGTAAGGTAGTAACCGCGTTTGTAGAAGCGCCCATTCACGTGAAATGAGGTGTTCGGAGCCGTTCCATTTTGCTCCGCAAGATACAAGTCGGACTGATTCAATACGTTGATGTCGTTGTTTGACCCCGGAGCACCAAAATACGCATGCCAAATCCATAAATCCTGTGACGCTGTAACCTCAAGCATAATAGTCGGGACACCATGGTCACCTCTCGTATATTGCCCTCTCAATCTTCTAGGACAATTTTTCCATTCGACATGTGTGCAATCGATGCTCCCAAGCATCCCTAGTATGTGATGTTGAGCCTCATGGGCCTCGAAAATGCGTAACACATCGTGTTGAGTCGGCCTCCGTAAGTACTCTCGACCGTACAACTGAATGATGGCGTCACAAAAATGATCAAGAGCTTCGCGTGACGTTCTTGCGGCCATGCATAAATACTCATCGTATTCATCGGGCGGATTACCGGTTGCGAGTTGCTTAATGGCGGAGGTGCATTTTTGTAGCGCCGTGAAACTTTTCTTGCTACGAGCGTCATAACCTTCTTGAAAATACGGGAATTGCGCTTCAATATCAGCCACTATGCTCAAAAACATGGTTTTATTCATACGAAACTTCTTTCTAAAGTATGCGTCATTGTACTTTGGTTCTTCAACGAACCAATCATTGAGTAGAGTTTCAAGACCAACTTCTCGATGACGCTCAACGTGTGTACGAGGGCGAAAGGTGCTAGAGCTTGCCGTGTCTACAACCCATTGATACGAGTCGTGCCAAAATTGCAACGAGCTACCCATGGAATCGTCGGTTGAAGACGGGTACATGTACTCTTCGGACGAAGTAGACATTTTTTTAGGATAAAAATTGTGTGGTGATTTTTTTAATAAAAGTGTTGGATAAGAGATGTTTTTTGGATATGAAATGAGTGTTGTGGTTGAATTGTGTAGTATTTATAGAGTGTATAATTTAAAAAAGGGGTAAATTTTTTTTTTATTTTATTTATTTTTTTTACAGCCAAACGGCTATATTTCATTTTCCAACATTTGCCCGTTGCAAAACGTCTACCATTTCACTTTTCTTCTTCGGTGAACTTCACCGAAATTCTCCCATTTCGCTCGGCACCGCCTACCGGCGGCGGTGTGCCCAATCGGCACCGGTCGGCACCGAGCACTTCCCCGAGTCCACTCCCTCCCCCCTAAAGAACAACTTTGAGGCACACATATGAGCATTCCAAAACTGTTCCCTTTTGAATCAATTATGAGTACTACAAAACATAAAAATCATAACCTTTCAGTTATCAAACTCACCACCTAGAAAGACTATTACACCATTAGCTGTTACATACATCAAAAAATCGACTAGTTCCTAAAAGATCGAAACCTTGAAAAACTAAGAAGTCAAAACAACGACACCAAAAGTTTAAGCTTTCACTACTCATCTGCATGGTAATCTGACTCTAAAAACATGTTCTTTACCCGTGCAGTTATCTACTTTAACAATCCAGTTACTCTTCTTAGTTCCACCATGGCTGCCAACATGCGTATGCTTACCAGTTACCACCACCACTAGCATTTTCAGATTTTCCAGATATTCTCATAAACAACAACCTTTCTCCAATAGGCAACAAATGACAATTTGTTTTGCTCCATCGCCACGAATCCTTCCGGTGTGTGTTATATCCCAACACAATTGCACTCTTCGTCCTTCGTTCCCATGTATGGCACCCTAAAAACTGTTCATTATTCTCAAGGTTACTATGAATAGCCACAATTGCACTCTTCGTCCTTCGTTCCCATATATATATACTAGGTTATTGACCCGTGAAATTCACGGGATTAAATTGAGAACCGTGGAATAGTAGTTTTGAATCTGTTATGAAAAGAAATTAGTTTATAGAAGAGAACAATTTTTGATATTATGTATTATGGATATTGTCTTCCTTAAATTGTTGGCATGCTACTTGTATTATGGATATTGTCGCATAGACCAACTACACTCTTATCTCCATGTTTAAAACCATCTCCATCAAATGTAGTTGTACGCTACCAATTTAGCAACTTCAACTATGTCACTGTCAACTCTCATCTTTAAAGTATTTTCTGCACTTTTTTTAGTTCTCTTTTTGGACCCTTCAATTTATAAAGAACTCATTATTTTGTAACCCGGGACACAATTAATTTATAAAGAACTCATTACTTTTGGAATAGAAGTGTTTCAGGCCAACCCGAATCTACCCCCTTCAACCTACTTTACTAAAGAAAATTATCTAGAATTTTTTGACCCGTTTAAGATTCTTTTTTACCTGTTAGGTAAATAACATAACTTGAGTTAACAAATTTACAAATAAATGGGTTGAAACTCACAAGTAACATCTCTGTAATCATGTTTATTATAACTTTGAAAAAGAAAATACTGCACTTACAATCTTAGATTTGCACCCCAATTCTTGTATTGTAATAACAAAACAGTTTTGCGAAAATCTTCCTGTAGAACAAATGATACTATAAGTAATTATCAATGCATCTTGTCTGCAAGTACATTGACTAATATCTACTTCAAGTGGAAAGAAGCATAAATATGAAGGTGTCAAGATAGGCGGGTTATAGGTCATTTGTATGCTAATAGTAAGTGATTGGCCATAGAATTGAGACATCTTACTAACTTCTCAATTTTATAAACAAATTTTGACAACTTGATTATGAATGACCTGTGACACAACATATTCTATGACTTCATTCCCAAAAGACTAATTGAACTTGGCGCCAACATTTGATAGTATGGTTATGTTTGAGCCGCTACCCATTTGAAATTATAAGAATACACATAAGTTCGACATAACAATACACCATCACAAACACAAGACACAAATTACTTTGTGAAAAGCAAACTATGTAATGGCCTTTTCATTCTGTCATATATGGATGTCTTATAGGTTCTTTGTATTTGGTCCTCCATTAGCAACCATGAAATCTAGTATCCATCTGAATGCCTCCTAGTTGCAGGTGCCACTTTAACAACTTTACTATCTTATACATTCAAATGCTCAATACTTCCCAATGCAATTATGCTCATATGCTTTTTAATAGGTGGAGAACACAATTTTAGCATTCATGATAAAGTGAAAAGTTTTCTTAAGTTGTTAAAGTGTTGATGCACATTTTCATATTTTTAAACTCGTAAAATTAATTTTTCATATATACTTTTTAATGGTCCTTTTAAATTATATTGATAGTGAAATGGGTCACTTTTTTATCTTTATTAGATTATATTGACATAATGCGTTCAATTGATGTTTATTAGATTATACTAATATTGATAAATATTATACATGAATCAAAATCCTAAATGGGTCATTTTTCAACCTATTTGACCTTTACCCGAATCAACCAATTGTATAAAGTAAATATAAGTGCCTACCTAGCTATTAACCCATTCATAGCATAAGAATAACGTAACTACTAAATTACAGTCCAAAGACGTTTATAAAAAATAATTTGTATTAACCTATTCATAAGTAAATGGGCTGAAATTGCAACCTCAAAAAAATCAAAGACAAAGAAAACACCTCGCTCAAATCTGATCCTGTTAAGGGTAAGTGTTCATGTGTTGTCACTGCAAAGTAGAATTTGCAACTCGTTTTAATCAATTACCCAAAAATAATTACCTCTCATGGTCTCCTCCGATATACAAAGACTCATACCTGTGTCCATGAGTAAACAAACTGAGAGTCATAAGGTCAAATTATTAGTATAGTCAAAGCACTAACATAACGGAAGGCATATTTCAATTTCATGAACTGAAAGTTACAAATTCACATATTAGAAGACATAAAGGTCTTTTTAAACTGAAAGTTACAGATACATATATAGATACTTTATACGACTGATAAAAGGAGCTTACAACAATATTAGGTCGCACATGTTTCCAATCACACGGCAACAACAGTTTTTCCAATCTAGCTATCCCACCTTGTATTTCGTTTGGAGGAATTACAGCCTGTAATAAATGAATGCAACATATTTTATCAATTTATATAAGTAAAAATGTGAAAGAAAACATGAAAAACAGGAAGAAGAAGAAGAAAAAGTAACCTTGTACATACCTGGCCTCTATATGAAAATATAACCGCAATGTAGATAAGTAAATTGTAAACACCACTGCAAGAAGAGCATCCAAGTAAGTTAAAACATGAATATTCACAATTTTTAATAATATATAATTCATAAACTACCGATAAATAAATGCACAAAAAATATATGAAAACCGCACTTTTACCCATTATCCAACCCGTTCATTTTGCCAGCTTCATTAAAATCTGTAAATTCAGAGTCAGAAAACCAAGGAGTTCTTTGGTAATGCAAACATATGGATCTCTAACCTGACAGCTAACTGAATAGTCCAAATGATAACTACTTAATTTGCATCATACCCACATTGCAGATTTGGTATGATATGTGGTTCTGGTACTTAAGCTTTATACTTGTTCATGAAAGTTTGTTTCTTTTTATTAAAAAAATCTAAATAAAATCTATGAACAAATTTATAATAACATAAAATTCTTACACAATTTAAATAATAGGTGAAAACACAAAAAGGTTTGCGGCTCGGCCAGACCTTACCATGACCAAACCTGTATTGACGTGTACGAAAAAGTACACGTACCCCTTTTTTGACAGGTTATCAATAGTCCAAACAAATATCTTTTTACAAAGGTATAAAAGTGGTAAAAGCCCATTCACCTATTACCATATCAGATTTGTGTAACTTATTGACGCAATTGAAAATTGCTTAGCTTCCGAACCACTTTGGACCTGTATCTAATAGTTACCACACTGAGTTTCAAACAGGTCATACATCTTTCAAACAGTTTCAGGAACATATAAAACCACAATAAAACCATTTTTAAATGGGTCAATTGATATATTCAACCAATTTATTTACCTAAGCCATTTTAGGCCCACCACCCCCATCGAAATCATTCAACCAGCCCTCATCGAGATCATTCAACCAACCCTCATCGAAATCATTCAACCATACTCGAAAATATGGTTTTCTAACCCATTGATTAAATTAGAGTATAGGACCACCAATCTTTTGAAGAACCAAGCCCCATTTAATGTTTTTGGTAAACTCTTACCTTATCCGTCAAGTCGACAGCAATAGTACCTCCATATGTTTGTACTTATGTACACGAAAGTGGCGTTTCACAACCATAGGCTGCACGCAGTCAACCAACTCGTGGTTATAATTATGTAGCTCATACATAAATCATAATACAATTCATAGCAATCATATTATATTATCATCATAGAAAAAAATTATTATATATAAGCAGCAAACTGTTTCATGATCAACGTTCATACCGTATGTTCATGCTCAATAATAGCAAGACGGGGTTTATAGCTCAAATCAACAATTTGCTTCCACAAGAGTGGAATTGAACATGGAACCTGAAATAAAAAATTCACTAATCAAATAAATGGAAGGTAAATAATACTATTGATCCATTCAAACATTGAATTGTGAATTAAATATATTTGCAGTGCAACTTCTTTCAATATGTAATTATATAACTGCAAAAATGTTGACTTGAATCCATCATACTCTAACAAATGTTACTCAAAACATACCAACTTGTCGAAATGCATGTTTTGGGAGAACTAACATGAAGGTTTCTTAAAGTGAGAACTAACCTTGTACGTTGCATATTGTCTATGACACGGTTAGGCATCCTTGAGCCACAATCATTAACAAATGTCCGGTGTCCACCTGCACAAAAACACACAAACCAAACTCATTCACACATACACAAACACTTGGTGTGCCTAATGTAATCGAAGGCAATATTTACGTCATCTCAATCATTACCTCATTTCGAATCTTAAAAAGCTTGAACCTCTTTAACATTTTGAAATTCCAACATCTCGTATCTTTCTTTCAGCATATATTATAAGATTTTTTTAAATAATAGTCAAAGTGAAGGTCACACAGGTTACACACTCATTACTTATTTATGTCGATCTTAAGTGTTAAAATCAAACATAGGCTTTATCGACCAAGCAACATCCTAAATAAATACATGGTCGGGGAATGATCAGATCTCAATTCATTACAAAGTCAAAAGGGGATTCAAATTTAAGCACAACTGTAGTAGTGATTACATAAGTCCATCCGAAGGGCGACTCATTTCCATTTAAAAATCCAAAACAACAAATGAGGTAGTGATTACATTAAATGGGTAACAACGTTTTTAAGCAAACATTTTTTAGGGTATATGGAAACTACTTTTACAAAGTAGTGATTACAATAGAACATTAAAGGGTACATGATATTGATGATGACGAACACATGAACGCATATATCTTTACTGGTAAGAATCATTGTGTTATATACAAACAAATATTGATGTCCAGCAATCATAATCATAATAAAAAATAAGAATTTACCATGAATTGGGAAAACAGATGATAAAACCTGAAAGAAAAAGAAAAAAAATAAAATAAAATATATATATATATATGACACTGGTGATTAGGGGTGTTATCGGGTCGGGTTATCGGGTTAGTCGGGTCGGGTTGAGTCGGGTTTGGATTTTTTAAAAACTCACCCGACACCCGACCCGATAAGGAATCGGGTTATCGGGTTCGGGTGGTAATCGGGTCGGGTTATGTCGGGTCGGGTGATTCGGGTTATCGGGTGACCCGATAGTAAATGTTGAATCATTCCAGTAGCAACTTCATATTCCAGTAGCAGGTTCATATTCCAGTAGCAGGTTCATATTCCAGTAGCAACTGCAATTTCAAAAAACTTATATTCCACATACAATCTGCCACAAACAAAGTATTACAAACAATAAAACTCATTATCTTAATTCACCCAAATTCAGGACTATATTTATACCAAGTATCAACAATTAATCAACTCGATCTATATCAGTAGCATAACATAAAAAGCATTCAGAAAATAATTATTTTGGTTCCTCAATGTGCATGTATCCTGGAATCATTTCAGGTAATCACCAACATTAAAAAGTAAAAACCTTAGTAATTTTACAGAAAAAAACATGACAAGAAACAAAAACAAGTTAACGTGACACTGACAACAATCTAGTACAAGCGACAAAACACAAAAACACATTCAAGTTTCACACTAATCACATTAAAACAAAACACGATCACTACATAAACTGATAAACCTTTAACCAAAACTTAAAAAATAAAAATAATAAAAAACCAATTAATGAACAACTGAAACAAAGTAGCAGAGTACTATAATAACAGCAAACCTTAAACCAATAAACCATAACCTTAAAATAGAAAATCTATCAAACCCATTAATGAACAACTGAAACAAAGTAGTACAGCACTATAGTAACAGCAGAAATACCCATATATATATATAATCTAACACAAACATAATTTATATAAACATGGCTTAAATCTCAAGTGATTATATAATAACAAAGTTACCAAAAGTTATATTAAAGAGTCAATATAATAAAGTTGAGTAGTGTTCTTACTGATGATAATAAGCATAGAATAGTCCAAAAAGCAGCAGAGAAATGAAAGCAATAAAGGATTGTCGGGTCTTATCGGGTTGACCCGATAACCCGATAACATTTTTTATTTAACCCGAACCCGACCCGATAACACTATCGGGTTATCGGGTCGGGTCAAAACAACCCGACTAAATTTTTGGACCCGATTAGCCTTATCGGGTTCGAGTTCGGGTTCGGGTCGGGTCAACCCGACCCGGATGACACCCCTAGTGGTGATTGTTCAAGAAAAAAATGGACTTCAATTTAATTGAGACTAAAACTTACCGTGAATTGGAAAAGCCGATTCAAAGTTTCCTGGAAAATCAAATGCTATAATTAACCAAAATTAAAAATCCTTATATAACATTCAATAAAATTGGTTAATCTTCGAAACTGATGAATTTGTTTTTCTGATGATGATGGCGGGCTAGGGTTCGGAAATGATTTTGGGTTTGGGTTTGAATGTTTAAATAATGAATCGGTAGCACTTTTGTAGCAAGGCAGGAATGAAAAGGTGGGTAACATCTGGTGAAGGTCTTCCCGAATTGTAGGAGGCTTCTTTGAGAAGTTTTTTTTTTTTACAAAATGACAAATGTAGACACTCTAGAATTTGAGTATTCCTTTTTGAGAGGGGTATTCATGGTCTTTTTCAACTGCCATATATATATATATATATATATATATATATATATATATATATATATATATATATATATATATATATATATATATATATATATATAGGGTAAAGTTAAAATAAAAAGACAAATATCCGTACACTACGTAAAAAGATTTTTTTTTTCAAAAAAGTTCGCGAAAAAATCCATAAAAATTCCACAAGATCGGGAATGTTGGTGCATGAAACTTTTGTGAAAGAAGTTTTTCTAATTTTGAGTTTTTATACGTTTTTTTTTAATGCACAAAAAACGAATTTTGATGCGCAAAAAATTTTTGATGCACAAAATTTTCAACTTGTTTTAGTTAGATGAGTAATGTTATTTTGATTAAAAAAGTCAAAAGAACTTGGGTGCAAAAACGAATTTTTGATGCACAAAAAAACAATTTAATGCACAAACGTATTTTTTCATAAATTTTTTTCAGAAAAAATATCAACTTTTAGAAAAACTTCGTTCACAACTTTTTCATGAACCAACATACCTGATCTTGTGGAATTTTAATGGAATTTTTCGAGAAAATTTTTGAAAAAAAAATCTTTTTACGTAATGTACGGATATTTGTCTTTTTATTTGATCTTTATCCTATATATATATTATATATATATATATATATATATATATAGTGTTGTATTCTATGCAGTACCCATATTAGATACAGTACTTTACAGTACTCTTAAAATGAATATGGGCCATTGGATGAGTTAATCAATGAACAAGATTAAAAGTGTCAAAATTGACATTAAACAAAAGATGAGGTATTATGATGCTAAAGCTGAAAGGGTATTATAGGAACTTCACATTAGTTAATTTCAAAACCGTTCCTTTTTTTAAGGGATATTATAATTACAAAAAATAATTCTCAGATCTCATTCACTTCCTCCCTCAAACATCTTTCTCTTAACCCTAATTCTAAATCAACCACCACCATCTTAAATCATCTCTCCCCCACCACGAATTTATGTTCCAGTATTTTTGAAGATCAGGTTCTAACAAGATGGGTAATTGGTGGCCAAAAGTAATATGGCAGGTACGATCTTATTAATTGTTTGCATAAAAAAACTAATGAATGAATAAAAAAATATGAATACTTGTCCCATTATATAAAGATATATATCTTTTTATGCCTTCTGATTTGCATGAGATCTAAAGAGTGAAATATTCAATTAGAAAAAATAATCGGCAAATCCAAATATTTATGGCGTCGTTAGGCGGACTATGGGGCAGTCGGTTCCGTTTCGAGTTCAAGCGGAGATGGTCGCAGGATTTTTAGATGACGCAGGATTGTAGCCGCCGTATTGTCAGATGGCCGTCAAATTGTGGTCATAGTTTTTGGTGCATATGTGTTTTTTAGGTATGCACACATGTTTTGATATACGCTGTATTTATGACTACTACTCCTATTATTTTTTATTATTTCATTAGTATACACTCTAAGTCTCTACCATATAGGTCTTTGAAAAAAAAATCAAGTCAACTTGTGATGTATTTTGTCCTGGCTTTCATCATCATATAATAATACTTGTTCAGGTACGCATAAATGTTTTTATTTGTGCGTGTGTGTTTAGATTGGGCATATGCACATTCTAGTTGTTCTTAATAAAAATAATAATTAATGTTTATAATTTCAGGTATTGAACATGTTGATAAAGATGAGGAGCAATACCAATATAAAGAGTGCACATGTGTGTTCAACAAGTACATCATTTCGAATGAAATTGATGAGAAAGTGAAGCGTGCACATATGTTCTTGGAAGGGTACTCATATGTTCTAATGAATTTGATGAGAAAGTGAAGCGTGCACATATGTTCTTGGAAGAGTGCACAAATGTTTTTGAATGACGTGCACATCTATATTTAAAAAATTATATTTCTGTTTGAATTGTATTTCATTTGATATCAAATTTTATGTATACTATTTATGTTTTTGGTTGGTTATAAATTTAGAGGTTACATATATATGTTTATGATTTTTGCTATAAATTTCGAAGATTAGAGAGCTAGAAACATATGTGCAATTATCATTTTAAGCAAAACAAGTTTGATGTCTAAACAATTTTACGAAGAAAAAAAACATTTGTAAATTTACAAATATTGAAAGAAGAACACACATGCACCTCATTTTTTTGAAAAATATGTATGCTGAAAAAGAGATTAAAAAAAAGAAAAGAAAAAAAAAACGAAAATTATGGACTCTAAAATACGTTTTTTAGTTAAAAAAATTCAAAAAGAAAGTGAAAATGTGTTTTACTATTATACCCTTTTTAATTAAATGAAAATATTTAATAATACTAAATTCTTATTGGTTTAGAAGGGTACTGTAAAGTACTGCATCTAATATTGGTACTGCATAGAACACGCCCCTATATATATATATCTACATATTATATATAACAGGATGCATATGACGTCATCAAATGCAGGATTGATGAGTAAACAGGTGGATTGATGACTAATCATGCTGTTATTCCACATAAGCATGCCACCTAAGCAAAGTTTGACCAAATTTATTCGAAAGTTGACTTTTAATTCCGAAATTTTAAAAATGACACTAAAGATTCGAACTTGGGTTGTTTATATAGCTTAAATATATGTCAATGTTACCATTAGACCAAATTATTTTTTGTGATATAACGTCCACAAAAAATAACTATAATCTTCTTCTTTAATGTGTATACCGAATTTTTTCAATTATATATATATATATTGTAAACATGTATCCCGGATTTTTTTTAAAAATATGTTTAATTTTAATTTGTAGAAGATATAGTTTGAAAGATAAGTTTGGAATGTATTTTGTATAAATCTTTTGTTCCTATAGTTAACATCATAGTTCTACCTTAACACGTATTTTGTATAAATCTTTTGTTCCTATATTTAAGATCAAAGTCCTACCTTAACACTATATATACATCATATATACATCATATTATAACGTTTTTTCTAAACTCAAAAAAACAATAAGCTCTATTGATAAGAATATAGCCATTATGCACGGCCAAAGACACTCTGCAAAGCTTGCAAAAGGATCTGACAAGAAGAACATCAGTGCTTCTTTGGGAGGTATGTTTTTTACATGTAATTTAATCATTAGAATGTAATTTAATCATTAGTTTGTTATATTGTTATTGGGAGGTATGTTTTTTACATCATGAACGTTTTTCTATTGATTATAGTTGCTTATATAAACTTACATGGTAATATAGTGTCCTACATGTGGTTAGCACTGCCATGATCTATTAGTAGATTACTGCTTTTATGTGTTTATTCTACATGTTGTTAGCACTGCCATACTCTATTAGTAGTACTGCTCGATATACTTGATACTGCTTATGTGTGTTTGTTAATAAACGATGGTGCATGTAAACATTAGATTAATTATACAACAACAACATAAAAATTACAACATCCTTAACATACCTTCTGAAAACAATATATAACAATATAATTAATCTAATTTAACCATTGGGTTGTTGTAATTTTTATTTAATCGTTGTATAATTAATATAATGTTTACATAGACCATCGTTTATTAACAAACAATCTATTCGTATGGTTGTTGCATTCTTAATGATGTTGTTGTTGAAGCCATTTAATGTTTTGTTGCATAAACAGACAGAAGCAGTATCAAGTATATCGAGCAGTACTAATAGATTATGGCAGTGCCAACAACTAAATTAACATATATTGTTAGTAGTACTGGTCGATATACTTGATACTGCTTATGTGTGTTTGTATTGTTTGTTAATAAACGATGGTGCATGTAAACATTAGATTAATTATACAACAACAACATAACAATGCATGTAAGTAATACACTAATGAAGATAACATATGAACGTCTTTATATTGTTTATAGTTGCTGATGCAAACACAAGTAATACCATGCAGAATAAACATACTAAAGCCTCTTCACAAGGTATTCTATTCTTATATAGGTTTTCATGAATCCTACATTAATTTGTTTTATTTTACCATATAAGTTTATGATTTGTATCCACATCATGATTCAGATACAACATGCAAAGGTTCTGGCAGTCACGTTCATTCTAAAACCCCTTCACAAGGTATTTTTTTGTTGTATATGTTTTTCATGTATCGTATATTAATTTGTTTTATTTTACCATGAAAGTTTTTGATTTTGTATTTGGTAATCATCCACATTATAATTCTGATACAACAGGCACAAGATCAACCAACCATGTTTCAGATGTTGTTACACGATCAACAGGTATTAGCTTCCTTAATGTTTTATTTTCATACGATATACATAATGTTTGTGATCAACATGTAGTAATTTTGTTGATATTTTATTTATGTACATTTTACATGGTGTTTATACTATGTTACTCAATTTATAACTGCTAAATCAGTAGGAAATATAGGTTTGGTTCAGCCATCTTCTTCGTCTGAATTGGAAAATTCCATATTTGAAAGTGATACACCCGGTAGTATATCTGGAGCAGTTGTTTCTGATGTCGTTGCCAAAGCTAGAGGTAGTACATTGAACATTATTTTTTTTATTTAAGATAGTAATACATTGTATTTATACAATGTTAATTGTTCCAGCATCTAAACCACCTGCAAGGGGCAGATTTGGCCATATCTCATCATCTTTTGAGTCACAACCATCTAATGAAGGTAACATGTTTCTAAACTAATTGTGTTCATATTATAAATTGTGGTTATAGTATATACATTAAGTATGTTTGTATATTCTAAATTGCGGTAAATCTATATCCATTAAATAATAGGATCTGTTCGAACATTAAAAAGGAAATCTACAAGTCAATTAAGCTGTTTTGAAACACATTCCACATATGAAAACTCTAGGATTGATTCTTCCAACTTTCAATCTCAATCAGGTATGAATATTTTTTTTAAAAACCCGCACCTTTATTATTAGATGTTATACAACAATTTGTTTTGTTATTGTTGCTAGGGCCGACAAACTCAAAAGGTGATTCTAAAAGATTTGCCTACATTAGAAATCAACAAAAAGATTTGAGATACCAAACAACATCTTCGGATGCACCTTCAAACCGGAACAAAAAAACCGTGATGCACACATCATCTTATGGAAAATTTTCATCAGGTTTTCATCTTATGGAAAATTTTCATCAGGTTTTGTATGAACATTCTGGATAATGTCTGTTCCGAATTACCTATTTTATGTAAATAACATTGTCATAATTTCTTTGTGTATTTGTAGGAGCTAATTCTCATCCAAGTAAAAACAATGGAAAGAGTGTGTCCACAATTAAAAGTTCTAAGACAGGTTTATTTAAAATGGTTGATTCATTATACATATTTCATTTTAATGTGATATAAAAAAATACAACGTTTTTCTTTTTTTTTTTTTTTTTTTTTTTTTTTTTTTAGTAATGAAAGAGAAAACAATGACTCTCATTAAAGATGTCAGTTCGATGAATGTGAACATGGCCATTAAAGGAAGGTGCATCTCCGTATGGCATTCACACAAATTTAACGAAGAACACGATCCTTACAGTCTTGATTGTGTTTTTCAGGATGAAGAGGTATATCAGATGAAATTAATAAATACCTATATTTGTGTATATTTATTATATGTGGCATTGATATTTGAACTATATGTACAGTCGAACCGTATCCAAATTTATGTCAAAAAGGAGTTTATGTTTAAATTTGAACCTCTTTTACGAGAAGGTCAATGTTACATAATCTCTAATTTTGGAGTAGCAGAGAATGCCGGAAGGTTACCTTTGTTACCAAACCAGTGGAAAATATCTTTTTATAAAGGAACCGAAGTTACCCGTATTGATCACATCGACAACAACTTTGTTGGGTTCGTTAACGAGCCATTCTCAAGTATTCTGGATACAGATAATGAATACCACGACCATGATTCTGTTGGTATGTGTTTTTTTTAAAATTATATACAACAGTTGGCATTACTTGAATGTTTATGTGCATATTTTTATAACAAATTTTTTTCCAGATATTGTTGGTACAGTCGTAGCTATTGGGAAAATAGTGACATTGAACAATTCTGGCGGTCCTAAGCTACGGAGGACAATTGTCGTTGAAGATGCCGAGTAACTATATTTTATAAATTCTTATTTGTTTAAAATAAAATGACGTGTATAGAATAATATTCATTTGTAATCATATATTGAGTGTACCCTATTCTATGCAGATCTCTGCGACTTGATTGTACGTTTTGGGACAATTGGGCATTAATGTGGAATGACTACGACAACAAACGTGACGAGCTTGGTCATATAGACATCCTCTTGATGCTCGGGAAAGTGAAATATTGGGACAGTAAGTTTTATAGATGCCTGTTAAAATTTTGGTTACGTAATTAATATTTTTAATTCATATTAATAGCTTTTAAAATTGTTTATATTTGTTGTGCAACACAGATAAGCCATCAATACATAACGCTTTGTTTGACACAAGAATATTTATAAACAGGGATGTGCCACAATTGTTGGCTTTCCGGAAAAGGTATAGACATTGATACCGTCACACATGTGTTTTATTTTTAAACTAAAAACATGTTAAATTTATTAGGAACCTATTTATACATTTCACAGATATGAAGAGCAGGAGGGGTATGATGCAGGGGAATTCAGAATTGAGGATCATTCAGCTGGCAGCCGTGTTGTTACGCCTGCGGAGTTCATGCACGGCTGTGTGAAGCAAGTAGTTGGAACAATTCGAAGTATTGAACCGGTAAAACAAATTTATTGTTATAGATATAATATAAATATTATTTTATCACTAATTAAGCCCACATTAGTAATGTTTATGCGTGGTTTTGTATCTAAATACAGGAGTTACACTGTGTAGTTTATGCAGAAGTACATAGCATACAAGAGGAAAATGGGTGGGTTTATATGGGTTGCAAAGCATGCAGTACTAGAGTGACGCCAATTGTTTCAAAACGCAATTCAGGCACAAGGAATAAGAAACAGTTGTGGTATTGTAAAAACCATGGAGAAACATATGCGGTTGCTTCCAAGTATGTAAAACAACCTATATATATATATATATAATTATTTGGATTTGTCCTTAAATATATAATAAATAATGTAGATGTTTGGATACCTTACATTCAGCGATAAATATTTTATATGTGTAGGTTCAAAATCATTGTGCGCATATTTGACCATAGTGGTACTGCACAAGTCATGATTTTTGACAAGAGTGTGCACAAGATGACAAATTTAACAGCGTGGGAGATAATGGAGAGCGAAGGCGTGAACACAGAAGAATACTTTCCAGATGCACTTAATCAAATTATTGGGAGGAAGTATCTTTTCAAAATTTTATTTTCTGAGTTCAATCACAACAACAATAGTTATATATATAGAGCGGAGAAAGTGACGGAAGATGTTGATATAATCAACTATTTCAAGAATGGCTTTATAGAAGAACAGGTCTGATTCATTGGTCTTTTAATGTACTTAACAATGGTTTGTGTTTATAAACAAGTGTATGCTAATCCTTATGAATGAATCAAAATAGGATGACGACGATGAAGATGAAGGTTTGGAGTACAATTCCGTGTGTTCAGATGATGGATCGGAAACACATTCTGATGATATGAGCTAGGTATCGTGCATTGTATTTTTTAATGTCTATAAACACCGTTAAATTGTAACAAATAATACAAGCTAATCTTTTATATCTTCTCACAACATGTAGCAGGAGCCAACAAATGAAGATGTAGTTCAATCGATAGATGCAACGGATGATAGTCCGGCAGTGTGCGTTGGTGCCACGAACGCCACTTTAATTCAATTTGATGATGCAGGCAAGGGTACGACAGACCACATTAACAGTGTACCAGCGACACTGGATGACGAATCACCATCTAATGACCTTAATAATCGAGAGGAGCAAGAAGACAATTAATTGACATTTACATTTTTTAATATTTTTGAACAATTTATTTACAAATTGCAAACTTGCATGGGTATGGATATTCGTATTAAGCTTCATTTTTTTATTTACTTTCCAACATTCCATGGTTATTTGTTCACAATTATTCATATTAAGTTTCATTATTTTATTTAGCAGTGCAAACGTTGATCATTACTTAAAAAAACGATGTAGCAGTATCAAGTATATCTAGCAGTACTAATATAATATGGCAGTGCTAACCACATGTAGGACACTATATTAGCTCAAATGCAGCACCACTAACGTGAATAAGCAGCAGCTTTAACATGAACAAGCAGTATTAACCTCATAAATAACTATAAGCATGTTAAGGAAATGATTGGCAAACTTTAATGAAGTTGTAACAACTTCAAAAAATTTGGAAGGATGAATATGTACACATTTAATATTTAAAATTAAAACAACAACCTTATCAATTCCTTGAGTCAAGTGAATTCGATTCATTGCCGTCAGCACTCATCTCCGTCTTTACCTCATCATCTCTCGACACCCTTCAACATCATATATATATAAATACACATTCCCTCTCATTCCTCAAACTCATAAATTTAATTGTTAGGTTTCTTTTTTATTGATTTTTGTATGTTTATATAATTTTATTATTGAACATTATTTTTTTCTTATGCAAACAAATGTCTATTTGTCTCTCACGTATTAACATATAAATTAAAAAATGTATACTAACACGTTCATTCCAAAAATTAATCGAAATAAAATTAATAATAGATAACAAATAAAACAATACACATATTTAGGATAAACACCAAAAAATGAAAAAGGAAATTTCAAGTCTACATTGAAAGCACTTCCACAAAAATGATATATATATATTATAAACATTTTTTCAAGAATATGTTTAATTTATAGAAGATATGATTTGAAAGATAAGTTTAGAATGTATTTTGTTCATATATTTAAGATCATATACCTACTTTGACACTATATGTGGATCAAAATATATTTAAGAGTACTTTGTACTGGTATCAACAATACGTATATCCTATGTTGTACTGCTGAGTTATCCCCAATATGTATTTTAACTTTGTACTGCTGCGTCCCCGACTTGGTACTAATATGTATAACCAGTTCATAAGAGTTATATTAAAACGCATTATCACTTTAAATATACGTAGTCCATTGTTTTTATACATCATCAATACTAACAACATTTTTAAATGTTTATACACAAACGAATGTAATCTTTATATACAATAAAGCCATGATAAAAATATTCTGTAGAATTTCCAAATCTATATTTAAAGCATGATATAAGGCATGTAAACTATAAAAAACGTTTAAATTGTAAACGTAATCTTTATCTATAACAAAAATATGACAAACAAATTTTCGGTTTCCATTATATGGTCACCTTCAAACTCTATAAATAAAGCCATATATTAACACATATTGAATATATATCTTCAAAAGTTGAGAACATAAAATACAAACAATGTCACACCGAAGATCACACAAGGCACATAATCTTAAGTTGAATATGTTTTGTTGATTATCAGATGAATTAGATACATTCTAATTACTAAAATTTTAGCAGGGTAATCCGAAAAAAGATCACCACCATCCTCCATCATCAGCCGATGGCTCGCTAGATAAGAATATACCAAACATTGTTATATCAGATGATGAGGATGTACAATAACTAAATTAACTGTTTATTTAGATTATATATGAAACACAATATCTGATTATGTTTAGCATGAATGCAGGATGAACAAGTTGATTTGTTCAAAAAAGATACATCGAGTGTTCATATATTGGACGATGAAGAGGTATCCTTGATAACATGTCTAAGTACTTTCTTTCTAAACTTAATATCTACTTATTTAACAATTATCTTTAGCAAAATTCTGCTTTACAAAAGACCATTCATGTTATCAATCCATAAGCATGACCCAGTATAGATTGTTTAAAAACGAATCTCACTATGGTCATGACTAATCATGCTCTCAATCCACCTAAGCATGACACCTAATCGACCATAGATCTTGCTTAGGTGTCATGCTTAGGTGGATTAAGAGCATGATTAGTCATGACCATAGTGAGATTCGAACATGTATCTTTAGGTTAACATTGAAACGTCTCAACCAATGGAACCAATCCATTGATTGTGATGAAGCACCTAAAACAAAAAACATATACCATTGTTAAAAATCAAGCATATATTTTCCTTAAATATAGTATCTGGTATATGTAAATTATATAGCATATATCTTTACAACTTAAAATTATATAGCATATATTTTCCTTAAACAAGTTGATTTGTTCAAAAAAGATATATCGATTGTTCATATATTGGACAATGAAGAGGTATCCTTGATAACATGTCTGAGTACTTTCTTTCTAAACTTAATATCTACTTATTTAACAATTATCTTTAGCAAAATTCTGCTTTACAAAAGACCATTCGTGTCAACTTTTTAACAAAATTAACACACTTATAACAACCCATTATAGATTGTTTAAAAACGAATCCATAAACATGACCTTATAAGATTATCATGAATTGTTTTCTCACATTAATATATCAGAGGATCTAATTATCTTTATAATACTTGCAGGTTGACCCATCAGATGACGAGGTATTATAGCATAACTGTGGTTATTATTATTAATAATGGTTTGTGTTAGATTTACCGAATTAAATATAAATGTGAGATATACAGATTTATGCTGCTGGTGTTAATGGATATCAAACTACTCCAATTTGTAATAAGCAAAAACAACGCAATCCGTATGTATGCAAAATATCCGATGATGATGTTGATTTACATGATACGGATAATGAGGTATTATATAAAAAATTTATTGCGTAGTAATTTGCATTGTAGTAAACATAAAATACTTAATCGTTTTTAATTTTTTATGCTCTGTTTAGGTCCTTTTTTTAACACATAACAGTCGGAGATTGTCAAAGACGAGACCCGGAACCCGTAAAAACAGATGCAAGTTTGATTATTACGAAAATCAAACTGATAATGAGGTATTTTCATAAAATTTTCATTATGTCAAACTCATCTATTAGAAAATATAAATATCAGTCTAATAATTGCAGGCTGATCAAACAACACATAAACGGTTTAGACCAACTAAAGACAACAAGTTAGCTGGCAACAAGTTTTTTTATGTTGTTTCATCAGATGATGAAAAAAAAAACAAAAAACATGTGACAACGAAGAGGTATAAAAAATGGTTGTAATCCATATTATGTGATACTTATCAATCACGGGAACTAACAACTTTTGTAATACTTGCAGCCTCTCCCACCTATACACAAACGCCGTAGACTGGCTAAAGACGGCAAATTAGTCAACAACATAATTGTTGACCTGGATTCATCAGATGATGGAAAGCCACAAGCAAACAAAGTTGTAGATCTAACTTCACCTGATGATAAAAAGGCGCGATCAACGCGTGTGGAGACTCTGACTGCTAATCATCTTGGGGAAAAAACCCATTGGTAATAATAATTTATGGTTGGACATTGTATTTGTATAAAACATCCTTGCTAATCCCACATTATTAAGCTAACATATATAATAAAGTAAACCAAACAGTCCACATAATAGATACTCTGTTACTAACTACTAACTATGTTTTTGGTATGTAGAAACCCGTTTTCTCATGGGTTCTTACAGATCACGCGTCACAACGCTTTGGACATTCAAGTAAATTATCTTGCCGAGATCTATCAAAGATATCTGATGATGAAGAACCAATCATGTTACCAAACTATATGCTATATGATGAAGATACGGATGATGAACGTGAGAACAACAACAACGTATCTGAAGTAGGTATGCGTGTCAATATCAATGCTCTCAAAGAACCCTCTTATCCCACGCGAGATTGTAAACCTAAATATACTATCCCTGATGAATCTGTCATCGAAGACTCTTCCACAGGTTGTTTGTTGAAAAATGAATTTATTATTATTTGTATTTGTAAATTGTTAAACATGTTTTAAATTAAAAGTTTATTTATATAATTTTCTACTCGGTAATTTCATAGGGGACTCAAGATACACATCCATTGATGACGCTTATGACGAAGATTACCAATCTAACATGGTTGACAATAACGTGTGGGGCGAGATGCCTGATATCGATGGAAAAGTGCACGGTAGAAGCATCCACATCAGCGATGTTGACGAAGAAACCTGGGAAATCGATTCAGCCATGTATAGTGTCAGTTATGACTCTTATGACGATGATGTAAGCAACTTTATCAACGACGGATCCACTGATTATGAAACAACCAGTGACGATGATAGCGAGGATGAAATATGAACAAATGGAACACGATTTCCCATGTTATCATTTTAGATTATTTACAATAAAGTCTCAAGTTTTAATTTTTTAATAAATTAACCTCATTACTTTTCATATGAGACTTTGCTACTTAAGCATGCGATTTTATAATTTTAACCATGTTTATCTTTTCATTTATTTATTTTAAATCCATGACATAACAATAATATGTTACTAACTTTATATGCGTAAAACCATACCGACAGAGTATGTTATAAAATGTAATATTACCGCCTTTTTCCGCTATATAAGAAAATTCCATCGATAATTCACAAGTAAACCATAATGGGAAAAAAACCATCTAACATCTTATAATTATGATATTAAAAAATGCAACAAAACAAAGGTCCTTAAAAATAACTTTAGAATAACTAAAACCAACCAAATTATAATTACAGGTCATGCCCGCCCATTGGGCGGGCTTTGAAGTCTAGTGTATATATAATATATATATATATATATATATATATATATATATATATATATATATATATATATATATATATATATATAATATCTACATCTACATCTGCATCTACATCTACATATTATATATAACAAGATGCGTATAACGTCATCAAATGCTTTAATGCCCAGTAATGCCATGTCATATTGTCAAATAAGCAAGATTTTATTAAAAGTTGCCACCTAAGCAGGATTTTATTTAAATTTCGTTTTTTAATTAAAATTTAATTAAATCCGAATTTTATTTGCGTAAAAATTTATGGTGTAGGATTCGAACCTAGGTCTAGGCATCCACCCACAAGCATGCCAACCAGTGGAGCACATGAGTTTTTGTGATTGATAATTGAAAACAATAAAGACATGCTTTAATAACTACTGCATTCCTTAATTATAGTTTTACCGAATTATAAACATTAACCTAAATACGTTTTTCTCAAACCCTAATATCATTCATTCATCCTCCTGCATAATGATTAACTATTTTTATAAGGTAAATGTTTGTTACTTTTTATGGTTATCAGTAATTCACTAATTGTATGCATGTAACTTGGCAGATTATTAAGCCGGATATCTCATCACCCTTCCTTGAGGTTCATACGACTTTTTTTTTGAAAGGTAATTTTCATTCACACAACGACCAAAACAGCCTGTTACAAGGCGAAACAGGACAGCTAAGGCCGCAACCAAAAGACAATTACAACATGTTATGACAAGTTAAAATTACACCAATTCGCCCAATCCACACTATTACTCTTATGCCTATACTTAAACCATAAAAAGCCATTGGATTTCACCTCCGCAACTATATCCGCAACATTACAGATTCGGCTCGAAAAGATCCGGTCGTTCCTAGCTTTCCAAATCTTCCAACAAGCCACGATCACCAAACCTTGAATAACTTCAGCTTTTAGCTTCGAAACGCCAGCATATTTATGAATTTCCAACAGGTCACGGATCGAAAAAGCAAAAATCTGAGGAATTTTACACCACGACGACATCGCTTGCCAAACCCCACCTGCAAAACAGCATCCTGTGAACAAGTGCTCCACCGTTTCGTCGACATCTTCACAAAAAACGCACTTCAAGTTATCCATCTGCATGTTCCGCTTGTTAAGCTCGACTTTAGTGGCCAAACGATCCAAATCCGCTCTCCACATAAATATGTTACACTTGATAGGAATCCATTTACACCATCGGAAATTTTCTGCTCTTATCATTAGATCATCGCGCATAACCAATTTCTTGACAGCAGCAACCGAGAATTCTTCATATTTATCCCTCATCCAACGCCACGAATCAGTCGACTCTCCTATACTAAATTGATCTAGAAGCTCACAGCAGGCAACAAGCTGCTGCAGCTCTCCTTCTACAGCTGGATATCTTTTCCACTTCCAGTTCACGGCCCCATTCGTCCTTCTGTCTTTTAATCTGTCCGAAACAGTGCAGTTTTTCTCGGTCTCCAGCGAAAACAGCAGAGGGAAGCAATTCTTTAACGGGTCCCTACCCACCCACACATCCAACCAAAAACGAACTTCTTTACCATCACCGATAACTCCTCTAATCCTTTCCGTCAAGCGCTGTCCACCTATTTCCCATTTTTTCTCCATTCTAGCTATTGAATTCCAATTAGACGCTAAGCGGTTATTAGACGGAAGCACTTCCCGATGTCTACATCCCCCATGAATAGCCTCAATAACACTCTTCCAAAGACCATTGCGATCATCGCGGTATCTCCAAACCCATTTAGCTAGAAGCGACTTATTACACCACTCTAGGCGCGATAAACCCAAACCACCCCGGTTTTTAGGATACGTAACTTTCTCCCACGCCACCCAATGAACCTTCTTAATACCATCAACATATCCCCATAAAAACCGCTTCATCAGCCCTTCTAAAGTATCAATGACTTTTGTAGGCGCTTTAAATAACGAAAAGTAATAAGTAGGGAGACTCTCTAAGACTGACTTAACCAAGGTATACCTTCCACCAATGGAAAACGAAGAGGCATTCCACTTTGATAACCGGTTCTTCACTACTTCAACCACTGGATCCCAGTTATTAACTCTATTCATATTCGCACCCACCTTTATACCCAAATAAATGAACGGGACCAAACCCGTCTTACAACCCAATATTTCCGACATAGCTTCCACCTCCTGATTTGCCACCCCTAATCCAATTAAACTAGACTTCAACAAGTTAATTTTCAAGCCCGAGCATAGGTTGAAAACTCTCAATATTCTAGTTACCGTTTTAACATTCTCCAACGACCATTCACCCATCACCAAAGCATCATCCGCGTATAAAAGATGCGACAGATCCCGGCCTTTACAAGGTAATTTCACACCATTAAATAGCTTCAAGGAGGTCGCTCTATGTAACATACCCGCAAATGCCTCCATGACCAAAATGAATAAAAATGGCGAAATAGGATCTCCCTGTCTAATGCCTTTAGAACACTTAAACACATTTGTAGGCGAGCCATTCACCAACACTGAAGAAGAAGCCGACTCCAGCACTCCTTTTATCCATCTACACCATCTATTTGGAAAACCCATTTGTCTTTTAACATCCAACAAAAAATCCCAATTGACATTATCGTACGCTTTTTCAAAATCGATCTTCATAAAAAACAAACGTTTATTATTTTTCTTCGCCCATGCCATAATCTCATTAATAATCAGAGGACCATCTAAAATGTATCTTCCGGATAAAAACGCAGATTGTGTTACCGACGTTATATTCCCCATCACCATTCTCAAGCGATTCGCCAACACTTTTGAAATCACCTTACTGATAACCCCTATTAAATTTATTGGTCTATACTCCCCCAACCCCACCGGGTTCTTACATTTAGGAACAAGAGTGATAAACGACGCTCCAACTCCTTTGTTAATAACCCCATCTTCATAGAAGTTTTTCAGAATATCCACAAAATTATCCGCAAAAATCAACCAATACCTCTTTATAAATCGGAAGTTAAAGCCATCCGTTTCACAAGCCTTAGACAACCACAATGAACACTCCTTTTGGAATCAGGTTGTAGTCATTTTCAACAATCAGACTGACAGTGACAATTGTAACAAAGATATGGCCACGGGAAAATGGACAAGACTTAGCAGTGAATGTCAAAAATTCAATGCTATTTACAAACATTTGCTGCGTACAAGTGGGGAAAATGACGGTAAAATTCTCAAGAATGCAAAGACCATTTTTGAACAACGATTTGGGGGAAGAAGCTTCCAATATGTTCACGTGTGGGAGGTTTTGAGAAACCACCCCAAATGGGATGAATGAAATGTTTAACGGTGTTGTATAATTGGTTGTATCGTTTTTTTTAAGTCCCGTATCATTTTTTTTCGTATCGTTAGTTTATGTTTCATATGTGTTTGAATTTGATGTATTGTATTTTTATTTTAATGAAATGAATTTAGTTTATTTGGGTATTTGAATAAAAGAAATAAAAATAGATAGTGGTGGAGCCCAAATGAGTAAGTTGTGGTTTGTTATTAAAAGGGGGGTTGTAAAGGGAGGTGATTGGATTGTAGTATGGGCAGTTTTAATATTATTATACCCGTTAGATAAAAGAATCACCGAGGACAAGTGATAATTCGATCTTCCGGAGTCGTATTCCACAGCGAGATTTGAATTGAGAATCACATTATGTTTCTTGTTTAATGCTTGATTATCGAATATTTTTTTGGTGTTTTATAGAAGATTTTAAAAGCTAGATAGATAAATAAAAGAAACTACAAGCAAGCATAATAATAAAAGATCTAAAATATGATAAAAGGTATATGCTTGTCAAGTGAGGCGAAAAGATCGTTAAGTGTGAATTATCGTTTCAAGTGGTGAATTAATACCCGTTTTAAAAATTATTTTCTCACAACGTTGGTTTATTTTGAAAATAATCTTTAATCTTGGTAATAATCACTAGATTCAAATGATTGATTATCGTAACGGCTTTTGCCCGTTAAAACAACCAAGTAAATAACTCTAAAATAAATCCGGAAATTATTACTTAACAACCTTTGATACCCGTTTAAAAAGAAATATTTTCTCACAACGTTGGTTTATTTTGAAAACAATTCTTTTTATCTAGGTAAAATTACTAGATTTAATTAATCACCCTAACGGCTTTTGCCCGTTAAAATAACCAAATTTAATCCAAGTAACCAAAGATTATTAATCAACAATTTCTAAGTTTTTCACACTTAATTTCACAAATCACCAACACTTAACAAGCATAAAATAATCTACTCACTACACATATTAACTAAGCTAACAATACCAATAATCCAACATTAATAAACATATTTCTACACTAAATATTTAAACTAAATTAATTAAGAGTGAAAAGGGTAAGAAAATAGAACCCGATCTAACGCGACGAGAATAATAAACCACCCGATTTTATAAACTAAAACAAATATTAAAGATTATTTCTCTATTAGCTTCTATTTTGCTAACTAGTGAATAAAGTTGTGAACTTTATGACTAATTAGCTTAATAAAAGATATTAAAGTAATAAACTTTAATGATAAGATAACTTATAAAACCGTTAAGCTCCTCGCCTTAGATGTAGGATGATGAGAAACTAAGAAAGATTAAAACTTTATCAAGGATTAGAGCAAAAGCAATAATATGAATCAAGTAAGCTATGAAAAAGCTTATTGATTTAAAACTACTAAACTTTAATGAAAATAAACTATGAAAAAGCTACAAGATTATAAAAAGCACTAAACTTTAATATTAATAAGCTAAGAATAAGCTAAAAGGTTGAAGCTTTTTAAGAAATAAGCACTAAAAACTAATAAAGATTGAAGCTTTTTGTAAAAATAAGTAAAAAGACTATTAGAACTATTATATAAAGAAAAGAAAACTAGTAAATAACAAGTGCTTATTTGAATGAGCTATGGAAAAGCTTATCCAAAAAGCTAATATAAATAATCTCTAAATAAGCTATAAGGTAAAGCTTAATAAAGATAAAAAGATATGAAAAAGAAAACTTAAAGTGAATAAGCTATAAGAGAGCTTATCACAAATAAGCCAATCTAATAAGCTACAAAAAGCTAATAAGCTAATATAGATTATTAGATGAGAAAAGAAAAAGAGATGAAAAAAAAAGATGTAGAAGAGGAATAAGCTAGTTAATAAACATAAACATCATCTTCATTAAATAAGAACAAGGTTTCTACAATAAGCACTTGAAAATAATCTATTACAATAAGCTAAGACAATAAGCTAAAAATAAATAAACATAAAACAACTAAAAATTAAAAAAAAAAAAAAAAAAAAAACTACTCCTACTCCTAAAAATTAATCTACTCTTAGGGTATTGGCATCCGTTGCGTCTTCCCAGCGTCTTGGGGGGAGGACGCCGGTGAACGCCGCCACCAACCCCAAGGACGCCAGAATCGTGTGTTTTGGAAGCATGTTTGAGACGCTGCATGAAGGGAAAGAGACAAAATGTATTTCGACCGTTTGGAGCAAAATATAGCCGTTTGGGTATTTAATTTTTTGCCCGTTTGGGCTGTTTTTATTATTATTTTTTTCTTAAACATAACCACTATATATATATACACTTGATACTAAAACTAAATATCACACAAACATTTCACTCCAAAAAAAACACAAATCTTCACCATGTCGAGTTCAACCTCCGATTCGTACCCGCAGACAGGCTCGTCGAGTGAACAAGAGTTATCCGACGATAGTGTCGAGTTTATGTACAAAGTAATCAAACAGTACAAGGCGATTCAAGACACTGCAACGTCGTCACGAGGATATGTTAGGCGTGATCGCAACGAAGCAAAAGAAATGTTGATGAGAGATTATTTTGCCAAAAATCCGACCTACAATGACGCAACCTTTCGCGAAACGTTTCGTCTTCCAAAGAAATTATTTTTAGAAATTGTCGAGCGAATCAAGGCGAGTGGCAATCCGTATTTTCAAGAAGGGTATGATGCAAGGAGTCAAAAGAGTTTCACGGCGATACAAAAATGTTTGTCAGCGGTACAACAGCTCGCCGACGGTGGTGTTGCCGCTCAAAATGATAAATATTATAAAATGGCAGGAAGAACGGCTCGTGAATGTCTTCAAGAGTTTTGTGATGCGGTTAATGATTTATACAGGCGAGAGTTCTTACGTAAGCCGACTGCGCACGACATTGCCACTTTGCAAAAAGCTCACGAAGAGCTGCACCACATACCGGGGATGATCGGTAGCATTGACTGTACACATTTCGAGTGGAGGATGTGTCCTAGGCGCTTGCAGGGTCAATACAAACGAGGTTGCTACAAACACCCGACGATTATGCTTGAAGCAGTGACTTCATGGGATTTATGGTTTTGGCATGCGTACTTCGGTCCTCCTGGCACAAACAACGACATAAATGTCTTAAACACATCTCCACTATTTTTGAGAGAACGGAATCAAACAGCGCCTCCGAGTTCATTTGACGTGAATGGTAGAAACTACAAACGGGGTTATTATTTAGCGGATGGAGGCTACCCAAGTTGGTCAGTTTTTGTTAAAGCATACAAGTACCCGGTGGATCCGAAGGAAATAAAATTCAAGCGACTACAAGAAGCGGCAAGGAAGGACGTCGAGCGAGCTTTTGGAGTTCTCAAATGTAGATGGGGTATACTTAATCGCACACTTCGGCCTAAAACGAAAGAAAGGATTTCAAAGGTCATGTACACGTGCATTATTTTGCACAACATGCTTATCAAAGAATACGGTCGTGCGATATCTCCGGTTCATATTATGGACCCACCAATCGAACCGCAGTTTGAAAAAGACGCACTTATGGAGTTGTGAGAAGAAGAAGTTAATTCACGACTACGAGTTGACCTTACCGAGCATGTTTGGCCTCAAGATTTGGAATACCTCGACGCACAGGAAGCGTAGTTTGGTTTTATTTGTCGTAGTTTGGTTTTATTTGTCGTATTGTCATTTTTATTATTTTCAGTATTTGTCGTTGTAACCGTTTTTATTAATGAAATAAATTGTTTGTTTTTATATTTTATATATACATAATAAATAGTTTTACATTTAATTTTTATTATTTATAACATTATACATAAATAATAAAAATTAAAAAAAAAATTGAGGCATGATTCCGAATCCTCCAGAATCCTCCCACTGCCAACAGTTTTGTCTTCAGAATCCTCCTGCCACATGGCACTCTATGATTGGTCGGTGGAAATCCTCCCATGACTCCGAGTGTTAGGTTGCCAATACCCTTACTGTGTGATGTGAATAAAATGTGTAGAATTTATGTCCTCGGATCAAGTGTTGAATATTTATAGCCCCTCACATTCTCGATCCTTCCTCCACACAAAGATAAAAAAAAAATGTCTCTATTCAATGAATCTCGTACACAACCCGACCAAAATGCCACGTGACGGATTCGGAGTGGCTGAAGCAAGAAGATAGTGGAGGTGCGATTGGTGTGATCTGGTGTCTCACGCGCCTATCTTGAATTATTTAAGGAATGTGAAACTCACTCGCTTGCTTTGAGATATTACTTTGGTTCTATTTTTTTTTCTTCGATTTGTCTTATGCAGGGGAGTGCTTCACGTGGCCGTGCAAGAATGATAATCTCCATATATTTTTTTTCATATTGTCCTATGTGCCATATATCCCTATATTTAATCCATCAAATATGCTGCTCCTTATTCGCTGGACTTGTCTCCATTTCAAGAGAAAATTACTGTGCTACCCATTTACATGGGTAGCTATCTGTAAATGCCCAAACTTTCCTCAAAACTCAAAAATACCCATCCATCTCGCGTATCATCATACGCTGGGTTACGTGGGATGACGTGGCACAATCTAAGCCGTCGGGAAAAAAAAGGCATCTCGCGTATTGTTATACGCAGGGGTACGCAGGATGAATAAAAAAATATAAAACCACTTTTAAAACCCATCTCGCGTAATGTTATACGCATGGGTACGAGAGATGAAAAAAACAAACCTCGGGAAGGAGCAGTTCGAATAGAATTTTACGGGGAAGGAGCAAAGATTAAATTTTGAAAAGACTCATGCATGTATAATCCGACCAATTCAAAGATAAAACATGCAAGAGGAAGAGATGAATTGCATTGCAAAAAAAAAACTGATACTAAATCTTAAAGGAGATTCGAAGGGTTGGAAAAAAAAAAAAAAAAAACGAATACTTCAATCTATACGATCGAACCTTTTTTTGTGGGGAAGGAGCAAGTTAAAGAAGCGGCTGAAAGAGTGGTGTTGTGGTGGAGATAAAGAAGCGGCTGTTGGTGGTGTTGTTGTGGTGATAAAAGATACCGTGAGTTGCTGTTGGTGTTGGTGGTGTTGTCGTGGTTGTTTTCTGTCGTCGTGTGGTGTTGGTGGTGTTGTCGTGGTTGTTTTCTGTCTAACTGTGGTGTTGGTGGTGTTGTCGTGGTGGTCTTGTGGGTATAAAAAGACGTAGGTTGTTGGTTTTGTGTTGTCGTGGTGTTGGTGGTGTTTTGCCTATAAAAACCCTAGGTTGTTGCTGTTGGTGGTGAGGTGACAGGTGGTGGTGGTGGCTGCGGTGGTGATTGTGTTAACCAAGAGTGGCGGTGAATATGGCGGATTATCGGGTATTTCGCAATCTAAATTTGTTTTTCTTCCATAAAACACATATTGTTTATTTATTTGTAAAGTATATGTGTTGTAATATATATTTATATGTTTTTGTTATTTTAGGATTATCCGGCGAAAATTTCATGTAGGAGTAAGTTGTCTTTAATTAGTCTTATTAGAAAACTGATCACGAACACCCCAAGAGAACAATTATTTAGGCAAACATGTTTTGGTTGGTTGCTAGATATACCAAAAATGCAAGAGAGTTGTGTCTTAGTGCATTATTTTATATGCCACCAAGTGCCGTGTGATGAGGGTGAGTCAGACATTGTTCCTTTGAGATATCGTGTACGTGATCTTTCTCGGGTAGGTGAGGTTGAGATTAAGTTTGGTAGAGAGGAATTTTGTCTAGTTACTAGTTTAAGGTTTGGGATGGATTTTAGAAATCGTTTTGAAGATGGACCTATTCCGTTTAGGAGACGAGTGTTCCCCTCGACACTTGATTCACGAACAATAAAAGTTGGTATGTTGTATAATATAATAAAAAGTAAAGAGTTTTTTTAGTTGAGTGACGTGGATGCCATTCGCGTTTGTTTGATATGCGTGTTGTTGTTGGTGTTAGAAGGGACTGAGGTTAGGAAAGTAGTCGATGAATTTTTATTTAAGTTAGTTGAGGATTTAGATGCCTGTAATCTGTATCCGTGGGGGTCTTATGTATGGCCAAACTTGTACAATAATATAAAGGATGCAGCAGTTGTGCGTAGGGCAAAGCACTTTGCCGAGGGGAGGGATCCTGATACAATTCCTAAGTACTCGTTGAATGGATTTATATGGGCCTTCAAGGTATGTCATATATAAATTTGTAAACTTCATGTATATGTATCCCGTTAGCACTTTTTAATAATAATTACCTTTTTTGTAGACGTGGATATTGGAGACGTTCCCGCATAGTGCAGCCCCTACCTTTTTTTATCGTCAACAGTTGTATCCCCGATCAATTGCTTGGGGTTTTAGAAACGTGGTCAACAGGGAGGGTCTACACATTATTCTGGATGGCCAATTGCGTGTGAGTTTGACATATGCACTAAATTTATTACGATATAATTATTAAATTTTGTTTGGTTTTTTTAATGTTGTATATATTGTACATTTTCTTAAAAGGTAAATCGACCGTTGGCGAGGCTTACACCAGATGACTTTGAGCAAAATACCGAGTGGTGGGATCAAAGTAGAGCGTTTTTTTATGGCAACCCGTCCCCCCCCCCCCTCCAGTCATACAGCAGCCGGTAAACTGATCTATGCGCGAAGATATCCCCCCCCCTAGTGTTTAAGAAGATGAATGAATATGAAGCAAGGTTACAGCAACATGACTTGCAGATCAAACAATTAAACGAGAAATATGGGGTAAACACTTTACGTAAACTTATTGACGTTTTGTATAAACATTAATTAATATTTTTTAATTGTTTGTTTAAAAAATTTAATGCGTCAATTCTGATTTGTGAAGAAACCACAACCACAAAGAGAATCAAGCTTCGTTGGTGGTGAGAATGTTGGTTTTAGTGCCTTCAGTGGTTTTCAAAACACACAGGTATATTTACATGCTTTTATTTTACTTATATTTACATTTGTTGGTTACTCACTTTTCGTTTCAATTTTATATTTAGGGATCGCAACGGCCCGGCCGTCCAATTGTTGCGGCACCTAACGATTCTTTCTTTGAAGGTCTTCATGTACCTTCACCTGCGGTGACGTCTACATGTCCATCATGGTTTCCAACCACCGAACATACTGCTACCCGTACACCAATTGGGTTCGCCGCGTTTGCCGCGCCCGTTTATAACCAAGGAGGTCCATCTCACGGCCCTGACGTTGGTGTTGAGAACCAGGTAACATATTAATTATTTAAAATAAATATCGATTATTATTGTGTACTAGTAATCATATTGATGTTAAGGATGCAATGGAGCGACCGAGGAGGGATTGTCGACCGGCTAAATATCAGCAAGATCCTTATACCCAACAGGGACCTACCATTATCCTCCCTAAGAAACGTGCGGGTAAAAGTAAACGGAATAAGGATACCTCGAACATTCCACCATTGAACTTAGGAGAAGAAGCGGTTGATGAGGATGCAGAGGCTGATGATGTTACTTATGTTGGTTCTGGTTTTGCGGCTCCTTTAGCAGTAGATAATGTTGACCCCAATAAGGTAACACTAAAAGATGTTTTAAATTTATTAGTATTTATGTTTCTGATTAACATAGTTACACTTTATTTTTTGTTTTTAGGTAGAGCGTGGGACATATGTTACACTTGACCAGTTCCTTAAAAACCCAACAGTTATATACCTTGACTGCCTTCCAAAGGGTTGGGTGGCAGATCTGAACTTCTTTCAAAAGCTACTTCCGCGTTTTTACAGGAATGGTACTGATCCAGGACCAGCCGATGAAATTGGTTGGCTGTCTGATGATGTAAGTTTATTGTTCTATATTTTTAAAGGTTTAGATTATTTTAATTTTAAGAACGTAAAATGATTCAATATATTCTTATAAATCAGCATATGAATAGTTGGGTGGAGATACTAATAAGAAATAGGCCACCTGATGTGGAATGGAATATTTCAAAGTCATGGACAGCCTCGAGTTACCCCACCGAAAAAGGTTTTGTACCCATGCTTTCGATAGCTCCTTGGATCAGGGGAACATTGGATGGCAGCACGATTTCGTACCCGTCATGGGATGATGTCACCTGGGTAAGTAAATGTCTTTCAACGTAAAATGATTCAATATAATCTTATTTAATTGTGTATATTTATATAAATTTTCAATGTAGGTGTTGATGCCGATGAATGTTGGAGGCAATCACTGGGTAACTGTGATCATTGACCTAAGGGGATCCACTTTGTTGGTTCTCGACTCCATGCACAGTATTCATCGTTGTGAATATATAAGGAAATATGTAGAAGAATGGACTGCAGCTCTCAACACTTGTTTAGAACAGTTGGGACATTTTAGAAGAACAGGGCGGAGACACTACAACTTTGAATTTTTCTACAACAACCAAGGTTATCGAATCCCACAGCAACAGAATTCCTCAGATTGTGGAGTCATCACTTGTTGGCTCATACATCAGTTTGTAACAAAAAGGTTTCCACCACGATGGGATGTGCATGATGTGGAAGGCTATTTCCAAAAAATTAGGTGTAACATGGCCCGGATGTATTATTTATGTCGATGTGAGGAAACTAGTATGTGTGGCTATGGTTAATTAAGATCATTCTTGAAGTTGTATATATTTTATGTTTACCATTCATGTTGTTGCTCCAAAAAAAATGTAATGTACAAGAACAAAAGAGGATATCATATTACGAAAATCATATAAAGTACAAGAACAAAAGAGGATATCTTAACGCAAACATGACACAAATTTAATAATAGAACCAAGGCTTCAAAATCGCTTTATTACGTTCATCTGCTTTAGCTTCCTCGTGCTCAAAGTGGTCTTGTTCCGCCCATTCCACCATTTGCTCAAAAGTGTAATCTGATTGTGCCATATTCTTCATTCTATCCTCGTTGTCACTTGTGTAGTCTGTTATCACATGATCAATCATTTCTGCCAAGGTAGCCATTGGGCATATATGTTTTGCAATAATAAAATCGACACCTGCATGGTCAATGTAAATCTCCAACTGGCCTTGTGCTGCTGAAATATCAAACATCACATGCATATCATAGTTGTTTCTTAGTTTGACGGTGATTGAAAACCCAGTGTGTGGTACTTCATAATAAAGAGCATGAATCTTCCTATCAACAATGTTAAACAAATATTGCTTCAGCTCTTCCAACTTCATTCTTGGAATGTTGATGTTCATCTTCCAACCGTTTGCATACTTTGGTTTTCCGTCATTGCAAACCAATTGACCATTATTGTGAACAAGAAAATTGTAAACGGTTTGCGTATAAGGTTTAGTAGGTTTACTTTTTTTCTTGCTGTCAACTTTAAACCGGATACGCTCTTCACGCTTGTTTCTTCTTTGAACCATTTGATGTAGATACCGGACACGCTCTTCACGTTTTAATTTTGTTTCTTCTGAAATTACACCAACAAAAGATTCTTCCAAAGAACCATCATCTGGAATCAAAACTGTGCTTATATCTACAGGATGATCAGAAACGAAAATTTGGAGATTCCCAGCAACTTTTGCGATGTCATACATAACATCAATATCATAATCGTTGTTAATTGCTTTCATACCCTGTAACGTATTATTTTGTGGCAATGCGTAATATAGACTGTGGACTCGTGTAGGTAATTTTCTGCTGAGATAGGTAAGCATATCCTAAAAATCAATTTGTGGAACAATAATATTGATGTGTGAACCATCTTGATATGTGAGTGGGTTAACTATAAACTTTCCGTTGTAGTTGATAGTGAATGCGAAATTAGGGTTGTTAGATGTAGACATTTCGTGAACGGAACAAGTGTATTTCATTCGTTGAAACCACCAACTGGTATATATATATATATATGTATATATATATAATATATATATATATATATATATATATATATATATATGTATATATATATATATATATATATATATATATAGGAGAGACTTTCTTGCGAGAACCATCTTATCTGCGAGAACTGACAGAACCACCAAAAACATACATGCACGCCTTTTAAAATAAAATAAAAATACATGCAAATCATCAATAATCGTAAGTATCCACCTATGTTCTTCAATATCATCATGAACTCATCCTCTTTTTTCACAAAAACCTTACACACGACCGCAGTATTGTCATTGCACGCCTTATATGAACATATATGCACACCTTCAAAGAAAAATTTTGTATTTCAAATTTCTTATCAAATTCTTTAGAACAACCATGTTTTTTTAAAAACATATATGTTGTTTTTAGAATATATGTGCAAAATACAATTATTGAAGGCGTGCATGTATGTTTTTTGTGGTTCTGTCAGTTCTCGCAGATAAGATGGTTCTCGCAAGAAAGTCTCACTATATATATATATATATATATATATATATATATATATATATATATATATATATATATATATATATATATATATATATATATATATTATACGTATATATATATACATATATATATATATATATATACACATATATATATATATATATATATATATATAATATATATGTACACATATATATATATATGTACACATATATATATATATGTACGTATATATATATATATACATATATATATATATATACATATATATATATATATATATATATATATATATATATATATATATATATGTATATATATATATATATATGTATATATATATATATATATGTATATATATATATATATATATATAGAGATGGGATATTATGAGAAGGGGTCTTAAAATGAGAAGGGTGGGAAGGATTGTGGGAGTGACATGTGTCACTTTGCCACATCATCATTCCGCCAAAATTTTTACTGCATCGTGATGCAGTAAAAATTTTGGCGGGAAATTTTTTTTTTTCCCGCCAAAAAAAAAAAATTTTTTTTGGGCAAAAAAAAATTATTTTTCCCGCCAAAATTTTTACTGCATCGTGATGCAGTAACCGTGATGCAGTAAAAAATTATACTGCATCGTGATGCAGTAACCGTAATGAAGTAAAAAAATATACTGCATCGTGATGCAGTAACCGTAATGCAGTAAAAATTTATACTGCATCGTGATGCAGTAAAAATTTTGGCGGGAAAAAAAAAATTTTCCCGCCAAAATTTTTACTGCATCACGATGCAGTAACCGTGATGCGGCATGATGATGTGGCATGGGGATGACACATGTCACTCCCACAATCCTTCCTACCCTTCTCATTTTAAGCCCCTTCTCATTGTATCCCTACCCTATATATATATATATATATATATATATATATATATATATATATATATATATATATATATATATATATATATATATATATGTATATATATATATATATATATATATATATATATAATATATATATATATATATATATATTATATATATATTATATATATATATATATATATATATATATATATATGTATATGTATATATGTATATGTATATAATCTGATCGGGTAGGTGAGCATTCATTCCGTTGTCCTAATAGGTAAATGAGTAATCAAATCAATGTTTTATTTATTTTCATGAAAGACACTAATGTGTTATCAAATCAACAGTGTAAGTGACCATCATTTTCACCCACTTGTCATTCCTACTATTCCAACAGAGTTGTTGTGGACAAACATACTTGCATTACAAATGGAATTTCTTACAAGATACGTAACGTATGTTACACATTAACTACAATAACAGGAAAATAATAACTAACTTGCTACAAACCAAAGAAATTAAACCAACTATTAGTAGACTCTTGCGTGTTTTGATCATTTAGATGTTAAGAGGCGTATGGTTGGGAGTCGTATAGTTCATAGCCTTGAGACGGGTTATAATGAGCATTTTGTTCGTGACTTGCCTCACCTTGTTCATATGGTTGCGGTTTATATGTGTTATATTCAAATACTTGCGATAGGTGTGTGTCATTAGTCGGAAAGTTATGATGATGTGTTTCAGTCGGGTATGCGTCGAACGTAGGTGGACTTTCATGTTGCTCGTTCACTGTTTTTTTTATTTATTTATTTATTTATTTATTTATTTATTTATTTATTTATTTTTTTTGCATTGATAAGATTTATGACCCGCTTGACCACACCTACCACATTGTTTTACTTGTGGTTCCTCACCTGAGATGGTTTACGGTTAGTATTTTTTGGCCGACCGGGTTGTGGGTTGTCCATTCGCGGAGGAATGATGGGTTGTATGTGCGGTGGATACTCCCATTCGTGAAACTCTCCAACAAAATTAACCGACTCTGCGTATGTCGCTTGGTATTTCAGTTTTTTAAACCAATCTTGTACGAACTGCACACAATCTGTTAGACCTAAGAACCTAGTAACAAAAATAACGTGACCACAAGGTATCCCGGAAAGCTGCCACTTGCGGCAGTCGCATGACATGGTCGCTAAGTTGACCTCACGATTGTATCGGCCATCGTACACCTGGAATCGATCTTGGTTAATCCCGTATACATTCCAAGTTGCGCTTTTTATTTTTCTCTTTCCACCTTATGGGCAGCCCAATCTGTTATATGACTTATATCATACTTCATTTTTGCTGCATAAACACATAGACATAAAACAGTGACTTTATATTACACAAAATCATCTAAAAATATATATTTTCTTTTGGAAGATAAATACCAGCAACTTCTCGCCGTTTAAAATACCAATCTTGCACCATTTTTCGATATTGCTCTGTCAGCATTGTGATTGGCAGCTTCCTTGATTTGACAGTACAAGCATTAATAGACTCAACGCTGTTAGATGTACAATAATTGTAACGAGTGTGTGGGGAATGTGCTCTGGACCATCTTTGTACATCCGCTTCAACTAGCTTGTTGTATGCTCAGGCTATTCAGCCTGTAGTATTTGCATCTTACTTTCAAATTCTTCAGGTGTATACGCTTTGCATATACTCCAATATAGCCCCTTGGTTTTTTTATTTTTCAAAGAAAGATTCATCATTAGATGATGACAACAAATACCATGAAACGCCAACGGGTATTCATTGCGTACTGCTAACGCGATAGCAGGATGCCTATCAGATAAGATAACTAAATCCTCGCTATCGGCTATGCATTCTTTAAGGACTGAAAACCACCATGACCAACAATCACCGGTCTCCCCTCTGCATATACCGTAAGCAACGGGCACAATTTAGTTGTTTCCATCCATGCCTACAGCTAACAAGTTTGTCCCTTTGTATAGACCCTTCAAATGTGCCCCGTCGACTACAAGCAGAGGGCGGAGATTTTGTACAAAACTTCGAATCTGAAAAAAAAAATAAACGTAAACCCCTTTTAATAAGTAAAAGTATAATAACATATCACATTTATTTAATTTTAAAAAAATGAGTATAACTTACTGAAACACCAATGGCAACGAATAACATCTCGAAAACTCCGTTTTTGTTTGTCTTGATACGCGTGATTGTGCCTGGGTTTTTTTTCTAGGTTGTGACAATAATACGGTAACATTTCAAACGATTCTGTCGGTGAACCCCTAATCATTTGTAACCCATAATCCTTTCCTCTCCATGCTTGTTGGTAAGATATACTTGTTTTATATTGCGCCAACATGTCTTTTTGCATATCTTTTGGTTTTAAATCTCGTCTATTGTCTTTTAACTTCTCACTAAAAATGTGACCAATAACTTTTTTATTAGCATTTCGATGGTTAGGATATGTTTGAGTTTTGGGACACGTGTGAATATCTTTCACACCTGTAACTACAAACACATCTGTACCTTGGATGCGTTTAGAGTTAATTCTCCATTGGCACTGTGTATAATGAAAGCATTTACAATCAAACCTGTCTGGTTCTGACTTTCGGACTAAAAGCTGGTAACCTTCTTTTAAACATTTCAACCTAATTGCAACGTCTATTTTTTCTCTTGTGTCAAAATACTTTCCGACAAAAAAATCAGAATCACAATTGTATTGGTTTGAACTTATTGGTTTGGACTGGTAAAGAGGTGTTTCTGGAACAGCAGGAGTTAATGAAAATATGTTTTTCCATTCATGGTGAATAGGTTTTGGGTTATTACCAACTCCAAAAAAAAAACATCATTTTCTTCATCTTTGACATCCTCATCGGCCTCCTCGAATGCAAACGAGGATCCTGGGTTTGTGAAGTACGGCTCATCTTTGTATCCGGACCCATTATTTTCATATTCATTAGATTCAATATTTTTAGATGGGCCATCATCAAAAAAAGACTTATTATGGTTTTTATTATAGAAATTATATGAGTTTTCTTGAAAAGAAGAGGACTCGATGTTTTGGTTAGTTGTTGTTGTTTCAAAAAAATTGTAAAACGTTTTGGTTTTTTGGGTGGACCGAAAACATGTTGTTTCTTCAAATTCTTTCGCTTTAACCACATACAGATGTGGCATTCCTGCATTCGAGTAAGCGAAATCAGTAAAAAAAGTTACCTCATTGTCGTCGGTAATATCCATTCGAACGTCAAACGAAGGGTGCGAAAATTTAATATGCAGCCGAATATTGGGATCCACATTGAATTTAGAACGCACATAATCAACTAACCACGAGTACGTGATATTAGTATACGTAACCACACCTCGTTCAGTGTCATCAAAATGTAATATACATTTGAATTTATATATATCTGAAGTCATTGCTATGTGTATCTAAATTTTTTTGTATTAGAGTAAAAGTAGTTGCTACGTTTCGATATAAATCTTTCCTTATATACACATACATTGATGTGACTAATCAATGACAATTGCGCGTACGCGCATTTTTTTACGCGGGATATGACACAGATTAGACCCGAAATATGACAATGATGTGACAAGTCTATGACAATGATGTGACAAATACATACATTGATGTGACTAATCAATGACAATTGCGCGTACGCGTATTTTTTTACGCGGGATATGACACAGATTAGACCCGAAATATGACAATGATGTGACAAGTCTATGGCAATGATGTGACTAATCTATGACAACCCCGCGTACGCGTAATTTTTTACGCGGGATATGACACGGATTAGACAACTCTATGACTAATCTATGACAACCCCGCGTACGCGTAATTTTGTACGCGGGATATACTCTATTTAAGTCTTACATTGTTACGCCAATTACACACAATCCTTTACACCGCTTACTAAAAATCATTTACTAATACATTCCTTTACGTTTTCAAAAAATGTCGGACAACATACCATTCGACCTTCAAGTTGATATCATGAAGAAACTACCAGTTAAGTCGTTACTACAGTTTCGTACTGTGTCAAAGAGATGGAAGTCTTCCATAGACTTGTCGAACTTCATCCGTAGTTACGGTTTTTGTGAAAGAGATATGTGTTGTTTCAATTTAACATATATGCAAGGTAATATTGGTTTTATGTTTTCCGTAAATGAAAATTTAGCCTTTACGAATCTAGAAACAACTTTGAATCTTCCAACTCTTAAGCCAATTGCTACTTTTGAAGGTGTCTGGTGCTTTTCGTATGGTTCAAATATGATGGTTGTTCTTTGGAATCCATCGATAAAAAGATCTGTAGGAATATTCATCCCTACTTTCTTGAATCAACCTGATTCACCAAAAATGGTCATCAGTTTCGGTGTCCGTCCCGACAACTTAGACCCTACCCTTTTAAAGATTAATTACCCGTATTACGGTCAAGGACCATGGTATGTGTCAGTTTATACATTTAGTTCCAGACGTTGGAACAATCTTGAAAATGACCGTTTGCCCCGTGAATCAATTAGAATTAAACAGTCTGGTCAAGCTGTAGTGGGTGGCAAAATTTTCTGGGTAGGTTCTGAAAAATTTGTTCATAATGATGGTGTTTCGTACAAACGATACATGATTGTTTCTTTTGATTTGGTTACTCACCAATTTCAAGTGCAAGACATACCTCAATTGATAAGATCCATGGTTCAGCCTCCATTCTATATATCGCAGCTACGAAACTCTCTAGTAGTTTCAGGTAGTTTCCTTGCAGAAGAGTGCAAAGTTTTGTGCGCATGTGAATTAGAATTTGATGGTGGTGTTGTATCATCGTGTCCAGTGCTATTCACCATCCCATTCCCAATTGACAATGAGGTAAAATTACTTGGATTTACCAAGGCTGCAGAACCAATTGTTCAAGCTAAGAGCAACCAACAAATAGCTCACTCACTACAAGTGTACGAGCGAACATCTCATGAGTTTCAAAACATGGGTATTGAAGCAAATGGTGGTTCGTTTTTCATTGGGCCATACAAAGAATCACTAATTCTTCTTGATCAACCAAACAATACCTATATGGTTTAGTTTGGTGTCTTTAAGGTTATCAATGCATGTCTTTTCTAGTTTCTATAACTGTTCTAGGCTTTTTTATTTATGCTACAACTAATTAATGCAATTTGTTTGTGCTTAATGTTCAATTTTATTTATTTATGTGTCCAGTAACATAATGTTGCCAATATACATTATGCTTTATATATTAATACAATGATGTGACAAAAACATGACAGTTGCATGCCTATGTAATTTTGTACCCGAAATATGACAATGATGTGACTAATATATGACAATGATGTGACTAATCTATGACAATTGCGCGTACGCGTAATTTTTTACGCGGGATATGACACGGATTAGACAAATCTATGACAATGATGTGACTAATATATGACAATGATTTGACTAATCTATGACAATTGCGCGTACGCGTAATTTTTTACTCAGGATATGACACAATTTCAACTATAAAAACTCATTCACAATTCAATTTCTCTAAACACATATCACCATTATCAAATTATCTACTCTCTAGAAAAATTTAACAATTCAGAAAATGTCCCAACAAAACAATTCCGGATACACAAAACGATACCAACATAATGTTGGGGCTTCATCTACTTCTTCAAACATCCCGGACAGGTTAATACCCGGTCCAGCTGGTATTATTCAAGCGGCTATTCTCCGCAAAAATGCGGACATTAGGGAAGGTGGCCCTGAATATTGTCTAGTGCCAACACAAGAGTATGTAAGGAAGATAAATGAAGATGTCGTTGAAGATGATCATTTTTCGCGTGGGCCATGGCTATGCGCTATTAATAAGCTGCGTAATAGCGAAGGTATCATCATAACTGGTTGTCTTGGCAATATAAAAAACTGTATCATAAAAGGGAAACTTGAACTTGTTGTAGCTGTAATCAAGACTTGTACTCCTACCGCACTTGGTGAGCTAACAGTGACACTAAAAGATCCAACGGGGACATTCTCTGGTACAATTCATCACAAAGTCCTTACAGAAGAATCGGGTTACAAAGACTCTATCAAAGTCGGAGTTGTGTTGATACTTCGTAATGTTTCGGTGTTTACCTCAAAATCAACACCCTTTGGTCTTAACATTACATTGAGGAACATTGTTGAGGTTTCCGACAAGGATACAGTTTTTATTGGCTGAACCTTTTATATATTTATTACCTACATTTAGGTTTAATATTGTCTATGTAATGTTTATTTACATAAACTTCTTCTTTTTTTTCTTTGTAGTTGAATAAAAGTAAGTTTTATGCTATATTAATCCTTATTAATAGTAACAACTATGGTATATCAATACTTTGTTTCTTGATAATGTAGTTGAATTAGGGTTTAACAAAACTAGGGCTTGTTTTTTTTTTTTATACTTTTTTTAAGCAGGTTTAACAAAACTAGGGTTTGTTTGTTTTTTTTTATACTTTTTTTAAGCATCCAAAGCATCCAGCGTATGGGTTTTCAATTTTTTTTTGATCCTGCGTATGCCTGCGTTATGAATTACGCGAGATGGTGGTTTTATATATTTTTTATTCATCCTGCGTACCCCTGCGTATAACAATACGCGAGATGCCTTCTTTTTTTTTCTTTTTTTTTTTTTTTTTTCCGACGGCTTAGATTGTGCCACGTCATCCCACGTAACCCAGCGTATGATGATACGCGAGATGGATGGGTATTTTTGAGTTTTGAGGAAAGTTTGGGCATTTACAGATAGCTACCCATGTAAATGGGTAGCACAGTAATTTTCTCCCATTTCAAATTCATTTCATTTTGGTGGTTGGCGGGTCCCACGTTCTAGAAAGTTGAATTTATTTCTATTTTGAATAGACTTGCTACTTTAAACCCCCGGTCTTCAATTTTAGTCCTCATTTTGCATCTTGAGCTAAACTTGCGATAATATTTGAGCTTTATCTTTGGGCTTTAATTGGGCTTCCACTTAAGTTTGATAAATCCTTTAATAAGCTCCACTTTGCTCCAATAATTTCGTCTCGTGCCGTTAGACTCGTAATTTCATGCTCTTTCCAACGTAGTGCTCGGGTAATTACCGTTTTTACTTTGCTTTCAAACCCTTGTACCTGCAAGACATAATAACACACACCAAGCATATTTGCAATATAATTTCACATTTTTTATGGTTATTAGTCTGATTTAGTATGTTTTCTGGTATAAAAATGATGTGTGTTTAAGCATACATCAGGAGATATGTCATGGTGACGTGACACCCCGTGAGGCTCGAATGAGTAAATTGTGCTTGCCATTGCACCTATTGCTCTAATATATGTGGTGTTCTACACACCTTTATGTCTAATCAAAGGAACCAAACTACATGGCCAATCAACATCATATCTCTTCAAATTAACCCAACTCACCCCTTGCTTGTGTAGTAACATCAATAATACTTGAAATAGGTGAGACGCTTTTGCTTTAAATATGCAAAGTTAAATAAAGGCTTCCACCATAGTTGTCAGGATCCCGATCCTGATCTTAGGATCTTACGATTTTACGATACTGTAAAGCAAAAACGATCCGGATCCTACATAGGATCTTTGCAAGCTTAAGATCTTATATGATTCCGATCCTGACCATACGATCTTAAGATCTAATCCGATCCGATCTAACTTTTCTCGGATTATAAACTAAAAAACTATAAATTTATGGGTTTTTTTTGTAGAATTCAAAAAACAACATGTTAATCTTTTTAAATATTTCATAATCATAATTTAAGACAATATTTCTATGAAACATTTATAATATTTTGTGTTTATAATGTATAATAATTTATAGATTTGTATAATATTACAAAAAGTATTAAGAAATAATATTAGAGTAGGATCTTAAGATCTTAATCCGATCTTATAATCATGATCTTGCAAAGACGAAAATGATTCTGGATAGGATCCCATCTTTAAAACATTGGCTTCCACCAATCCACTTCGCTCGTAAAGGTTTTGTAGAGGGATAGTTGGACCTCGTTACTCACCAACCTTCATTTCATTTAATTTCTTCTTCCCTTATACGAGTAACATTGTTCTAAAACACACACATATCACACCCTAAAGCTAAAAACCCTAAAACATAGGTCACTTGTTTAGCCACTCATCTACTGATTCCTCATAACTCTCCTGCATTTACCCTAGCTAACACACACACACATCCACACTAGCAGACTAGATCGATCTCCCTTGTTTGGCCGCCCATCTTCCTTGCAAGCAAAGCTTATCTTTCTCGCTCAACACTACTCTCGATCGAGCTCATGGCTTTTGATTTCTTTCAAGCGATCGACTCTATCTATCTTGACAATGGTCCGTGGACTAGACTACCTTCATAATGATAAACACATGTTAGACTTTTGTTTTGTTTGTGAATTCTCGTTTTATTTGATGTTTATTTGACTAAACAAAGCAAGGTTAGAAACTTTTACACTTTTACAAGGTTATGATAGACATAGCAAGTTTTTTCAAGGTTCAAGTGTTTTACCTTTGTGCTTATATAGCATAAACTATTAGTTGAAAGATGTTAACCCATTTATAAAAAACTTGTGTTGGTGTAGCCTATTTAAAAGAATAGAGATATTGATTTGGTAAAATACTCGAACTACACGTTTGAATAGAAAATTTTAAGTCAGAGAGAGTGTTGGTGAGCTGGGAACGTTGTCATAGAGGTTAAAGCTATGTACTACGCGATTATCTTGTAGCACACCCATATAAAACATATTGAACTTATATCCCAAATTCATTCACACACACGCCGGTTTCTGTAGTGCTGAAGGTTTTTGACGTTTGGCCATGAATGGTGGTGGTGGTTGTGAGGTGGTGGCCGCGAGTGGTGGTTGTGGGTGGTGGCCGCGGGTGGCATGGGTGGATGATCTGAATGTTTATTTTGGGTTCAAATATGGTTTTTATGTTTGGATTTTAGGTTCATATCTGCTTTTAAATTTAAAAGTGCGTTTAGGTTCACATCTGCTTTTGATATTGTGTATTTTTTATTGTTTTTTTGTTTTTTTGTTGTAGACACACCAAGATTGGGTTTATTTGCAAAGAAAGGTACACAAGAGCGGGAAACTTGATACAAGGGTTTTGTTTTTTTTTTGGTGTAGATAAAGGTATATCATATTTGAAAGGTTGATTTTAGGGGTTTGTTTGTTTTTTTGTTGTAGACACACCATAGTTGGAAGTTTTCTTTCCAGAACAGGACATAGTCACAGGTGTCGTACTTCTCAGCCTTGAAGCTAAAGTTGTAGCCAGAATAGTGTCCTGGCAGAATAATGGGTTCTGCAGTCAAGGAGAAACTCATGAGCTAATCATCTACACATATATATAACAAAGATAATCATAATTATGAGAAATAACACATTAGAACATTTACCAGGCAAACGAGCATAGATACATTATTAGTTCCTCCCACATCATCCTGTACCATTCTAACAAGCTTGCTTTCACGAAAAGGGACCAGACTCTCACTCGAGTTGATGGCAATGAGGACATTAAGCAATGCATTCAAGGACATATTAACTTGTGTACCCTCCACAGGGTTAGTTTCATAGCCTAGCATAATATTATATAGTTAATAACAGGAAATTGGACCAACATGTTATTAACTATATAATATTATGCTAGGCTATGAAACTAACCCTGTGGAGGGTACACAAGTTAATATGTCCTTGAATGCATTGCTTAATGCCCTCATTGCTATCAACTCGAGTGAGAGTCTGGTCCCTTTTCGTGAAAGCAAGCTTGCTAGAATGGTACAGGATGATGTGGGAGGAACTAATAATGTATCTATATATGCTCGTTTGTCTGGTAAATGTTCTAATGTGTTATTTCTCATAATTATGATTATCTTTGTTATATATATGTGTAGATGATTAGCTCATGAGTTTCTCCTTGACTGCAGAACCCATTATTCTGCCAGGACACTATTCTGGCTACAGCTTTAGCTTCAAGGCTGAGAAGTACGACACCTGTGATTATGTCCTGTTCTGGAAAGAAAACTTCCAACTATGGTGTGTCTACAACAAAAAAACAAACAAACCCCCGGAATCAACCTTTCAAATATGATGTACCTTTGTCTACAACAAACAAAACCCCTGTATCAAGCTTCCTGCTCTTGTGTACCTTTGAGCGACTAGTCTAGTCTCAGGATTGCCCCATCTATTATTAGTTTGGTTGGAATGGCAGTTGGAAAAAATAAGTTCAAGGATGACGCTAAGCAGGTATAATTTTTTCTTATTATGTGATTCATAATTTCATATGATCACACATACATTTATAAATTTAGAGACAATTAATTTACTATGTATTTCAAGGTTATGGATATCCTGTCACTGCAAGGTTCCCAACTCGAGACATATGACACTAGAATCTACGTGTTGCGAGTATGTACTTTTTTATATAACTTTTTCTACAAAATAAAACTTACACAGAAGATTAATAAGTGTTCTTTTTGTTGTAGGCATGGGCAAGACTTCGCAAGTGCCTAGGGCAGGATTTCCATCCTTTATGCATATGCCAATTTCACAGTGATAGCATTAATGCTACTCAGGTAAACTACCTAAAAGGTTAATTAATATGAAAAACAGATATTTTGTTGGATATGGATTATAATGCATGCAGATTGCTTCAGTCAAACATGTTGGAGATCGAGCCGGAGACGATACAGTTCGAAAATCTAGACCACTAAAGTTGACAAAAAATAAAGAGCCGGCAGGGAAATTGGGGCCTCACCAACACATGGACCAAGCAGGACAACTGCAGTAGTTGCAGCAGCCAGCAAGTGAGCACAAGGGTAAGATTTGTTCTCGTTCAGAGGTTCAGCATGTTGGTTGAAGGGTTGGGATATGTAACTTTGAGTACATGTTAGAATGTTTTTGTCCAACCTGCAAACACTTATAATGAATGTGTTATAATGATTGCAGAAACTCTGATGTTTGTTTTGATGATAACTTGACTTTTAATATAAAGTGGTTTAGGAGGCTTATGCATTTGGGTTGACTTTCAAGTTATAACTCGCTTTAGCCATTTGACCCCCTTCCATTCTAGTTAAATTTTTATTTGACCCATTATAGATAACATGCAATTCCATTCGACTCATTTGCGATGTTTATTATAATACTAACTGCGTGTGCTGTTTGAATGTCTATTTCAGCAAAGAGGCATGCTGAGGCTTCAAGGATAAGGGAGAAATATCCTGATAGAATTCCGGTATGAGCTAACTGTCTGACCTTTTCTATACAAAAATCTTTAATATATATATTTTTTTTCTGATAGATACCGAGTAGGTATGATTCATGACTGCATAGTCGCTTGTTTACATCATATATAATCACGCATTATAGACGGTTTAAATCTTGACTGCATGTATAATATCTGCTTGACAAAAGTTGCAGTAATTGACTTTATTCAGAGTTTAAGTAGCTTATCCTTTTGATACAAAATCATATAATCGCGCGGATAAAAAATGGTGCTACAAATCATGGACCAAGCAGGACAACTCGTAGTTGCAGCAACTAAGCTCAAGGGTAAAGTTTGTCCTCGTTCGATGGAAGAATTTAGGCACAACAGTCTACAAAAGCCTACGAATTCCGGTGCTACAAATCATGGACCAAGTAGGACAAATGCAGTAGTTGCAGCAAGGAAGCACGAGGGTAAAAATTGTCCTCGTTCGATGCAAAAATTTAGGCACAACAGCCTAAATCAGCCTGCAAAAACTGATGCTACTTCTGGTGGTTAGGGGAATGACACTTCTTATGGTAATATTGACTATGGCATGACTTCTGACGGCTATGACTACTCTGCACCATCGCCTGCAGCAACTGATTTTTCTGGTTCTTATGGCAGTGCTGATGCTGGACAAATATATACCTAGACAATCACCATGGCCTCACTATGCAGGTTGTATAATGGTTTTGACCAGTTCTAGAAAACAAGTCTCGTGCTAGAATCAGCGTGAGTTGTTATTGCAGGTTCTTGTCTTGCACGGTTGTAAGTTCCAGAACTTTCATCTGTGGTAGTAGCAGCTAAATGGGTGGGTTTGGTAAAGGTCAAAGTTTTTTTGTTGGTATGCTTCAGGTTGACCTGGAACACTTAACATTTTGAACCTTTTTACAAATTGTTTGTGTGTTGAAATGTGATTACAAAATACAAATGTCATAACATTTCAACACTAATTACACCATATATTTTAAATGAAACAATTTAGGATACAAGTTAATGTAATGTAAGGTTTACTAGTTTAGAGATAAGTTAAAGTTTCCCGATCATTTCTTCATTAAAAATTCTACACTTTCATTTTTTACACATTGGATTAGGTGTTTTCAGTTTGCTATTTTCTGCATAGAAACGGGTTCGATAATAATTCAAATTAGACACAGTGGTCACATTAATGATGTCGAAATGATTGGGTCAGGATAATGCCTAAGAACTGAACAGTCCCACATCAAACTCGACTAAACCTAACAAAATGCTACCAAAATGCACATTTGTGTTCAATCTGGCATAAATCATTTTCAAAAAACTAACCAGATTACACAAATCGAGCACATACAGAACACTAGGACTAGATTAGTCCACACGAATGTAGAACATGACATGACTGTATCTTAAGAGAGCTGCAGCAAGGCTTTAAGCGTTTGGAACATCTAGGTTCGTTGCTGGTTCATCAAGTGCAAGCATTCCACAGTTGAGACAAAAGGTTTGGCTAATGTCAATCGCATGATAAGTTAAGCAAGCACCTGACAACCCATCCCAAATAACATTTCAACAATTTTAGTTCACAATTTGGACCCTTTAATATAAAAGGGGTCGATTTCAACATTTTTTGTTCAAAATTTCAACTCTTTAGAGGAGATTGCTGTAGATAAATAGGAATTCCAATCTACTGGTTAGATATGTCACTGACCTTTAGACGTGCACTGCACCTTCCTCGCATTTCCAGCTCCACGTCTCTCTTATGCAAAACGACCTAAAGTTGCAATCAGCTATAAATAACTATAGTCTATATCCAACTGTAGAAATTTGACAAGGAAGTGTTTATGTTTCAGCCCATACTGAAAAATGACCCCTGGATCCGTTTTTGACTCATTCACAGATCTGCCCTCTTGCCACCACTTTTTACAACACTGGTATAAACAAATGTGGAACTGTCATTTCAGCTTTTAGTTCAATCCTTCATCATTAGCAGGAAATGATACTTGTTTGGCCCGTAAACTAGCAAGTGATTTGTCCAGTTTACTCTCATTTAAGCTGGGCTATATAAATGTTCAGTGTGGAGAAAATGTGAGTGGTACATAATGCGCTTATAGCCATATACATAATAATAACATAATTTTGCTATTGTTGTCGCGAAAAGTTATACTTTTCGAGCCATCTCCTTTGTTATATTGAATAGTCTTCTGATAATCGGTGTATTGCAGCATGCAGCATACGGAAGCTGGTTATGGATCTGGCTTCATACTGATTGCTGAGCATGGACAGATTTTTCCAAGGCATAAGGGAAAAGGGATAGTTAAGAAAGCCGTGAGGCTTTTGTACAGCGGAAGAAATCATTATGACCTCCTTGTATAATTCAACTGGATTTAATATATTAGTCGGATAGTTACCTAGTTTTGGTAAATTCAGAACTTGAATAGCATGCTATGTTATTAAGAGTTTTAGTATTGATATTTAATTGAGCGTAAATTTCTATTGGAATCCATTGATCTTGAGGAACTTTTTAGTATTGAAGGCTTAATAGCAGGTAACTGCAGTCTCGATACTTTGTGTTCTAATTACCATAATACCATGCTTGTTCCATTTTTCCTCTTCACCAGTTACGGCCAAGTCCAAGTTTAAGACCAAATACCAATCTACCAATACTGTTGTGGGGGTTCTTTATGTCCGGTCTATAGATTCATTTGTTAAGTGATACAAAATTTTGATTCTCAGTTCCAGACACAGAGTTGCCATTTCAAAACCATAATAACAAGACATCTTATTATAACCAACTCAACTTCAAACAACTTATAGTATACAACTAGCTATATACAAAGAACAGTTAACCTAACAAACAAAGAAATATATGGATCAGTGTAATATATAATAGCCATATTCTCACAAATACATTTCTTATAACATGTGATTTTAGATACACAAAGGATCACTGTATTCAAACATGTTCGCGTTCCACTTCTAACTAATCTGTTATCGATTTAAGCACCATTCCACGAAAGGACCACTGCAAAGATACCAACAAACACACAATGAGCAGATGCTAATTAAGAAACATCATATGCAGTAAAAACAATGGATACAAGGTAATAAGGTATACCCTCCTCTATAACTGTGCATATCAGCCGGTATCTCGTCCTTGTATGCGCCAGTTGAAATTAGTGATTGTATACTCTTGATATCAATTCCTTCTTTCACAAGGTTAAAGGCAGGGTAAGAACTAAGAAGTATGAAGGGAATTCCATTCATACAACTTAAATCACAATAAACATTAACTTTAACTTGAGTAGTTGATCGAAATACCATTTGTCATTGTCCTTGTATTCAGGATTTTTAAGATCAACTTTATTCTTCGATATAGCTTTCTGATCATAAATTTAAACATAAGAGATATAATAATGCTGATATTAAGTGTATGGTCATAGCATAAAAATAATAATACTAGTAGATAATTCATTGTTCACAATAACTTGGAAGTGGCAATTTACTTCTAAATGGGTTGAGTTGGGTTATATTTTAAGTCTAACAAGTCGAACGAGTAAAACAAAAAAATAACTTGATATGAGACATGTTAGAGTGGGTTGAAAATTACCCAAAAGTAAAGTATTACGGAATGTGACAACCCATAATTTTTCAGACTTATTTTTATACGAGGTTATCCCTGTTTTTCAATTATGAACCTTTCCAAGCTCATTTGACCATAAAACGCGAAGTTAACTCGCGAAACGTGGAATTTGTACACAACGCGTACAGGCACAACCGACGATTTGATTTGATTATTTTATTATTTGTGAAAACAAGGCGTATGAATAGTCGTTTTTATTGGAAAAATTATTCTGAGCGCGATGGCTAAAGTCTCATGTCTTGAATCCGCGGTTTACTAACCTAAATGAGCCCCGAGCCTCATTACGTGAAAGATTACAAAAACTACAACTATGGTCCTTGTGGAATTTACACTCCGCCACCCCTAGACTTTAGTTGTTGGCAATTTTGGTCTCTAGGGTTTGTATAACCTAAACCTAGCCTATATATACCTAAGTATAACTCACTCTAGGGTTATTACCCCCTCTTAAATCCGGCAGCCTCCCCTAATTCCGGCCACCCCTCACCACCCACTGCCGTTCCTCACCGCCACCTCTACCATTAAAACACCACCACACCCGCCCTTATATCACCATCCTCACCACGGATCTGAGGTGCACGCGCCTTCTCCGGCCACCACAACAACCACCAACGCGCTACCACCACCACTTTTGGTCAAGATTTGTATGAAACCGTGAGATTCGAGGGCGTTTTAGACCGAGTGTTGAAGTTTTCTGGGTTTTGTTTGGTTTGTGCATATCACCACAGCCTCCACCACTGCCGTCATTTTTCCCCCTCCTCTCTCTCTTTCTCGACATGGTAAAATCGAGAAAGCGTTTGTTATTTATTGGTTTTGTGGTCCATTTAGCCGATGTTTTCTTAGAGATGATGATGTTACATGTTTCGACCAAGATTCCTCTGTTTAAAATAGGTATAACTTTCGTAACCTTTTTTTTTTTTAAATGCATAGAATATTTATTTTCTGTTTAGATGTGGTAAATTGGAGATAAAGAAGTTAAAGGAAGAAAATGGAGGTGATGAATATTGATCTGGAATACTAACCACAGTAGGATAGACCATTTCTGCAACCCTAGCAAGTTTTTTTTTTTTTTCCTGATGCAATTCTTATCTTGCAGGTTATGGGCCTCCCCATTCTTGTGGGTGCTCTGGAGGATGGTTTACTTGGACCCAAGCCCGGCCCAGGTGGCTTATGCTGCAGAGCACAACCACAACCCCCAAGAGATAGCTAGGATCTCTAATGTGGAAAAAGCTTGGGGCAAACAGTGCCGAAAGAACCTCCGTCTTTCTCGAGAAGAAGAAAGGTGGCTATTGATTACTTTTCATAATGATAAACACAGGTTAGACTTTCGTTTTGTTTGTGAATTTTCGTATTATTTGATGTTTATACGATTAAACAAAGAGAGGTTAGAAACTTTTACACTTTTACAAGGTTATGATCAGACATATCATATTTTAACATTCAAGTGTTTTGTCTTTGTGTATCTATCTATATAGTATAAACTATTAGTTGAAAGATGTTAAACCCATTTAAAAAAAACTTGTGTTGGTGTAGCCTATTTAAAAGAATAGAAATATTGATTTGGTAAAATACTCGAACTACACGTTTGAATAGAAAATTTTAAGTCAGAGAGAGTGTTGGTGACCTGGGAACGTTGTCATAGAGGTTAAAGCTATGTACTACACGATTATCTTGTAGCACACCATATAAAACATATTGAACCTATATCCCAAATTCATTCACACACACGCCGGTTGCTGTACTGCTGAATGTTTTTGACGTTTGGCCATGAATGGTGGTGGTTGTTGTGGGTGGTGGCCGCAGGTGGCATGGGTGGATGATTGTTTGTTTTGGGTTCAAATATGGCTTTTATGTTTGGATTTTAGGTTCATATCTGCTTTTAAATTTAAAAGTGTGTTTAGGTTTAAATATGCTTTACATTTTTAGAAGGTTTTTTTTTTTTTTTGATCTTGTATTCTATAATGCTGAAGGAAGATAGTTCGTATTTTATGGTGATAGTTGATGTTGGATGGAAAATAAATAGGTTGAAATAAGATATTGATGGGTGTCTTGATTTAATGGTATTTCTTTAGATAAGATAATGGTGGGTGTGGTGATGGAGATAAAGAAGTTAGAAGACGGAGGTGGGTGATGAATTAAAAAAAAAATGTTTATGTAACTTACACAAATTGTCCATGTGGTTTTATATGGTTAAAATGACTATTTTGCCATTCACTTAACGACCAAAGATGACGCTCATCCGGTCAAAGGACGGGTCAACTCAATTAGGACAACCACAAGGACGAATTGTGTAATTTTTTAGAGTTAAGGACGAAACTTGCAATTTTGGCCCAACCATAAGGACAATTTATGTAATTAACTATTTTATTTATTCTCTCTATGCTTATTTTGAAGAAAACGAGAATCCAGATAAGCAGGCTAATAGGTTTAAGTGTGTTTGTTGCCGCTTGATCTGATGCATATTATTTGGTTTTAGTACATATTCGATGTGTTTGGCTTTGACCTAATTTTGACTTCAGGTTGCATGATTTATTCTTTTGTTGATTCATCTAAGTTTTTTTGTTTAAGCGTGATAATGCTTTTTAAGCTTCGAATCTGATACATATTTGTAGTGTTTTCATTCCGCCTGATCTTATTGCTAATTGCATGAGGTTAAGTTTAATTGACCCATTGGTTAAGCTTCGAATGTGATGCATATTGTTAGGTTTTAGCTCACAAATTTAACATGATTGTCTTGTTTTTATATATGATAGTCCTGTTTTTTTTTTTTGTGATTTTTACGTTTTGATAGTTTGTAGTGTGCGATTAGATTGAATGTTTGTTTATATGTGTTTGTTTTAGTTGTATTCAGCTTTAATTTGTTTGATATTAGCCTTTGTTGAATGGTCATGTTCTTTGTTCCCTTTTTTTTTTTTGTTTTAATACGGGACTGAGTGTGTTTCGCATCTGTTTCTATCTTCGTAATTGAACCTTAAGTGCGTTTTGATGTCCATAATGTTTTAAACTTACAGCCAAATAATATTGTGAGATAAATGTGATTAGTTTGACTGTTTTTCGGATATACTTAGATGCATATCTCATATATAGGAGATAGATTCTGTTAAGGTTCTACTAGAATGCCACAAAAGTTTTATATTGGCTATCTTAAGTAGTTGTTGTATATCTGACATATTTGTGATTTCCTGTTGAAAGAGTATCATGCTCTATTCTGATGTTGTGTTGACACTTGTCTGTTTTCTTGTGTTGAAAGGCTATATGCTCTATGCTGAACTTATGACATTTTTATTTTATTTTATTTTATTTGAACTATTACTATATGTTGCTTTAACTTGCTTATCAATTTGTTAGCAACTGATTGAGTAAGGGATAGGTATTTTTTTGAAACCATATGGTTGTTGTAGGTAGTTATGTAGAATTTAGGTTAATTAGCAGGAAGTATTTTTCGAGTTTAAAAATGATGAAAGTAAGTTGCTCTATGCTGATTGGGTATTATTGTTGATTTGATCTTTTTCCTCGACGGGACTTGAACCTCTTAACAAACATCTTAAATTCATAATTACAGTTGTCAGTGGGCCAACATTCCGTTAGTCCAGTTGTCCAGTGATTGGACTGCAAAAATTAACATATTTTTCACTAGCTTGTAGCTAAGGTGCATACATCTTATATATGATTCAAACAAATTACGAGCCAGGTGAGTGTATAACATAAACAAAGACTAGAATCAGTTCACGAGTCAAAAAAATTTAAGGTACATTAAGGACTACTTTTACGTTTATTGCTACAATAAAATTAATCAAGTTGCACCAGGAGTTATATATCTTCTGATCTAACCGATTGTTTTTGTCTTTTACACTCTCATAAGATCCTTGTCAACTTGAGCAGCTGCTTGCCAATCTCCTGCACATTTAGCCATCCAAATGATGCTCACACTCCAATGGCACCCCATAACATACCACCAAGCAGAATAGCTATCCACCTAAGAACTACATACTTCCTTTTTATCCACAAAAACCTCTCAGTATTGCCTAGTTAACTTTAAAGCATAGTTTACTCAATCCCGTATTTCCTTGAAGGCTTGACTATCAACATGACATTAAACAAGACAAATCATAAGTCATAAAATCAGGACATCTACCATTAGATTTTAATGACCCATATTCCTAACACCTTTACTGCAGCCCGTAAAACTGTAAACCAAACAGAACATTCGCCCATATTAAAAAAAAATGCTTAACATTTTGATCCCTTTTGGCTTAAGGTTTGACATTAACATGACTCGATACAAGTAAAACCAAGGCTATCAAGTCAGGAGACCACATTTACAGCATATACCAAAATATTGGAGCATATTCTCTCCCTAGTCGAAAAAAATGAAGAAACACACACTTTATCCCTCTAAAAACTATAAACACACACACTCCCTAGTCGAAAAATCACAAATCACATTTTGTCGTCCACTTGGCATTTACAAACTTCATACGGGAGGTGGACTGTAAGATTGATGGCATTGGCACATTTTCTACTTTAATTTGTGTTCTCTGGATTTTTAGTTTAATTTTGGTCCTGTCATTAACTATCTAGTTTAATTTTGCAGCCTGAATTCTTTCAGATCAACCACCGATTTCCGGAACACGCTGAGAAAGTCCTCTCGGACGCCTCGTATGTCTCTGCTGCCCATCAGGCCAACCCCGAGAACCCCACCCAGGCACTCAACACATCCCTGGGTGACGGCGTCCGCCACATGACCACCTTGTAAGTGTTTGCAATGTTTTCCGTACTAGACTGCTTCTCTGCTAGTAGGAATGTCTTCTTCTTTTTTTTGTTCAAAAGAGTATATTGGTGGCTCTTTAGTTGGCCCTTGCAGACAAGTTCATCTTAGTTGTCGTCTTATTTATTAGATAATTATCATTGAGTTGCATGAACAAATTGGATTGTATTAATATGATTTGAAGTCAATTGCCTATCTTAAATAGGTGTCGTTTGTTTGTTTGTGCTTGTTGGACCACGATGAAATCCTGCAACGGTTGACTAGTCTTTTAAAATAGATTGGAGTACTCTCTCCCAAGTCAGCTGAGTTTCTTTTTGCTACTTATTGACTAATGCTCTGATACTATGAGAGCAAATCCATTTGGTTCAGTGCCTATTTGTTTTGGTATAATCCAGTGAACCATGCTCATTTAGGCCATACACATGTCTATTCTAAGACCAACCAGGTGGCCAAATGGTCTGGTTGGACGAGTTAGGTAAGTCCGGGTTGAAACATAAGGTTGGGCCGCAAACACACATTTCTTTGACATGAGAATAGTGCCAAGTGTCATTTTTGGGCTTAAGGATATTCATGTTTTCTGGGTGATGTTGCGGGCCATTTGTTGATCAAACACTAGCTAGGGACCAGTTTGATCAAACATTTGACTAGTTATATTATTTCATTAGTTGATTCACTGGAGAGGTGGGTGATTATCACTTGATCAAGACCTTTACTGGTTCCGAATCCTAGATGAAAGATTACTTGCTTCCCTTTGTATGCCTATTGTTAGATGGTTTTGACTTGACCTCCTGAGGGTAGTTTGGTTATTTCGGTACCATATAGTTTTTTAGTTTGTTTTGTAAGGGCAGTTTGGTAATTTTGGTGCACTAGTTACTTATGTATCAAGAAACTTCTTTTAAAGTCGGTTATTGACTGTTATAACTAGTGCAGAATACGACTTTGTAATTCGACTCCTTTTGATAATAGAAAATATCAGTTTTTGGCTCCTAAAACTTCTGATCTCGTGTTAATGCTTCTGTTCTGAGTTTGCGTCTTTGAACTTTTGTTGCTAGTCTTCCCTTTTGTTCCTGATTATTGCTCCTAAATCCTAACACCTATGCACTTTAGATGTCATGATTGTAGTACTACTATATATAATGCTTACCTATCCAAGCATTATATTCGACCATTCTTCATATTATTCCTATAGTACTACTAAAATAATAATTTGTATTTTTATCTGATGCTTTAGGTGTGTCGTGGATCAAGTGAAGACGACCGTGGGTGTTGAGGCCCTATTCCCAAACACTGAAGTCCTCAAGTGCCGTCATGGACTCACAGATGGAGACACCTGTATCCGCTCTGTTCTAGGCGCCACCAACCCTGAGAAGCTGGTTTTTGCGACAATTGCTGATGCTCATTTAGCTGATGAGGTATTTATTTTAATTGAATGATGTATTAGCTCAAAACTTATGATTTACACACTTTATTAGTACTAGATTTCCTGAATCAATATTGAGACTTTAAAGCTATTCTCATCTGTATCAGAAGTTCCTGAGAGTTGCCCAAATTTTAAACTCATTTCTCACAGTTTTCCAAAAGTACTTTTTTCATCTCTGGAAAATTCTGTTATTTCTCGCACCTGCCATAAGAGATAGATACTAGCAGCAGCAGTTGGTTTAGAAGCCATTTCTTCAATATTAGTGTCATTCATACATAAAAGCAGCAGCAGTTGGTTTAGAAGCCATTTCTTCAATATTAGTGTCATTCATACATAAAAGCTGACATATTATTCTGGACTGCAATCTAAAGATACACTGCTTATGAGATTTCGACAGACTTCGACACAGAGAGGAACCATGTTAGGTGCAGAAAGGAAACTCTCCTGCACAGGTGGGTTATATCAGAAGATGCACTGCTCGTGAGATTTCGACAGACTTCGACACAGAGAGGAACCATGTTGGTGCAACAGAAAAACTTATTCTTAAAAAGACATTTATCTGTTTTCGTGTGTTGAAAGGGTATGCCCTATGCTGAACTTGTCATGAGTTACATTTTTATGATTTTGAACTATTAGTATATGTTGCTTTAACTTAAGCAACTTATTCATTTTGCAACATTACAAATCAGAGTTTGAAGAATATAAGTTCATGACATATGCATTGTTTTGTTTCATTTGATACACAAGAGTGTTCTAATGACTAGACCATGTCAATACATTTTCGAAACTAGCATATCCTATGAAGCATTCAACAAGAGTGTTCTAATGACTAGACCATGTCAATACATTTTTGAAACGCTTGCTACTAGTAGGGATAGCAACGGGGCGGGTTTGGGGCGGGGCGGCCATCTTCATCCCCAAACCCGATTATCAAAGTTCTCCCCAAACCCGTTCTGATCCCCGTCGGGAATCTAATCGGGGCGCCCTGTTGGGGCGTGATGGTCCCCCAAACCCGCCCCGTATTAATCGGGGATTTTATTGGGATGTCCTCTTTGGGTGCAATTCTCAACCAAAGCCGCACCATTTCACATTTATTGTTATTTTTAGACCGTTAGCAATAATGAACCTATTAATAATCAATTACAAACAAACCTTGATAAGTTTTCAATGATAGTATTATATATAAATAATGATAAATTATACCGTCAAAAATTAAAAACTTAAAAATATGATACTAAACGAGTTTCTATAATCACAATTTTATATTCTTAAAAAAAAATAAAAAATAAACTAAATATATTAGAGTAATGTTTTCTTATTAACAAAATACTATATATGTATAGATATATTTGTATATGTGTATATTTTAATCGGGCGGGTCGGGGCGGGGCAATGATTCCCCGCTCCCTGCTCCGTAACCCGATTAGCATGCCCTGCCTCGCCTCAATTAGTTTCGGGTTTCCCCGTCGGGTTCGGGTTTTTTTGCCATCCCTACTTGTCAGCCTTTTCTGCATAATATTTGCAGCTACACATCCTGTTTAAAACGCAAATTTGTAATTCGAGTAAACATTTTATTTTGTAAAACAAACCGAATGCATTTCTAAAGCTATATTATTGCTGTAGTACTGACAGAGCAAAGATTCACAATCATGTACATAGAAGATAACATTAGTTTTTACCCAATATCAGTAAAGTCCAACATAACTACACCTCAACATAATAATCGGTGCTCACTTCCCTCTTGACAAACGAAGGCAAGGCAAAGGCAGCTCTGTGCATCTGTTTGATTCAAGAAAACAACAAAGAAGGAAATATATCAATGTATCAGTTTGTTAACTATTAATGATAAATTACTAAAAAAAGAGAGCGGATTGAGTTAAAAAAAAACGGCATATTACCTGAGAGTTGTAGAATTTTAATTCTCTCCTATGCTCAAGTGCTCCCTCAACCTTTTCGATTTGGTTTATAGGAATCTTGAAGTCTACAGGTGGTCCATCCGTTGAGTACAATATGAACCCAATAACACCACTAAACACACTCTCCCTGGTCAAAAAATCACAAATCGCATTCTGTTGTCCACTTGGCATTTACAGACTTCACACGGGAGGTGGACTGTAAGATTGATGGCATTAGTTAGGATATTAAGTTACAAACTAATTTAACTATAGGATAAGAGAAAAAGTTTAATTCGGAAACATTATGGAAATCAGACCAAATTAATACTCTATCAAAGTAACAATTCTTTTGTAGATGGATAGAGTGTCTCTGAAACTTAGCAAGCTTACTATTCAACGCATTAAATACGTATACGAGTGATGTGATATACTGATATTATCTATCTGAAACAGATTGAATGACTGATAACTGATTGAACAAGATGAGAGTTTGACTTATTTTGGTTGCAAATTTGACTTGGCTATAAAAGGAAATTAGCAGAGATGAGGAGATGGGTTGGTCACTGGTGTACAAAGTCTTGCATTCTATACTTAATAATAGCCGAAAAATGGAAGAGAAATTTGACATGATTAAAGCAGTAAAGCACAAATGGATGCAATGACATGACCTTGATGGACTTCATATTATAACATAAATGGACCTGCATGAGGTGGTTGGGTGGGGTGGCCTGGTTTAGGACAAGCCAATATGATCCACTTCATATCTTGTTCTGTCTGAACTTTTTGTCATTAGCTTTTCTTATAATTTCCATCTTCTTTTCCTGACAGTATACTTGATTTGATTAAACCTAATCAATCCAACATCCCAAGATTCAAGCTTTAGCAACTGAAACACTTCTAAGATTCAGTTATCATAGAGACCTCAACGACATCAAGATTCAGTTTTTATCAACAAGAGCACCTCGCAAAAGTTAAGTTATTTCTGAAAATAACTACCAAGTCGAAAATACAAGGGACATAAACAACCATATACAACCTAACTCGGTTAGAAAGCGCCCCATGCATATAATGATATCAGAACAAGCAGCAGTCGTTTTTAAACAAATACTTTATATACAATACAAATCTTCAACATTCAGGGATCTACGACGGACTAGAAAGATTATTTTTATTACATTTAATAACATATGATAAAAGGTTCGGCGGGTATATGGAGCCTCCTAACTTATTTAGCAAAACCCGCGTTGAATTTGACCCAGGAAAGTCAGATTGTAAAGATACCATTGATATTCACTTCATCAATTATCTGCACTAACTACTTCACTTGTATTATTTCTAAATTACTTTCTCAAGATGTCAGATGCGTCTGTTTTGGCAAACCTTCCTCTGATCCTCGGCTGACTGTCCGCCAATGCCTTCCTGCAAGCATACTGAATACCGCAAACTATTAGATACTTTTCAACCATTTGATCTATTTTCTTTTCAGCTGACTTTTCACAATATTACCTTCAAGTCTCACAAGAAATCATGTTGATTGGTCTAAAGAATGTGATTAAGATACTAAAACAGATCATCAAACTATTGTTAAATGGTGTGGTGATATATAATTACCTTGATTTTTCTTCCAAAATTCCTCTTTGTTTTCTTATCCCTGTATCTTGAGAGCTTTTGCATACGGTCTTCATTGGTGCGCTCACTGTTAGCATCGTCAAGGGTCTGTCATCAAAAAAGGTATCAATGAATCTGCCTATTCTGCTACTCATATATGCCCATGAAACATATCAGCACACACACGTAGGGGCGGAACTACATGTAACCCAGGGGTAGCGGTCCCCTGAACTTTTACCCGGTAGTGGAATTTTTGCCCATTTTTTACGTTTTTTGGCGATTTTTGGCCATTTTTTGACGATTTCGCTACCCCTGAAACAAATTTTCGCTACCCCTAAACAAATTTTCGTATTTCGCTACCCCTGAACTTGGCTCCTAGTTCCGCCACTGTGCGTGTAAATGATCTAGTCTAGATGCATAAATTATGGCATGCACATGAATGTGTCCACACATCAAAATCCATTCCCAACTTTAAGCATTTAATGGAATGTATACGAATTTACGCTTATAAGGATAGCTCGGTTATTCTATATTACGTCCATGATATTACATTCCGTTCTTTCATTTTGTCGAAAACTCGAGAGCTGCTTCTATATCTCCACACCACAAATACATTGATATCAAAGAATTACGTACCCTTTGGTTTGAATCCAACCTCGCCTTCACCAACCGAGCATGCATTTCCTCACCCTTTCCAATAGCACCGAGACTAGCTGCTGCACTTAAAAGGCTGGCAAACGTAAACGAATCGACCCCAGTCTGTGTCTCCTCAACTATATAAAACATCTTAAAGGTGTCATCAGAACTTGTATTTTTAACATACCCATCCACAATGGCATTGTAAGAAATTAAGTTCTTCTCAAGTAGGATTTCAAAAGCCTTTTGAGCATCTTCCATGCTACCGGATCGAGCATACATGCTAATAAGAGAATTTCCTACGCAGTTTACAGACACGAGACCAGATTTTACTGCGTGGTTATGAATTTGTCTACCAGCTTCCAGATTCGAAAGACTTCCACATGCCTTTAAAAGACTTGAATAAGTGAAATGATTTGGCAAGACATCACCTTGTGTGATCATCTTACAGTAGAGCTCAATGGCAGTTCTATCAAGACCTCCACTTTGCACATATCCTGTAATCATCGCAGTCCAAGTCGTCACATTATGATCACGCATCCGTTCAAATACTTTCCTAGCATCCTCCATTGGCTCTCTACTATCACACTTTGCATACATGTCCAATAGACTGCACCCGACATACATATCCAAACACAACCCCATCTTCACAACTCAAGAATGCAACTGCTGACCAACCGAAACAAATCCCAATTCAGCACACGCAGACACAACGCAACTCAAAGTAAACCGATCAGGCATAAACCCACCCAACAACATACTCAAAAACTGTTAGTTTATAGACATAAAATAGTAGTCGTGTGTTAGGATCGAACTCGAGATCACGGGATTGCACACATTACGTATGAGAACTAAGTATTAATAATTAAATATAAAATGTTATATTTGATTATTAATTATCACAAATTAAATAACGGACGTTAGTATTTAACGGAAGTGACTAACGGTCGTTAAATAAAATAAAGGGAAGGACTACAATGAAAATTGTAGTCAAGAAAGATCCGGAACCTCCTCTAACAAAGAGGGCCGATTGGTTTAGGAGAAGGATTAGGGGTTTCCTAATCCTAATCCAACTTGGACTACAAGTTTCTATTACCTATACTAGCTAAACCTCAAGTTTTCTTTTCTTTTCTTTGTTCAATCGATCGGTTCATCCCTCCCCAAAGGGTCGACCGAATTTTGTGAAACAAAATAGTTTTGGTTTTCAATTTGTGATTAATAACTTGCATATTGTTAGTTCGGTTTAGTGCGTGTGTACAAGAACGTGATATAATCACACTATTGATTATATCTTGGATTGAATAACAAAAAGGTAAGGGGTTATTCTTTAATCCATTCATAAACCCTAATTAGGGTTCTTGATCCTATTGAAGAATAATTAAAGATAGATTCTTGTTCTTGCTAGAATCTTAAGGTACGTTCACTTTAATATTCGGTTTAATTATTTATGTGTTATATGTATCCTATTTGCTTCCGCTATATGTACTTTGATGTTTTGGTTTATTAATATGATTGTCATGATGTAATAATTCCAACAGTGGCATCAAGAGCCGTTATAACATGTAATTAATTACCGAAATCACATAAAAATCAAATCTTGTTTGGATTATACATGTTAAAATCGATTAGGGTTTATTTGTTCCATCTCAAACCCTAATTTTTTTTTAAATCGATTTGTTTTATTTATTTAGGGTTTGTGTTTGGATAATTAATTTGATTAGAAACCCCAGGTTTAAACATATTTATGTGTAGTAAAGTGATCCTGTGCTATATGCTAATTGTTAGGTAGAATCCATGCAAACATGCATGTTTGGCATAGATTCATGAATGATATTATTTGTTTTCACATATAAGTTAATTAATAGATGTTGAATTGGGGATGATTCCAATTAATTAAGTAATCAATTATGTGCAACGTGGTGTATTTTTTATTAAGACTTACGCTACCAAATTGTTTGGTGTATGTGGTCCATTGGGTACAATGAGCTCGAAAACCAATGGGAGTCTTAATTAAATATACACATAATAAAACCTAGATTGATTATTAATAGGCTATTGAATTAATTTGCATGTGGCTACATGTTTTTCATAATTAATTGTTAAGTTATGTGTGATTATTTAGTTTTTTTTTTTATGTTAAAATTACTTGTTTTTTGTTTAATTGTTAAGTCATGTTTAAGCAAAAAGGGTATTTTTAAATAAAAGTGAAACGGACTAAATAATGGTGAAACATAGGTAATAAATTATGAATATTGAAAAGTCTTATGTGCCGATAGTGGTTCGCTTCGCACGGTAATTTGCTCCCAGGCGAGACTAGCAAGATTATACTTTATTACATAATTTTATAAGACTTAGAATCATAAACTTTTAATTGATTGATGTAACTGTACAAATGGTCGAAGCGGCGGACCTAATTTGACAAACTATGAAGTGGGTATAAGGAGGCTTGACATTAAATTGTCATCCGAAAGGGGCGCGTTTTTAATTAGCTTCGGCGGACGTTTGCCCCTCCGCTCGCCTGTGCGTCAAATTAGACTTACCAAGTACACCATTATATGTACGAAGCATCTTAAGGCAAAGTTGTAAGTTACTCAACGCCTCATATTAAAACTTTGATGATTTAACTCTTAGCTTAAAATTGGCGAAAAGGTTTTGAAAAACTTTATGATACGAAGATGTATGCATGCTTCTTCGTACATATTTTGATTGTCACATCAAAATTTATCACCCTTTAAAATTAAGTCTATGCCATCTAGTTAAAGAACACTTGAAGTTGTTAATTAGTCATGTGAGAGCTTGGACTAAATTTCAATGGAAAGGTAAATTGCATAATCTCATTACTAGCAGATCAACTGATGTGATGGGATTATGGTGATTTGCAGTTTTTAATTAGACGACTTAAATTGAGTTAAGTGAGAGCTTGAACTCAAGGCATAAGATGGGGATAAAACATGCTTATGTTGGAAATTGTTTGCCAATATAAATCCCATTGATCTAGGAATTGGAAAATTGTTTGCCAATTATTGTACGACAGATTACCTTATTATGTACTTTCATTACTAGCAGATCAACTGATGTAATGAAACTATGATAATTTGGATCCTAGTTTTCAAGAAAGTACTATGGTTATATGAATATTTCCTTGGGTATTTTATTTTCTTGAAATATTGTATTATCGAAAATACTAAAAATGAATTTTGTAAATTCTTTTAGATGTATAAATGCAACATTAAACCGTAAACGTGGGATATTCTTTTATTAGTAAATTGATCTACACCCATGAGAGTTTTTTTGGCTAGAGACAATTTTTCTAAAAGGATAACATAGTCTCCTTTCCATGAGAGAAGTGTGAGACTTAATCCTATTCCTTTTCATGAATGAGAAAGATATGATAGGAAAATTAGAATTGTCTAAATTCTAAGAAATAACTCATAGCAAACTTTAATAGTTAAGAAAATTGCACATTTTCTGAGTTATTCAATTAGAAGCTAGACTTATTACCGCAAGATGGTAAAAGACAAACTAGTATATTTTATCTAGTTGTTTGTTTTGACCATTTAAAGGTGCTACATACCATTGTGGGGATGGTAGACCTATTAAGGAAGAAATTGCATGCCCAATTTTTTCAAGTTAATTGCAATGATGGATAGTCCATTTATTTACAAAGTAGAATACATTCTTTTAGTACCTAAGTAATTGTTACGTATGGGTTTTCTCAAAGGTGTAGGAAAGTAAATAGCACACTATTTGCTTTTACTGGTTATGAAACACTTATAATGTTGTCAAATCCAGTGGGAGCATTGTGTTATAATTACTGAATAATGAATTATTGTAATGATCTGTAATTCAGTGGGAGCTACAAGCTTTGTCATCTTGGTAGTAACCCAGATTATCTCTAGAATGTCTTGAGATAATTACTTTCCAATAGTAGACACTTGTCTTTTTAAGGATAGTCATGTACGTTTCCTTAATAGGCAATACGGTTCTATATCTACTTATTATGATAATATCTATGACACAATCATATTGATCACATAAACAAATGAGTGACGTGTTGTTTATTTGATACATGATGTTGTTCCATGCACAAGTGGGAGAAATCTTTATTGTGTGCAAGGAACAACACATAGGAATATGATTTAAAGGATTCTCTTGACTGTAAGGTAAGAGACTAATGTTCTAATATGACTTATTCACATCTAATTAATAGAACACTTGAAGTTGTAATCTATGTCATGTGAGAGCTTGGACTAGATTACAATGGAAAGGAAAATTTCATACTTTCATTGCTAGCAGATCAACTGATGTAATGAAATTATGTTAATTTGCAGTTTCTAAATTAGATACTTATTAGAACAAGTGTCAATATGATAATAAGACTACTTCAAACTAAATATTTATGTATTATTGAAATGACATAAATAAATGAAGTAATCTAATACTACTTCAAATTGAATATTTGTGTATTCTTGGAATGACATAAACAAATGAAGAAATTGATTAACTTGAAATTACTAATGAAACCAAGAGATGGTGTTCATAATTAATTTAGTTAAACATGTTTATGTTTCATTGTAAAGATATAAACATGAAGTCTTTTAATTGTTACAAGACTTATAATAAAGTAAGACGTTAACTTGTTATGTTTTTTAATTAAGACATATACAAGAAGTCATTGAGTTGATGATATATAACGTATATTGGGATTATAACAGTTTATGTCTTCTTGTTAAGACATGGACATGAAGTGACTTAGTAAAAAAGTACTTATGTTATAAAGCATGAAATTGGCTTGGAAATTCTATTATACCATTAAGCTGACTTAGTTGGTGAACAGATAAGCAAAACGAAATATATTTATCTTACATATTGTAAGATTGTCTTACAATATTAATCCTAATGAAATACATAATGTTTATGGTATGTTCAGTTAGGAAAATCAAACTCTTGTTATATTGTTTGATTAAAGATAACTATATCTTCGATTCTTCCGAAAGTTATCAAGGTTAGAAAATTGAGTATGAATTGGATATACTCAATAAGACTCCAATCTAGAAGATCAATAAGACACCATTTTGTTATGGAATGTGATGAATCACATTAAGTCTTAAAATGAAGTTCTGAATTTGTTTAACTACTTATGAGTAGGTTATTAACTAAATGTCAGGAACTGTAAATATGTATTTGTAATGTCCCAAAAGGAGAACATTGTATTGTTGCTTTATTTGCTAAGCATTTATAGATAGTCTATAAATTACTAAAAGCAAGTGGGAGTTTTTATCTTGAAGGATAAAATTACAAGATACATAATCTTCTAAAACACACTAGTAAATATCATGATGAGGCTAGACATGTAAATGTTAAAACTCAAAATGATGGAATTCTCATTCATAGATCCGCAAGGATATCTCAGATATTTGATCAATATGCTGAGGATTATATTATGATGCATTACCAAATATTGAATTGGGTAATTACTCATACTATGAATGTTAAACATGTTGTCCATAAAGATATTCAATTTTGGAAAATTGGTTTATCTTAATTTTGAATAGTTAGACTAGAGAATGAACATGAGTTTCTTCAAAGATAAGGTAACCCTAGTGGTTTGAATCTTTGTGTAGAAATCATATGGACAATATTGTACATATCATAATGCATGACAAGATTATTAATCATACTTAAGCAATTAACTATGATTGAATATTCTTTTCTAAGCGCATTGAATATACAAAGATGGTAATTGTCATATTTATTTTCATAAATATGAAATTTGCAAATGGAATATCAAAACTCTTTCTTGAGTGATTACTTGAGCGAGGACGGTAAGTAATCAAAAGGATTTTTGAATTCATAATAATCTTTGAAGTGTACATAGTGCAGTAATTCATGAATGAATTAATGCATGCATCTAGGAGATAATTCTTATGTTTAAATATTAAATTCAAATTTTGATTTAATAATTAAAATAAGATAATTTCTAAGTAGTACTGAAAGCTAGTGGGAGTATTATGGTTACTTTCTTAAATCATATATGTTGGATAACATATAGGAAGTAACATTCCATATAAGTTAAATGTTATGTTTTAACTTGGAATGAAACTTGAAAGATTTAGGAAATAAACCATATAACCTTGGAATGTGTGTTTATTATTATAAACATATGCGGTAAATAAATCTAATAAAACATGATATATCATTTAGAATGTCTAAATGGATACATTTCTTTTAAATAAGATAGAATATGAATAAAATCTAAGTATGACTCGAAGGTTTTTTCATGAACATCATGTTACATAAATGAATTGTTATAAGATGTTATAGATATCTAATTGAAAGTTATTAGATAACTAATGTAGTGATTATTCTAATAAGATATGTTTGAATATAGAATTACATCCTCAGCCTGGAACAGCTTCCAAATTCTATAGATGAACAATTTGTCAATTGTTGTGCAAATTGTCATAGCCAACAAACTTGAAAGTTTGATAGGCATCAAACATTACAAGGTAGATATTAAAGTTTACGTAATTTTAAAGAGCATATTGTTGTTTGCATACAACGATGCTAATGAAATTGAGATGACACTCAATACTAGTCATGGTAGGATTTCATCCTTGATTAATGGCCATGTGTACTAGTTATGCTTTACTGAAAGCATAGTTGCATTATACATTAAAAGAATAAGAATACTTGAAACTTTAAAATTGTTTGAAAGTTTGAGAATCATAAATTGGTGATTGAGGATGTCACACTTTATGAAGTATTATGTGGCAATATCAAATTATTTGAAGGCACACATACAAGAACTTCACCAGATGAATTCTTGAAATAAGTATTCTCAAAATTTTGATAGATCAAAGTTGGTTGATTTATGTCTTGTCAACAAGTATAATTGTTATAGCTTGAGACATAATTCATCAACTAGAATTTTCATGCATTGATCTATTTGGTATTTGGATAAAGGATTGTAAAACATTTATTATTTATTAATGAAATAAAGTATTGGTTATGTTTATATTCATTATTTGATATTGTTGTCCTATTTTTTGCATGTTTTAATCCATGAATAACTTAGTTATTATAAATGTCCGTTGTCGGTTAATGATATGGGAATATCATTATGTTAAGACAAATCTGAGTTTTGGTATAATATACTTGAAAGTATATTGATGCGTTGTCATACCAAATTCATATGGTATTCAATGAATTGAATATAGGACTTATCCCAACTACATGATATTACTTATGGATATATCTAAGTAAATCATGAATAGTTATCCTCATACTTGAGATACCAGATAACTGTTTTGAATGTAGTGCATTCTGTGGAACAATTTAACGCTATACGTAACTGGTAGTCATAAGGATTGTTTTCGGAATTGTTGCAAAGTTCATGAGTTATGCTTGTAGTCAAGATAGAATTTGTTCCTTCAAATTTATTTTTTGGAGTTTAATACTGTTGGGCCCCTCGTAGGGTTGACAAGATGTTTGCGTGACCACGCCCAAGATCTCCCCTGAATATGTTCAGAAGATTTGGTAATCTTGCTCAATCATAAACAATGAGAAATAGAATTTTGAATTAAGATAATATCCATATCTTTATTCAATGTAGTATTAGAAACAAAAGGATAATAATAATGATGAATCATTAAAGGTTTTTTCAGGAAACCTACTCGAGTTGTACTAAAGGCATCGGCGTGTTGCAAGACGCTAACCGATGTGATCACAACTATTATGATTTATGTCTAAGTGGGAGCTGTTAGTTTATAGACATAAAATAGTAGTCGTGTGTTAGGATCGAAAGTGACTAACGGTCGTTAAATAAAATAAAGGGAAGGACTAGAATGCAAATTGTAGTCAAGAAAGATCCGGAACCTCCTCTAACAAAGAGGGCCGATTGGTTTAGGAGAAGGATTAGGGGTTTCCTAATCCTAATCCAACTTGGACTACAAGTTTCTATTACCTATAAAAGCAAACTCAAGGTTTAGGTTTTTGGTTACTCTTGTGCACTAGCTAAACCTCAAGTTTTCTTTTCTTTTCTTTGTTCAATCGATCGGTTCATCCCTCCCCAAAGGGTCGACCGAATTTTGTGAAACAAAATAGTTTTGGTTTTCAATTTGTGATTAATAACTTGCATATTGTTAGTTCGGTTTAGTGCGTGTGTACAAGAACGTGATATAATCACACTATTGATTATATCATGGATTGAATAACAAAAAGGTAAGGGGTTATTCTTTAATCCATTCATAAACCCTAATTAGGGTTCTTGATCCTATTGAAGAATAATTATAGATAGATTCTTGTTCTTGCTAGAATCTTAAGGTACGTTCACTTTAATATTCGGTTTAATTATTTATGTGTTATATGTATCTTATTTGCTTCCGCTATATGTACTTTGATGTTTTGGTTTATTTATATGCTAGTCATGATGTAATAATTCCAACAAAAACAATCCAGTCCCATCTTCATGACACCCCAACTGCCCGTATCTAGTAATCATCAAAGTCCACGTAACCGAATTCCTCTCAGGCATTCGATCAAACACCTTCTTCACAGACTCCAAATCGCCAAAACCTTTAGTAACCAAATCAATTAAAGCACAACAAACTCGTATATGTGTTTATATCTCATGATGTTTTTGTTTTGTTTAATTACACATGACCAATTTGAGGTAAATTGCTAATCATCATCTCATAGACAACTGTACATCCTTATCGCCTACTTATTAGACCAAAACTCAGGCCTAAAATATATAAACAATTGTTCCATCATTATGTTATACGCCCCTGTTTCATTATGTTTAACGTTCTGTTAATGCACATGTGGGTTAAATATGTACTCTTGGTGGTCATCTTGGCATGTTCGGTCTCGGCACACATTTATCCAGTACCAACACTAGATAGCGAAAGAAGTGCCCTAATAGAGTTTGTTAATGTTGTCAAGCGCTCAGACAGATGCAATTGGAATTTTTCGGAACACGTTTGCACATGGAAAGGTGTGTATTGTCAAAACGAAGTTGTTATGGAGCTTCATTTACCTAATTGTCGTTTGATGGGAGAAATCCCTATTGCCAAAATTAGAGATGATGTTACATGTTTTTCGACCATGATTCATTTGTTTAAATGGCAGGTATAACTTGTTTTCAAATGGCTATATTAAGTAGGTTTTCTTATGTATTTTTTTTAGAGTAAACTACACCATTCGTCCTTGTGGTATGCGTTGACCGAAAAATTTCGTCATTTGACCGAAAAAAATGCACCGTCCATCCTTAACTATGAAACGTTATGTATCGTTAGTCCCTCACTCTAACTGGCATCACTAACGGTCGTTATACCTCATCCACTCGAGGGTATTTCAGTCTTTTCCCAACCATAAGGACCAACGGTGTAATTTACTCTATTTATTATTTACTTAACTATTAATAAATAATAGTTTTCGTCCGTTTTTATCAGTTTTTATCCATTTTTTATATGTTTTTGATGCGCGTGATGTGTCGTTGCGGTTTAGCAGTTTTAATGTCTACTCAAGTTTTAAATTTATATTTAGCCAACTTATCAATAACACACACACTTAACGAGCAGTGTACCCGGTCAGTATGAATATAATGGTAAGTAGAGTGTCGATCACTAAGAGTGGACCGTATTATCTCGTTATTCTAATCAGTATTTTAATATCCTAACGCAAGGGGTTTCAGCCTGAGAGACTGGCACGATTTGTTTGCAATTAAATAATAAAATAAACCAATAGGCACGAATCAGCAAGTAGCACACACGTACACAGATAAATACTCGAGACAATAAGAGGGCTGTCCTTATGATTAAGTAGATTGTCACTTGTTTTATTGATAGCTTTATATGAAGTGTATGTAGTTAACCCTTTCTCGTTGATCCTATTCTTATCGGCGAGTAAACCCTTAATGATTACTTATGTCTAAAAGTTATTCCTAAGTGATCAATTTAGTAATAACCGTGGGAGCCACATTATTTTCCGCAGTCAAATGCCCGCAAGCCACTAATAAACACAGAGGTTATCAATGCACTAATAAGTAGTAACCAAAGACATCAACATATAAACTTTAATTGATGGGAAAGCAAGTATTAAAGGGAGTGCAATCTTTCGTTGTCACATTACACAAGCCACCAATCCTGATGAATTAAAGTTTGCTAACACAATAAAACAAAACTACTTAATGAATTAAACACATGCAGCACCTTCTTACAGCTCTTGTATCTTCGTTTGGTGTGTCTTGTGCTGCCTCCTTGACTGAATTCGTCCTAGGGTTCTGCTGCTTCGGTCTTCGAATCTAATATATTCCCCCGAAATTCGTCTGGTCTTGGGGTATTTATAGTTTCTGTCTGAGGGAAGATGCGGCGCATCTAGTAAGTAGATGCGGCGCATTGACTTAACTTCGCGTGGGGTCCAAGATTATAATATTCAGGAATATTCGTACACCGCCAGAAGATGCGGCGTAACTCCATGATTAGATGCGGCGCATGTCCTCTTGTATCTTGGATCGTATCTGGTGATATCTTAATAGAGATGCGCCGTATGTAATGAGTGAGATGCGGCGCATCTGGAGCAGATTAGTCTTGATCTTCTTCATTTCAGTAGACTCTTAACTTCTTGCATGTTTTGCTCCATAATTAGTCCAAAATCGCTAAGTTTCACCAAATGCTTGTTTTTACCTGAGAATTACAAAAGTAAACGATTAAGTATCAATCCTCATACATAATATAATAAAACAAGTCAAATTAATAGGATAAATGATAGTAATAAAATGTACTTATTTGAGTTCATCAAATATCCCCCCACTTGAACTTTACTTGTCCCCAAGTAAACCTTAGAATTTCTCTTATGAAAATGTATCCTAAAAGATGTTAGGATTTATTTTTATATTTAAGCATGTATTCGTTTATTTCATAATCACACAACTAAACACTTAACGAATTAGAAGTAAAATAAAATAAGTTGATAAAAGCAAATCTAATCGTTTAACTGTCCAGTCGTGACGAATATTCTATCATAAGCTTGGCAAGTATACACATCTCCTCCACTAAAGCTAAGGAATAACAAGTCTAAAGCGGTAAAAAGGGTTTTTAGGCTTAAGGGTTAATTATTTTCTTTCACTATCGATCTCAAATTCCAGAAAAGGCGACAAAATCACAAATACATGATCGAATCCACAAACACGATACTTGCAATTGCTCAAATCCTTAACTCGAATAGGCTAAAGATAGGTCCAAACTTCACCAATAATAATATATCAAAAAGGGCGACAAAATCATAAATACATAGCCGAATCCACGACTACGATACTTAAGATTGCTCAAATCCCTAATCTCAATAAATCAAAGGTTTGGTTGGATAAAGAATAATAAAGGGCATGGATAATATTTGGGATATAAATTGGTGTAAAATGAAAAATAAACAAAACAAATAAATTAAAATCCTAAGTGTGGTTAATCACTATCCCAACCGTCCCATGAATAAGACTCATATCATTGAATAACTCACGCTTTAACACTTGAAACACACGCTTTAGGTAGACACGAATTATACTCAACAAGATCTTAATCAAAGAATAAACCTTAATTGGCGTTCCCATAACTGCCAATTCCCATTCAATCTATAGATATAATATATAACAAATAGTGGTGATATCGACCACTTAATACAAAACTTTACATAAGTTGGTTAAAACAAACTTCCAACTTTTCTTTCTTTCTTTTTCTTTTCTTATTTTTTCGATTTTTTTTTTTTTTTTTTTTTTTTTTTTTTTTTTTTTCAAACATAGACATAGATGTGTAAAATTTCACCACATCACTATAATGATAATTCTGGATAATTTTTCCATACTTTTCATACTTCAGAAATAACGGTAATAGTGAAAGTAGTAAACACACGAAAAATAAACTCAAAGATATACAATATTTACTTTCACTCCAATTGCATTGTGCAATTTCCCGACCTAACCATAGATAATGAATTACGCACGCGAACACAGGTAATGTAAGGAAACACACTTTTCCTATAGCAATTAACCAACCACGGATCTTAATCTACAGGGTAGGCTAAGGTGTAAGGTGTAACGAAACATTTTAAACATAGGTGTAAGAAACGAAAGGAATGGCTCTGAGTGTTTTTCTAGGGGTATCTTACTCTAAAAATGAGAGTAACAAAAGGGTTTATACGGGGTTAATTAACCAGTGTAGTTAGTTAATAACACATAACATATAATAGGCTATTTGGGTGTAATCCTAGAATTTTACCAATTTAGACAAGTCATTCCAATTATATAAATAATACTCATTATGGTGGTCTCGAATAGTATACAAGCCAAGTTCTAAAGTTTACAAGTCACCGGCACACTCATAGATTTGTGAATTTTGAAAAATCACAATTTTTGAAAATAACGTCTTGTGTGCAGTTATGCAACTTAGACCTTAAACAAAAACATGCTAAAATTTTTTAAGTTTGATATATTAAGCACATTTTAAGCATAATTTTTGAAAAAGTTTAGGACAAGTAATTGTTAAGTGTTCTAATTCTCCAATCCCCCCACTTAAGTTAAACAACGTCCTCGTTGTTTGTATAAAAGGTTAAAAACTGGAAAATAAAAGAATTAGAACAGGAAAACTCCCCTGAGATTTGCTCGGTATGATCCTCCATTTGATAAGAGCAAAAATCATCTTTCTTGTGGATGAGAACGTTAAAGCTTCATACTTGATGTATCCACAGGAAATCCAGGAAACTATAATACCACCAACACTTTAAAACACACCTAAGATAAGAAAGGTTCAAACTTGCATAATACATTAGTAGTTAGGAAAAATAAAACTTAAAAATTAAAACTGAAAATCATCAGGTCAGTCGATGCGCCGTATCTTATGGAAGAAGATACGCCGTATCGAGCCTGGAATAAATACGGATCAGAATAAAGATGCGCCGCATCCTTAACCAGGGATGCGCCGCATTAAAATAAACTGATAAAAATAAAATAAAACGAAATAAAGGATAGGATGCGTCGCATCTGTTTACCAGATGCGGCGCATGTAGTTACCAAAAAGACTGTTAACAGTCTGTTGTAAAATGACTCGTTCCACGGTTCATCTCTCACGTCCTCTCGTACTCTCATGCTGAACTTAATGCCAGTCTTCATCAAATATAACAAGAAACATAAACTGAAACATTAAATATATACACGAGAATAGTGATCAGTACAATCCAAAAAGTAATAATAATGTGTGGAACAATGTCAGTAAAATCAAGAGAGTAAGATCATGGGTGAGTGAGGTCATCTGGATGGGTCCCGGAAGTGCTGGCTCCATCAGTCCTAGCCCTGACTCTCCGATCATATGCACGTGTCACTCCGACAACACGAGTCCCATCCGGACGAGCGTGTGTAATACCCTGGTGCTCTAGAAGTCGGCTCACACTCGCAACTACCCACTCTGAGTCCCTCCTCAGGGCTCTCAACTCTCCCTCGACTGCGTCAAGTCTCTGACCCATGGTGCGTGGGGGTACTGGTGCCTGTGGCACCTCCTCGTCGGCAGGAGCAGCAGCCGGAGGTCCCTGAGGTCCTCCCTGCTCCGCCTCTGGCCCTGCAGCTCTGGCGGGCCCTAATGCTGCCCAAAAGTGGCCTCCCGCAGCCACCTGGCAGATCCCGAGTCTAAGCAGATCCAAGCTCCTCCTCAGTGTGTAGCCCCATGGCCAAAATAAACTGCCTCATCGACATCTGCCTATGCACACCTCCTAACCTGAACACCAGAGTGTCAGCTGTATCAATCTCCAAATCCGTCTCCCTGTAATGAATCGTGCTAAAGAACTCCAGCATGAGCTCCCTAATCAGAGGCTCGTCAATCCTAAACAGTCTCTCCCAAGCACTAGACCTGAACACCACCTCCTCATCATCTCCAGCAACTACCATCTCCATCCGATGCTGTAAACTCTCAGCTGCATGTCCACCACCAATCAATCCTACATCATCAAAATTCAAAACCTGGACTCTGAATATTTTCTTGAAGTAAATCGAGTCAAGCCTACGCAAGTAATCCTCCAGAGTCCCAGGAGTTAGTCCCATGTTCTCAAATTGTAGCCACTGATGCCTTAGTGTGACCTCTGGTAATGCCATCTGAAATAGATATTCACAGTCAGTAAACAGTCTGCAAAATAGGTAGATACGGCGCATCTGATTTAATCAGTGCGGCGTATCTGTATAGAGTATAAGAGATGCGGTGCAAGACAATAGATACGGCGTATGGAGATGCGTCGTATCTAGATTAATCAATACGGCGTATCTAGAATTTTATCAATTTTGAAATAGGTCGTTACGCCGCATTAATCAACCTAGATGCGCCGCATCTAAAAGCATATCAGTATAAGATAAAGGGTCAGGCACGTTTTTCAAGAATCCGTATCCGTGACGTAAACTACCACTAAATATCACAGTATCATATACTCCTTATATCAGTTCTAATATCTCATTCCACCACTACTAATTCGCCTTCCCGCTAAATATTCAAAATCGAACCCAAAACCTTAATTTTCGGTTAAATCAAATTAGGTTATAAGTTCAATTATTTATGCAAATTAAATACGGGGGAAACCATCTAGAGCAAGTCCTAATCATATCTCTATATCATTTAAGCACGAATCGATTAAATCATATAAACCCTAATTTTCGTATTAATCAAGATTAAATCGAAATGGAATAATTACCTTAATTTGATGATTAGGAGGAAGATTCTAGGTCGGATTAAAGGTGGGTTTAAGAAAAATGATCGGAATTTGAGTATAATATCAGTGTGTGTAAGTTCTTAACTGTGTGTGTTTATGCGGTAAAGATTTTAGATCCGGCGCATTCCCGTCGTATTTATAGGGCGACACGATGCGCCGTATTAGAAAATTTGGATGCGCCGTATATATTTAATCTCGTTGACTAGTCAATAAGTTCTAGTTGGTCAGGGATACGGCGCTTTGGATATTTAGATCCGCCGTATCGCTATTATAGTGAACGAAATTTAAATAAAGAACGTACCTTGGCCTCCGCAACACAATTCCATATACATCAAATTAGGGTTAAACAGTATACCATATGATATGAATTCAAAATAAGAGCAATAGGCATAAACGTTTTATTAATGGTCGTAATCTTATTGTTAAGTGGGGGAATTTATTCCGAGGTTAGGAACAAATATCGTTTTTAAGCGTACAAAATTAAGATTACGATTTGAATTAGATGTATAACATGGATAATAAAACTGAGATTATAGCGTAGAGAACTTTCCTTTGAGCAGGTTGAATTATCGTAGAGTTTACCTGGGATTCTATTTCAAGAATTTAAGACGTTCAATGTTACCAGTACTGAGTTTTCCTCCACTCTTGTCGTCTTATGTTTGATCACTCCAGCTAGCGTCTCTTGGTTTGGTTCAGAATGTAATCTTTCTTGGTGATGCTCGAGTCATCATTTATCCTGAAAATAAACAACTCGCATACGAGAGTAGCTGACCGATCAAGGTAAATATAAAAAATCAACTATATTTATCAAATTATATTCGTCGTATTAACAAAAGTTAATGCGCCGTACTTTCGTTATGTTTCAAAATACAAGATTTTTGATTCAGTAAGATGCGCCGTATCGACAGAGATCGATACGCCGTATCTGTTTAATAATTCGCAAACTGTTTTTAATTAAAATAATAGATACGCCGTATCTGCTAAAGCAGATGCGTCGTATGGCGTTAACGTTTAGAAAATTTTTTTTTTATCAAAAACAGATACGCCGTATCTGCAAAAGCAGATGCGTCGTATTACTTTATCGCTTAGAAAAAATTTCTTATTAAAAACAGATACGCCGTATCTTGGGGAAAAGATGCGTCGTATCGAATTAATTAAACGCGTTGTATTTAAAAAAAATTAAACGCAATACGCCGTATCTGAGAGATCAGATGCGCCGTATCGTTTGATTTAGCACAGTACAACGATAGCAGAACAGAAAAAATACGAAAAATAAAAACAAAAATTAAAACACACAAACAAAAATAAACACAAAAACAAAAATAAAAGCAAACAAATAACACACAAAACAACAAATATGCAAAATAATACAATGATGCAATTAATCTAATAAAAAGAAAAACCGAATTAAAATACTAATCAAATTAACAGATAATAACAATTCACTCCCCGGCATTGGCGCCAAAAACTTGATGCGCGTGATGTGTCGTTGCGGTTTAGCAGTTTTAATGCCTACTCAAGTTTTAAATTTATATTTAGCCGACTTATCAATAACACACACACTTAACGAGCAGTGTACCCGGTCAGTATGAATATAATGGTAAGTAGAGTGTCGATCACTAAGAGTGGAACGTATTATCTCGTTATTCTAATCAGTATTTTAATATCCTAACGCAAGGGGGTTTCAGCCTGAGAGACTGGCACGATTTGTTTGCAATTAAATAATAAAATAAACCAATAGGCACGAATCAGCAAGTAGCACACACGTACACAGATAAATACTCGAGACAATAAGAGGGCTGTCCTTATGATTAAGTAGATTGTCACTTGTTTTATTGATAGCTTTATATGAAGTGTATGTAGTTAACCCTTTCTCGTTGATCCTATTCTTATCGGCGAGTAAACCCTTAATGATTACTTATGTCTAAAAGTTATTCCTAAGTGATCAATTTAGTAATAACCGTGGGAGCCACATTATTTTCCGCAGTCAAATGCCCGCAAGCCACTAATAAACACAGAGGTTATCAATGCACTAATAAGTAGTAACCAAAGACATCAACATATAAACTTTAATTGATGGGAAAACAAGTATTAAAGGGAGTGCAATCTTTCGTTGTCACATTACACAAGCCACCAATCCTGATGAATTAAAGTTTGCTAACACAATAAAACAAAACTACTTAATGAATTAAACACATGCAACACCTTCTTACAGCTCTTGTATCTTCGTTTGGTGTGTCTTGTGCTGCCTCCTTGACTGAATTCGTCCTAGGGTTCTGGTGCTTCGGTCTTCGAATCTAATATATTCCCCCGAAATTCGTCTGGTCTTGGGGTATTTATAGTTTCTGTCTGAGGGAAGATGTGGCGCATCTAGTAAGTAGATGCGGCGCATTGACATAACTTCGCGTGGGGTCCAAGATTATAATATTCAGAAATATTCGTACACCGCCAGAAGATGCGGCGTAACTCCATGATAAGATGCGGCGCATGTCCTCTTGTATCTTGGATCGTATCTGGTGATATCTTAATAGAGATGCGCCGTATGTAATGAGTGAGATGCGGCGCATCTGGAGCAGATTAGTCTTGATCTTCTTCATTTCAGTAGACTCTTAACTTCTTGCATGTTTTGCTCCATAATTAGTCCAAAATCGCTAAGTTTCACCAAATGCTTGTTTTTACCTGAGAATTACAAAAGTAAACGATTAAGTATCAATCCTCATACATAATATAATAAAACAAGTCAAATTAATAGGATAAATGATAGTAATAAAATGTACTTATTTGAGTTCATCAGTTTTTATCCGTTTTTATTTGTTTTTGTCCATTTTTATACGTTTTCATCCGGTTTTATACATTTTCGTCCGGTTTTCTTACATTTTCATACATTTTTATCCGTCTTTATCCGTTTTCATCCGTTTCTGTATGTTTTCGTCCGGTTTTATATGTTTTATCCATTTTTAATACGTTTTATGCGTTTTCATTTGTCTTTATACGTTTTTATACTTTTCATCCATTTTAAACGCTTTCGTCCATTTTTCTTACGTTTTTATTCGTTTTCATCCGTTTTTATGCGTTTTTGTTCGTTTTTCTACATTTTTATCCGTTTTTATACGCTTTCTGACGGTTTTCTTACGTTTTCATACTTTTTTATCGGTATTTGTCCGTTTTTATACGTTTTTGTCCGTTTTTATACGTTTTTCTTCCGTTTTAATACGCTTTCGTCCGCTTTTCTTACATCTTCATACGTTTTATACCGTTTCATCTGTTTTTATGCGTTTTTGTTCGTTTTTATATGTTTTCATCCGTTTTTATATGCTTTCGTCTGTTTTTGTTCCGTTTTTATACGTTTTCATCCGTTTTTATACACTTTAGTCCGTTTTTATACGTTTTCGTCTGTTTTTATACATTTTCATCCATTATATATATATATATATATATATATATATATATATATATATATATATATATATGAGGCTAAGCATGCAGCTAGAAAATGCCACCTCAATGCCACTTGGCATTTCCAGCATTGGCCGAACTTATTTAAAAAAATTTGTCTATGGCTGGGTTCAAACCCTGGACAAATTAAACACCTACTGACTCAAGCTTATTTCACCTTATCTCAGCTAAATCGAAACTCAGAAATACGCATATAAACAGTACCAAGCTTAATGCTTATAACAGCCTACTAATATGCCAAAAACCTTATAATCCAACTAATGCTAATTCTATTCTATAACTAACTGAATTAACCACAATTCTAACTTAACTATGACTAACTAAGGTACTAATTAACTAATAAGCTAGATTCAATAAGCAGAAAGCACTAATAAGCAGTTTTATAAAATAAGCTAAAAATGAAATTAAACTTACAAAATTCCCTCAGCTGAACAGAGGGCTTATCTTCAACAAAGCCTATCTTTAGATAGGCCAAATACTTCCACTACAATGCTAGAACAGCTTATGAACAGCTTATCCTTCTAGAAGTGCTTATTTGACCATCCAGTTGACTTTTGTTGACTTTTTGTGATTTGTGAGATAGAAACAGATTTGAACCCAACAAAAGCTCACAATAAACTAAATAGCTTATATGAGCTTATAATATTGATAAAACAGCTTATTGAAGCTGGGCTTTTGAATTATTTTTGGATTTTTTAGAATGAGATGAACAAAGTATGAGATAAAAAGTGGAAATAAGCTAGAAATGATTTGAATAAGCTACTGAGAACATGAATAAGCTAATATGAAACTTAAAACTTAAAGAGATACGAATTGATAAGAAACTTAAACTAAAATTTCATTAATAAACTTTGAAAATTACAAATAAAAGATTGAAACTACAACTGAAATGGACATGATTACACTAAGAAAAGCAATAAATTTGACAAGAAAATAAAGTGGTAACAATTTTCTAAAACATAAAAATTGGACAACCCTAGCATATGAGGAGAACTCTCTATTTATAGCCGTGAGTTGAACCTTCCAGACCTGCCACCTTGGCAATCCGTGTGCACCTTGAGCCAATCTTCACCCTTAGATCATTTCCCAATCCTTTTCAGCCGTATGATCAAATCCTCTGAGGTGTCTCGTCCAATAAGGGCTTGCCACGTACCCTATTCGTGCGTATCTGCTCTCATCTGACACTCTGGCACTTCTAGAAACCCAATGATTGGACATTAATACCCTTAATCATAGTAAAATTGTACGGTTAATTTTTAGGGTTCGTGAAAAAGTAAAATTTCTGGGTTTAGAGTATTTTGGGGCGTGTGTTTTTGTTTGTGTGAGTTTTTTATAAGTTTTTGACTTTTGACCGGGTAGTGAGATTGATGGGTCGGGTATGGGATAATGGTTTTGGGCTGGGTATGTTTGAAAAGGAAGTGGGCTTGGGTTGGTTTGGATTTGGATTTTATTTAAAATCCGGTTAGAAGATTTGTGTAATAATAAGGACCATTTTTGTAAGTGCTGGATTTTTAAGGGACTGAACTTGTCAATTTTCCAAAGTTGATCTAAGGGAAATTTCTGACATTTGGTGAGACTCTGAGGGCTGATTTTGATTTTTGACCAAGCATATCTCTCCCGGCTTCGGCTTTGAGTCTTTTCCACATCTCGTGCTCGTTTTCCCGATTTTTCTCGATCTTTGTCCATTTTTCTCGATATCCGTCCCTGCACGATCATAAACACAAAAACACGAAATATTTGGCATAATTGGTTAGTTTTTGGTTGTTTTGGTCTTAATTTGGCAAATAAAAGGTATGTGAATAAGCACATACCAAAATCCCCCAGACTAAGCTATTGCAATGTCCTCATGCAATGTTATAAAAACACGTTTTTAGAACCGAAAATTTCCAATCTCTTTTTACTAACTTTGAAAAGTAGCAAAATTTTCAAAAGAGATTAAGAAATCTTAAGCTTTAAAAACTCTCCGATTTTCCTTTTTATTCTATTTTTGTATTTTTCTAATGTGACGGTTTTGTTGACAATCATTATCTTTCAATAACTTTTAGGGTCATCGAGTAGGAAACACGACTCATAAAGAAGTGACCATACGGATAAAATTCGTCGTTCCTGATTTTTCACGAGTCCCCAAACTAAGCTTAAAAACGAAATCATTGTCATTTACAAGTTAGATTGCTATCACTACCCATGAAAGTTAATTGTGTATTACTTCTTGTTCCCAAATTCCTATTTTCCTCTATTTATTTTATTTTTGGTGAGAAATGAATTTCTTCAAATTCTCGTTTCGATAAATTTTAGTCCGATAAAGATACCTAGTTTATACGCTAAGTAGTTTCCAAACCTTCCCTCGAAAACCGTTGCATACAAAAATGAGGTCCACATCAAGGTCTCTGATTTAACACGATTTTGAGGATATCCCTTTTATATACGACCGAAACAACTCATCTACGAGTCCAGAGACAGAAGCTTTTATTAGGATACCCCCGGAGTCGAAATTTGACATTTTTTAACATTATTAAGCACATATTATTATTCCTCGGCCTTTTAAACAACCTAGACAACGGCAGCAAACCGTCAAGAATCGGGAGTCTTATTTTGACCTTGGATATTTTTCCTCTGCCTTTTTGAAATCTGAGTCAACGGGAGCGAACCGTCAGGAAACAGAAAACTTTTATCGGCTTTGGATTATTATTATTATTATTCATTATTCATTATATATTTTGCCAAATCCCGAGTCCTACGGCTTTTATAGCAATAGAGACAATAGCACATACTATCAGGAATCAGTTGCCTATTACACCGTAACACTGACAGTACCTTGATGTGTACCCAACTTTCATAAGCAAGGACTCTCTAAGGAAGAAATAAAAACTAATTATCGCCAAAACTAAAATACCTTTAATTATTCCTAGATTACTATTATTGGGTGAAACAAGCTTATGGGAACAAGAAGCCACAATTAACTTTGATGAGCTCTAAAGAGATCTAACTACTCCATGTTTAGCAATCTAACTTATAAACAACTCTATCTTTTCTCGTTCTTCGCAAATTTAAAATCTTAAATAATAAGATCCGCGAGTGCTTAGCCAAATAATCAAGCCATGCATATATAAAGTCAATTATGGGAACTTGCAAACTCTTAGAAAGAATTCGCGTTTTATAGCTCCTTGTATAAAAGACTAGCACAAGCTTATAGATTATAAAATGGTTAAGGGGATAAGCTAGGGCTCAACACACTCGATCAAGTCAGAATTTTATTCCTACTCTCACCAGCGGAAAGTCAACAAAAATGTCAAAACTTATTATATTTTTGCACAAAATTTTTAAAATTTTTCTCATTTTTTGGATTTTTTCAAATTTTTTTCAATTTTGGAGGAAAAACGGGGTTACGAGAGTAAACGGCAAAAAATGCAAGGCTAAAATCAAATCGAAAGATTACCCCCCCCCCCAGACTAAATCGAGACATTGTCCTCAATGTCTTAAAGGTAAGGGTTCTCCTACATAAATCTAAGGCCGTTTATTAACTATGCCAAAGATAAACGTAAAACGATAAGATTTAGGATATCGGATGAGCAACGAATGATGAAACTCGAGTGGAGAGAAGCAAACCACGAGCACGAGAGTCTTCATCAATCGGGCAAACCTGGACACATCACAGAAAACCACGAAACACAAGATATGGAAGAGGAACCCCTCCTCACGTCACTTATTAGAAAAGAGATAAGAAGATAGAAGGATATGCATGGGGTGCCTCCCACGAAGCGCTTGTTTTTTATCGAGTCGTATAGCTTAGACTCGCCCCGGATTCATTTGTTCTTGGGGGAGCATGTGGAAGGGAAAATCTCCATCGGACTTTCGTTCAAGATGTTTGGATAAACATTGAAGCATACGAAAGTTCCACTCCGATGAGATACCCACGGATTAAAAGAAGGAGAGATGCCGGGGTCAAAGATGGTGTCTTCACTCCTGAAGGAGTGAATAAGAGGAGAAGTCACCGGGTAGGTGAAGAAGGGAAGAAAGATCATAATCAGAATGGGAATCCATTCTTCATCAGTAAAGCTCGTAAAAACCTCGGGAGGGAGGGTCGGAATGATATCATCAATAATAAAAGTCTTAGGATAAAGTACATCTCCCCCCGGGTCGGGATCCTCTTCAAAATCATAGAAATCATACTCCGGAGGAGGTATGATATGAGTGAGTTCATCGGAGAACTCCTCATGAGGAGATTCAAGAATACGAGGAGAATCTGTGAGTTCCGGTTCTGACTCATCAAGATTAGAAAGAATATCCTCCTCGCCCTCAACGTCCTCTAACCCCTCATCAAAAAGAGGATTAATGATGAACTCAAATAAGTACATTTTATTACTATCATTTATCCCATTTATTTGACTTGTTTTACTATATTATGTATGAGGATTGATACTTAATCGTTTACTTTTGTAATTCTCAGGTAAAAACAAGCATTTGGTGAAACTTAGCGATTTTGGACTGATTATGGAGCAAAACATGCATAAAGTGAAAAGTCTGCTGAATTGAAGAGATTAAAGACCATTGCCTGACTTTGAAGCATGCGCCGCATCTGATTTTATCATGCGTCGCATATGAAACTTTGGTCAACAAAGAAGAACCAACTTGTTCTACTCCAGATACGCCGCATCGAACCAATCCGATGCGCCGTATCGGCCATACACAATCCTTACCAAAGAAATCAAGTGGAGATTAGAAGCTTAATGAAGAAGTCAAGATTACAAGTCGACACTTGAAGATGCTTTCGTATTTTGGCCATAAAATCTTCATCCGGACTCCGATTTAGTTGATTCAAGCGGCCACGCGAAGAGAAAAAGAAAATCTATCTGAATCTGAAGGAGATGCGGCGCATCTGGTCCTTAGATGCGCCGTATTGGGAGATGAGGCGCATCTGGTCTTTAGATGCGCCGTATTGGGTCAGTTTCAGACTTGGAGGCTACGTTTACTTATAGATGCGGCGCATCTAACTCTCTAGATGCGCCGTATCGACCCAGATTTCAGAATCTATAAATACCGAGCTCATTAACGAATTAGGGTATCATTGGGGACCCTTGGGGTCGTTCCCAGAAGACCAAAAACCCCTCCAAACAGCAGAAGACCTCCTTGAAGATCCAATCATCCTAGAAGATCATCTCAAGAACCTTATATTAAGTGTAATCGTTCGGTTAGCGTATCGTTTTCATTATGAATTCTTATTCGTTTGCTTTGATTACAACTTTATGTATTGTTACTAAGATTATGGGCTAACACCCTTAGGTGTTAGTCATGTTTATGAAGTCTTATTAGTTTTTATGCTTGTGTTGATGTGTTTACTTTGTTATTGGATTGGGGGCTTATCGATAAAAACTCGTTTATTGCTTATAACTAGTAAAAGTCTATGTAACTAGATTATGAACTTATTGGTTTAATGTGGTAACTTAACTATCTGTAATTGTGGTTACTTTAATTGATCATAAAGTGTAGTAATCCGAATCCTATTAGACGGCTTAGAGGGAACACACCGGAACCGTGCCTTATGCCACTATGAGGACTAGTAGCGCGTAATGCCAAACTAGGTTAGACGGTTTAAAGCGATAAGTTAGTATTGATGCTAGATAGGTCACTATGATCATGTCCTCTTTCCCACCATGATGGTAGGTTATTCAATTGTGACAGGATTAATAATCGGATTGATGGCAAAACAATTGAATGAATTAAAACAAGTAGACATAAGCATGTATAACTATTAGATGGATTAGGCTTGGCTAACCCGTTCTTCTATATATCGATCTATCTTTAGTTTAGTTATTTACTTTCCTGTATTTAGTTTAATTATACACACAAACTCGTGATAGCCTCTCAGGCTAAACCCCCATCTATCTTTAATTGCTTTCTAGTTTAGTTTAGTTAGATTAGAGACTAGAATACCTTTAGATCACTTTAGCTTCGCTCCTAGTGAACGACCCTTGCTTACCTAGAAACTATCTACATTGACCGGGTACACTGCTCGTTAGTGTTTAGAGTCTATAGGTTAGTTCGGCAAAATATAAATTTAAAACTTGGTAGATTTTTATAGACCTAAAAAAAACACATCAAGTTTTTGGCGCCGCTGCCGGGGAGTGATTGTTTTAATTTGATTTATTGGTATTTTAGTTAGTTTTATTTGTTTTTGTGTGTTATTTTTTTGTTTCTGTGTTTCTGTCTCAGAAAGACAGATACGGCGTATTCTTGTCAGTGAATACGGCGCATCTGTCTGTTTTCAATACGGCGTATTCTTATCTGTGAATACGGCGTATTGACGTTCTGTGGGCAAAATTTTTTTTTAGTTTGTGTGATTTAGTGTTTAAATTTAATAAAAAAAATAATAAAAAATAAAAAAATAAAAAAATAAAAAAAAATTACAGGAAGCTAATACGGCGTATCCATTGTCTGTTAGATACGGCGTATTAACTTGTATCGCATACGGCGTATCTATTGTCTGTTAGATACGGCGTATCGACCTTCTGTGACCAAAAAATATTTTTTTATTTTTATTTTCTGTGTTTATTTAATTTTTATTAGTTTAGTTTTTATTTTTGTTTCGTCTACTGCTGTTCTTGGTTATTTATCTTTCAGGTAATAATGATGATGGACAATCCGGACATAACAATGGAAGAATATATTAGGTTTGAAGAGGAAAAAGCCTTGAGCAATAATCAGATGTATAGTTGGGAAAGAGCAAGATATTGTGCACAAGTCATCGAGACGAATGAAATTACTATGGAAGAATACTTGTTGCAGGAAAAGGTTAAGTCAAAGAAAGAAAGAAATGGGTTGCCGTTTCAACACACTTGGTGTATGTCAAATGATGATGAGGAGGAGTCATACACCGTAAAACCAATTCCGGCGATTGTTATTGATAGTACTTTTTCTCCGGAGATTGAACAAGATGATGTGTATACGGAACCTTACATTGAAGAATATTCTGCAATCGTGTTACCGCCATTAGACAATCCAACGGATGAAGATGAAAAGTATTCTGATTTTGAGTTTGAACCATTTGACGCCATAGTTTATGATGACATTCCTCAACCAGATTTTGATCCAACGCAAGTTTTTGAAGAAATCTGGAATGACTTATTTAAGGATGGAATTCGGGACGATTATGAAATTGCAAGACCACTAGTTGAAGATGGAGATTCACAAGACGAATTGGAGTCACTTACAACAAAAAGTGGTACAAATTTATTTAATACTATTGATCCCGTTACTAATAATCTTGCTAGTTTTCCTAAACAGGTTGCAAAACAAAAGGATAATGAGGTGGAGTATATTACACTACCTATTGAAGCACCTGTGATTAACCCGTATTTGGTGGAGCTCGAAGAAGAGTTTGGTGATGAGCTCTTAAACATTGCTATGATTGATGAAGATGATGATTTCGACCCTATGAAGGTTATAGAGGAACTCGAACTTTTACTTGCTAAAGACCCTTTCTCATCTTCTGCGGAAGTCAAGGGACGCCTTACTACCGAAGAGAATAACCAAGAAGAAAGGAGACTCATTTTTCCTCAACATACTACTCTTTCAGATGAAATGGTCAAGTCATCCAATTTATCAACCAAACCGGGTAAGGATAGGAACGATGTACATATATTGCCAAGGTATGATTTTTATTTATTTCTTCCATCTTTACTAGCAAATTTACACTCTTTTCGTGTTTATTGCTACTATCACCCGCACTTGATCCCAAGTGGGGGGAACGACACCCTATTACACAGTAAATAAGGGTGGAGTCAGGCTCGTGACTCGAACAAAAACAAGCGCTTCGTGGGAGGCAACCCATGCTTATCTTTTATTTTCTTTTTAGTTTATTTTATTTTCTTGTGTTTGTTTTTTATTTGTTTTTCTGCATGACTGTTGTTGCTGTATTCTGCTGATACAAACGATACGGCGCATCTGTATTCTAGATGCGGCGTATTGCGTTTTAATTTTATATGCAGCGCATTTAATCATTCGAGTACGGCGCATCTATCCCCTAGATACACCGTATTCTGTTTTTAATCAGAAATAAATTTAAACCATAACCGACATACGACGCATCTGTTGTACAGATACGGTGTATCTAATTATTTATTAAAAACAGTCTTCGAATTAATAAAATAAGAAGCGACGCATCAATTTCTATCGATACGGCGTATTATCCCATTGCATGCAGTTTAATATTTCCTACAGGTTGTTGATGCGGCGTATCCAATATTCCATGGATGCGGCGCATCGACACTCTGGCCTGTAATTTTTTCGTATTTTTATTTTTATTTTCCTAACCAATGATTAACGAGATGCTCTCGAGATTTTTTTTTCTGTGGTCTCTATATTTTTACAGGTCTGGACAATTGAAGAGGTTGATGGACTCCCGCATTATATACGCTCGCACGTTTACATTGGAAGATCATACCGAGCAAATCTCAGGGGAGTTCTCCGTTCTAATTCTTTCTATCTCTTGTTTTTAATTTTAAATACAAACAACGAGGACGTTGTTTAACTTAAGTGGGGGGATGGAGAATTAGAACGTTACTTGTCCTAAATTTTCAAAAATATGCTTTAATCTATGCTTAATTATCAAAATTTAATTTTTTTTTTAGCATGTTTTTGTTTAATCTAAGTTGCATAGCTGCACACATAACCTTATTTTCAAAAATTGTGAACTTATCAAAATTCACAAATCTATGAGTGTGCCGGTGACTTGTAAACTTTAGAACTTGGCTTGTATACTATTCGAGACCACCATAATGAGTATTATTTTATATAATTGGAATGACTTGTCTAAATTGGTAAAATTCTAGGATTACACCCAAATAGCCTTTATATGTTATGTGTTATTAACTAACTACACTGGTTAGTTAACCCCCGTATAAACCCTTTGTTACTCTCATTTTTAGAGTAAGATACCCCTAGAAAAACACTCAGAGCCATTCCTTTCGTTTCTTACACCTATGTTTAAAATGTTTCGTTACACCCTTACACCTTAGCCTACCCTGTAGATTAGAATCCGTGGTTGGTTAATTGCTATAGGCAAAGTGTGTTTCCTTACATTACCTGTGTTCGCGTGCGTAATTCATTATCTATGGTTAGGTCGGAAAATTGCACAATGCAATTGGAGTGAAAGTAAATATTATATATTTTTGAGTTTATTTTTCGTGTGTTTACTACTTTCACTATTACCGTTATTTCTGAAGTATGAAAAGTATAGAAAAATTATCCGGAAAGAAAGTTGTAGTGATGTGGTGAAATTTTACACATCTATGTTTATGTTTCAAGTTAAAAAAAAAAAAAAAAAAAAAAAAAAAAAAAAAAAAAAAAAAAAAAATCGAAAAAATAAGAAAAGAAAAAGAAAGAAAGAAAAGTTGGAAGTTAATTTTAACCAACTTATGTAAAGTTATGTAAGTGGTCGATATCACCACTATTTGTTGTACTATATCTATGGATTGAATGGGAATTGGCAGTTATGGGAACGCCAATTAAGGTTTATTCTTTGATTAAGATCTTGTTGAGTATAATTCGTGTCTACCTAAAGCGTGTGTTTCAAGTGTTAAAGCGTGAGTTATTCGATGATATGAGTCTTATTCATGGGATGGTTGGGATAGTGATTAACCACACTTAGGATTTTAATTTATTTGTTTTGTTTATTTTCATTTTACACCAATTTATATCCCAAATGTTATCCATGCCCTTTATTATTCTTTATCCAACCAAACCTTTGATTTATTGAGATTAGGGATTTGAGCAATCTTAAGTATCGTAGTCGTGGATTCGGCTATGTATTTATGATTTTGTCGCCCTTTTTGATATATTATTATTGGTGAAGTTTGGACCTATCTTTAGCCTATTCGAGTTAAGGATTTGAGCAATTGCAAGTATCGTGTTCGTGGATTCGATCATGTATTTGTAATTTTGTCGCCTTTTCTGGAATTTGAAATCGATAGTGAAAAGAGAATAATTAACCCTTAAGCCTACAAACCCTTTTTACCGCTTTAGACTTGTTATTCCTTGGCTTTAGTGGAGGAGATGTGTATACTTGCCAAGCTTATGATAGAATATTCGTCACGACTGGACAGTTAAACGATTAGATTTGCTTTTATCGAATTATTTTATTTATACTTCTAATTCGTTAAGTGTTTAGTTGTGTGATTATGAAATAAACGAATACATGCTTAAATATAAAAATAAATCCTAACATCTTTTAGGATACATTTTCATAAGAGAAATTCTAAGGTTTACTTGGGGACAAGTAAAGTTCAAGTGGGGGGATATTTGATGAACTCAAATAAGTACATTTTATTACCATCATTTATCCTATTTATTTGACTTGTTTTATTATATTATGTATGAGAATTGATACTTAATCGTTTACTTTTGTAATTCTCAGGTAAAAACAAGCATTTGGTGAAACTTAGCGATTTTGGACTGATTATGGAGCAAAACATGCATAAAGTGAAAAGTCTGCTGAATTGAAGAGATTAAAGACCATTGCCTGACTTTGAAGCATGCGCCGCATCTGATTTTATCATGCGTCGCATATGAAACTTTGGTCAACGAAGAAGAACCAACTTGTTCTACTCCAGATACGCCGCATCGAACCAATCCGATGCGCCGTATTGGCCATACACAATCCTTACCAAAGAAATCAAGTGGAGATTAGAAGCTTAATGAAGAAGTCAAGATTACAAGTCGACACTTGAAGATGCTTTCGTATTTTGGCCATAAAATCTTCATCCGGACTCCGATTTAGTTGATTCAAGCGGCCACGCGAAGAGAAAAAGAAAATCTATCTGAATCTGAAGGAGATGCGGCGCATCTGGTCCTTAGATGCGCCGTATTGGGAGATGAGGCGCATCTGGTCTTTAGATGCGCCGTATTGGGTCAGTTTCAGACTTAGAGGCTACGTTTACTTATAGATGCGGCGCATCTAACTCTCTAGATGCGCCGTATCGACCCAGATTTCAGAATCTATAAATACCGAGCTCATTAACGAATTAGGGTATCATTGGGGACCCTTGGGGTCGTTCCCAGAAGACCAAAAACCCCTCCAAACAGCAGAAGACCTCCTTGAAGATCCAATCATCCTAGAAGATCATCTCAAGAACCTTATATTAAGTGTAATCGTTCGGTTAGCGTATCGTTTTCATTATGAATTCTTATTCGTTTGCTTTGATTACAACTTTATGTATTGTTACTGAGATTATGGGCTAACACCCTTAGGTGTTAGTCATGTTTATGAAGTCTTATTAGTTTTTATGCTTGTGTTGATGTGTTTACTTTGTTATTGGATTGGGGGCTTATCGATAAAAACTCGTTTATTGCTTATAACTAGTAAAAGTCTATGTAACTAGATTATGAACTTATTGGTTTAATGTGGTAACTTAACTATCTGTAATTGTGGTTACTTTAATTGATCATAAAGTGTAGTAATCCGAATCCTATTAGACGGCTTAGAGGGAACACACCGGAACCGTGCCTTATGCCACTATGAGGACTAGTAGCGCGTAATGCCAAACTAGGTTAGACGGTTTAAAGCGATAAGTTAGTATTGATGCTAGATAGGTCACTATGATCATGTCCTCTTTCCCACCATGATGGTAGGTTATTCAATTGTGACAGGATTAATAATCGGATTGATGGCAAAACAATTGAATGAATTAAAACAAGTAGACATAAGCATGTATAACTATTAGATGGATTAGGCTTGGCTAACCCGTTCTTCTATATATCGATCTATCTTTAGTTTAGTTATTTACTTTCCTGTATTTAGTTTAATTATACACACAAACTCGTGATAGCCTCTCAGGCTAAACCCCCATCTATCTTTAATTGCTTTCTAGTTTAGTTTAGTTAGATTAGAGACTAGAATACCTTTAGATCACTTTAGCTTCGCTCCTAGTGAACGGCCCTTGCTTACCTAGAAACTATCTACATTGACCGGGTACACTACTCGTTAGTGTTTAGAGTCTATAGGTTAGTTCGGCAAAATATAAATTTAAAACTTGGTAGATTTTTATAGACCTAAAAAAAACACATCAATTAACAACACTGAAAGTGTTCTCTTCATTATATTCAAAGAGTGGGTTAGAGAAAATTCCGGAGGTAACCTTGGAAACGTCAAGGGAATCTCCATAAGATTGAAAATCACATTCATCGTCAGATATTTCCTCGGACTCACTTGGGATTGGGACGAGGTTCTCAACACTGGACTTTATGATTTCGTTTGATTCCTTTTCAGGAAGAGTGCTAAGATGCTCGTCCCCCATTTTTAGAGAGTCCTCGGGTTCTTTGGTAGGAAAGACGGGAGTGATTTCTGTTGAATTTTCACAAACTCCCCACATAGAATCCTCATCATCGTCATCGTCGTCGTAAACGAAAGTTTGACGATAATTAGAACTTATTTTAGCTATTTGTCTTTCAGCTAAAAATTCTCCATAAGTTATCTGATGAGGTTCTTCTTGTGGGAGTTGTTTATTAACCAAAGCCTTAAGATCTTTTAATGTATCAAGCATAGCAATGAGAAGTTGTTCTTCATTGAGTATTTCTTGAGGAGGTGGCTGAGGTTGTGGTTGAATCATATGGTGTTGTGGGGGTTGGAAATTGTCAAAACCGGGAGTACTATAGCAAGGATTAGGTTCATAGTAATTTTGATTCCACGGTTGACATTGATAATCATTATGAGGACCTCCACAATTTGCACAAGAAAAAGTTGGTGAATTTTGAAACGATGTATCATTAGAACTTTGATAGTACGCCTCGTGCTCATATGAATCTTGTGGAGGGTGGTTGAAATCATTTTGAGGATAATTGGAAAAGTTCGAGTTATAATCATAAGCAAATGAATTTTCAGCTCCCGAAGCACAAAACGAACAAAATCCATTGGTAATGTTTCTTCCACACCTCTCGCAAGTACACCAATGACAATAAGTCGATGTTGGATCTAACTGATTTCCACACCCATCGCAATAACGTTGATCGAACGAAGATAAATCGGGCTGTGGAGGATAGTCAGAAAAATTTGGCGGTTCATTGAAAGAATTTGGATTAGAATCATAAGCGAATGAATTTTCAGCTTTCGAAGAGTAACATATACAAAGTCCACGACTCAATCCACATTCGTTGCAAAAACATCGGTCACAAAGTGAATTATTTCCCAACGGTTCTCCACAATTGAAGCAATTTTGCTGATTGAATGAAGATAGCTGGGGTTGTGGAGGGTGTTCGGAAAAACTTTGAGAATTATCAATGGAATTAAGCTCTTTTTCGAGGGCTACTTCACACCAATAACAAGATCCTCTTGGGTTGTGATTTCCACACCGCTCACACTTACACTTTGAACAACGAAGACTGTCGATCAACGGGCTTTTACAATCAAAACAATGATAGCCAAGTGACGACATAAGAATTAAACATAAGAGGGATAAAGAGATAGAATTAAATGGATGAGAGACTTAAGAAGAATATTTTTGGATTTTAAAATTTAGAAACATGGAAAATCACAAAAGAAAAATGGAAAATAAATTTGAACAGAAAATCTTTTTGGATTTTTATATTAAAGGAAAGATTATTATCTTTTTGGTGATCGTTCGATCAACCGTACTCGTTTCTTTCAAAACTACGCGCAGCGTGGCGGGAGAGAAGAATGGATCTCTCTTCAGTCTGCAATTTAATGTCAAGACCTCCTTAAACCCCGTGTATAGGTTGTAGTAAAGAAATAATCCGAGTAACGTTTAACTTCACGATTCTTTGGTTGTTTATTCGGAATGGTTTACAACGCCCTCTCGAGAGCGAGGATATATTATTTTTGGTATTTTTGAAAACACTTTAGGAAAAGTGTTTTATTTATTTTCTTTTTGTATTTTTTTCTTTTTATAAAAACGAGAAACTTCCGAGGAAGGGTCTTCAAAACACGATCCAACGAACGAAATTCAAACTCTTCTCAAGCCTTCCCCGGCAGCGGCGCCATTTTTTGATTTGACAATTTAAGTATAGTTTATTTTTCCAAAGAAAAACACAACGGATGTATTTTCCCGGGTCGTAGTCCCAACGAAGGTTGAATTCGAGTTGTCGTTACGTTGTCGAATATGTGTAGTGAATGTGTAAAAGGAGTGTGATGATTGGTGATTTTACACTACGAATATTAAAATAACAAACGAAATTAACTAATTAAGCTAAGGGTACAATTTAAGCTAAGCATACTATTCTAAAAACGCAATATGAAATTTAAAAACGTTACGCGACGAAATTTAAAAACGTAATTAAAAGTGAATTTTTAAATTCTAAATCCTAAATTTATGAAAATAATTTTCCTAAACTCTAAATATTAAAGAAAATTTTTGGAAAAAAAGAAAAATATTTTTTTGACTTTTTATTTAATTTTTATGAATTAAAAAACTAATTTAAAGTAATTAAATGATTTAAAAATACTAAATGAATTTGGAAAAATGTGAAAATTTCCAGAAAAATCTAAAATTATACTAGGAAGCTAGGAAAAATAAAATCAGAAGCTATCTAAACCTTAATAAGCTGTAATAGTAAATAAGCAGTTTGAAAATAAGCTAAAAATAAGCTACAGCTGACCAAAAATTCCAAAAAGCTCAAATACCAACAAAAACACTATATTAAGCTTAAAACAACTTATAGGAACCAAAGAAGCACTCAGAATAAGCAGATAAGCACATGAACAGTAGCAAGGTTGAGACAGAAACAAGGCTTAAACAGCCCACTTCTCAGCCCAAATAAGCAGTGAAATGGAAACTAATGGGGGCAAAAGACTCTTAGTACTACTGGCTATCCAAAAACTCTAAAAATTCCAAACTCCAACATCATTTGCTTATTGAAATAAGGCCTAGAAAAGGTGCTTATGGACTGAAAGTGGAACAAGCTAAAGCAGACCTAATAGAGTGCTACTTTCAGACCTACTTTAAGCTATCTAGATAAGCTCTAAAGCTGAATCCCAGATGATGCACTAAAAGCTTGTACTACTAACTAATCTCAAACCAAAAATCAGACTAACAGCTTAATAGAATAAGCCACAATCAACCCTAGAACAGCAGCTAAAAAGGTGCAGGTCTGCACATTTGTCCCCTGGTGCAGCAGTTGGAAAAAATGGCGCAAAACTATAGCAAACCTATACCACTTCAAACCAACACTTGCACACTCTCTTTAACCACTAGAAGAAGCTCAGAAATGCCAAAGTTTGGGTCCAAATAAGCTCAGCTTATATTGTGCTTATTTGGACAGATTTATGCTTCAAAGATCTATTAAAAGGCCAAATCCCTATAGTGAGCTATAATCCTTTAAACACCTACTGACTCAAGCTTATTTCACCTTATCTCAGTTAAACCAAAACTCAGAAATACGCATATAAACAGTACCAAGCTTAATGCTTATAACAGCCTACTAATATGCCAAAAACCTTATAATCCAACTGATGCTAATTCTATTCTATAACTAACTGAATTAAACACAATTCTAACTTAACTATGACTAACTAAGGTACTAATTAACTAATAAGCTAGATTCAATAAGCAGAAAGCACTAATAAGCAGTTTTATAAAATAAGCTAAAAATGAAATTAAACTTACAAAATTCCCTCAGCTGAACAGAGGGCTTATCTTCAACAAAGCCTATCTTTAGATAGGCCAAATACTTCCACTACAATGCTAGAACAGCTTATGAACAGCTTATCCTTCCAGAAGTGCTTATTTGACCATCCAGTTGACTTTTGTTGACTTTTTGTGATTTGTGAGATAGAAACAGATTTGAACCCAACAAAAGCTCACAATAAACTAAATAGCTTATATGAGCTTATAATATTGATAAAACAGCTTATTGAAGCTGGGCTTTTGAATTATTTTTGGATTTTTTAGAATGAGATGAACAAAGTATGAGATAAAAAGTGGAAATAAGCTAGAAATGATTTGAATAAGCTACTGAGAACATGAATAAGCTAATATGAAACTTAAAACTTAAAGAGATACGAATTGATAAGAAACTTAAACTAAAATTTCATTAATAAACTTTGAAAATTACAAATAAAAGATTGAAACTACAACTGAAATGGACATGATTACACTAAGAAAAGCAGTAAATTTGACAAGAAAATAAAGTGGTAACAATTTTCTAAAACATAAAAATTGGACAACCCTAGCATATGAGGAGAACTCTCTATTTATAGCCGTGAGTTGAACCTTCCAGACCTGCCACCTTGGCAATCCGTGTGCACCTTGAGCCAATCTTCACCCTTAGATCATTTCCCAATCCTTTTCAGCCGTATGATCAAATCCTCTGAGGTGTCTCGTCCAATAAGGGCTTGCCACGTACCCTATTCGTGCGTATCTGCTCTCATCTGACACTCTGGCACTTCTAAAAACCCAATGATTGGACATTAATACCCTTAATCATAGTAAAATTGTACGGTTAATTTTTAGGGTTCGTAAAACAGTAAAATTTCTGGGTTTAGAGTATTTTGGGGCGCGCGTTTTTGTTTGTGTGAGTTTTTTATAAGTTTTTAACTTTTGACTGGGTAGTGAGATTGATGGGTCGGGTATGGGATAATGGTTTTGGGCTGGGTATGTTTAAAAAGGAAGTGGGCTTGGGTTGGTTTGGATTTGGGTTTTATTTAAAATCCGGTTAGAAGATTTGTGTAATAATAAGGACCATTTTGTAAGTGCTGGATTTTTAAGGGACTGAACTTGTCAATTTTCCAAAGTTGATCTAAGGGCAATTTCTGACATTTGGTGAGACTCTGAGGGCTGATTTTGACTTTTGACCAAGCATATCTCTCCTGGCTACGGCTTTGAGTCTTTTCCACATCTCGTGCTCGTTTTCCCGATTTTTCTCGATCTTTGTCCATTTTTCTCGATATCCGTCCCTGCACGATCATAAACACAAAAACACGAAATATTTGGCATAATTGGTTAGTTTTTGGTTGTTTTGGTCTTAATTTAGCAAATAAAAGGTATGTGAATAAGCACATACCAGTAACAAATATAGAGTCCCCAATCTTTATTTGTTTTATTTTATTAGCAATTATTATATTTGCAAGTTTTTACATGCATGTTTATTTTGTTTTTACAGGTTTAAGGTAATAATAAGGCTGATTGATGAGTCTGGTTCCGCCCTTGTGGTATTTTTTAACAGCCATTTTTCCAAGCTTTCCGGCCATACTGCCTGGGAATTGATGGAAACCCATGGTATGGACCCAGATGAATACTGGCCACAAGAGGTGGACAACATAATCGGGAAGAAATGTCTCTTTAAGTTCTACTACTCTGAGTACAATGTCAACAAGAACAACCATACGTATCGGTGTGATGGTTTTTCTGAAAACGTTGATTTCATCAACCATTTTAAGAAAGACTTTTTAGAAGATGACATAGTAGACGATGTTCCTGATGAGGTAAACTATCATATAACATTTGAAGATAGTACAAATATTAAAACTTTATAGTAATGTTTAGTTGAGTAATTTTTTTGAGTTTCAGGTTCCAAATGAGGAGTTCAGCACACCTTCTACTCAGGAGTTCCGCACACCTGCTACTTTGATGAAACAAGTAAGCATCTCTGATCCCAGTTTGAGCCGTGTGTTGGATTTGCAGTCACCTCCTGAAAGTTCCTCAAGTTCCGGTTCAAAGAAGAGCCGTTCCTTGTCGCCACCTCTTGCAGCAGGTGAAGCATCTGGAAGTGCAGAAAAGAAGCAACGTGTTGTTGTTGATCTCGATCAGGTTAAGAGCGAACCCGAGGATGAAACAGTCAACGGCACTCCGCAAGATCTGGTCCAGGTGAAGATTGAACCAACAGAATAGAACACTTCCAGCAACTACTTGGTTTATCATTTTAATTTTAAATTTTGCAAATGTGTTTGCAAAGAACAATGTTTGTTTTTTATTATTTTTAGTTTGACATTTTGTTTGTTTCTTTTATGAAGTATTTCCTATATATTACATACCATGGAGATGGTATGTGTTGAACAATTATGCAATATTTTGGATTTTTATGCATTTTCTCTTTATTTATCCTTTGTTTTTGTGATTATAACTCTGTCTTTATAACAACTTTATGTGTATATATTTGCAGCTACAAAGGTGTTTCGAGTATGAAAGCACCAAATAACAGTTTATTTATGATTTATTATTCTTAAATGTCTGCTTTCAACACTATCCCACATTACCAATGTTTTTTAAGTGTTACATGTTTACTTAACTTTACAAGTTATAATTACCTTTCAAACATCTTTTTACCAACAACAGTAGTAACTTTATATTTAGAAACACTAAAAACTTTCTAGCAGCATTAAAGTGACATGATATCAGTACTAACTGTTTAGGTATTGATCATATAGTTTGTTACACTTTGCAATTTATGCAAATCATTTCCAAAATTGCAGGTTACTACTAACAAACTATCAACTTTTAAAAGATGTGATTCAATCTTGAATTTGAAATATTTGCAAACAATATCATTTCTTAAAATCTCTATCTCTTCACAGTTTATTTAAACTCTCAACATCACCCTTAACAATCTCAACCTATTTCCATAGCTCGAAAACCTCCATTTATCATAAGAAATGGTTCATACGAAATTATCAAAGGTAACCATGATGTTTGTTTATTATATCATTTCAGAACATGTTGAAAATCACAAGAAATATTTTGATATAGTAGTAACCTTTGTGAGTCTAATGTTTTATCATTATTATGTTAGGAGTCTGATGATGAAACCCAAATCAGGTTTAAGCGAACCCGCAAGGGTACATAAACTAAGTCTTCAAACAAGGTTTTGGACCATTTAATTGATGAACTTGCTGCTGAAGACATTGATCAAGACAATGATGATTTTCAATCATTTGATAATTTACAAACTTCACTATCTAAAGGGCACAATTTTGATTTCATTGATGAGGAAACCGGTTTTTGATACTAATAACAAGAAAAACATAAGTGATGATGGTGTGTAGGTTAATATAAATGACCTGCCTCACCCTTCTCATGTTTTTGATAATCATAACACTTACATTGATGATGAAGCAGAGGAAGATTTAAAAGATTTGGACATTGGTACTGGCCGGTCTGTATCCGATGGGTATGATACAGACATTTTCATTGATGATGAATCTTTAGGTTATGATTCCACCGATGATGAAGATGACGATTTTTGATAGTTAATTTTTTTGTTTTATTTTATGAATGTTTCCTTTATAATAAGTTTTTTCAATAATAAATTTAACATCATTTTTAGACCTAAAGTAGTTAATGTTCATATTTACAAATGTTTGATTTCTGTTAAAACAAGAATCGAAATGAAAGCAATCTAATGCAAGTTTATAATGTCAAGGCAAAATAAAAAAGTGATGGCATAAAAAATATAAGATAATTAACAATATTCATTCATCCTACATGGATGACGGGGACAACGATCAAATGTTCAGGACTTCGACAACAATGAAACTGTTTCTTCAATGACCATGTTCACGTGGAATCACTGTCACAAACACTACCACAAACATGACCTAAATACGTACAGAATATGATGTTCCCAACTAAATGTTCACAACTAACATCACCATAAACATTGTACTTCATCAAGAGAAAACACAAAATAAACCATCAACAGTTAATTGTTTCAGACATTCCCAGCAAACATGACCAAAAGGACCAACCATTTATCAGCTTAACATACGTGGAATATGGGGAAATGAGGGTTTTCACCTTCTGGCGCATCCAAGTCAACCCCATTCGACACATATTTGAACCTGATCATCTTGGTATACGGGAAACGACATGACTCCACTAACAGCTTCCACTTACCAAAAATGTTCACATGGTTGGTTCTGTCTGGTTGGTCCCTGTGCGGCTCCATTTGCACCCTCATCTGCTCTGTATAATTCTGGTGAACCACCAGCGCTCTGTTGTAGGCGTGCATAGGATGTTTTGCCAGGAAATGAGCAGGGATTGCCTGTAACATTTTAATTTCCAATTAGTATTAACCAAGTGTTAAACACTCCATATATATTAATGTGTTTTTTTTAGGTCTATAATAAACTACCAAGTTTTAAATTTATTTATTGCCGAACTAACCTATAGACTCTAAACACTCACGAGCAGTGTACCCGATCAATGTAGATAGTTTTTAGGTAAGCAAGGGTCGTTCACTAGGAGCGAAGCTAAAGTGATCTAAAGGTATTCTAATTACTAAACTAACTAACCTAGAAAGCAAGTAAATATTTTTGGGGTTTTAGCCTGAGAGGCTATCACGATTTTGTGTGTTTAATTAAACTAAATACGAGAAAATAAATATTAAACTAATTAAAAGCAAATTAAAGATAGATGAAGATAGATAGGAAGAACGGGTTAGCCACGTCTAATCCATTTTATAGTTATACATGCTTACGTCTACTTGTTTTAATTCATTCAATTGTTTTGTCGCCAATCCGATTATTAATCCTGTCACGATTAAATAACCTACCATCGTGGTGGGAAAGAGGACATGATCATAGTGACTCGTCTAGCATCAATACTAACTTATTGCTTTAAACCATCTAACCTAGTTCGGTATTACACGCTACTAGTCCTATTAGGTTGTAGACACGTTCCGTTTATGCCAAACAATGATTCCTAATAGAGATTCGGGTTAACACGCAAATAACTCAACCTAAGCAACCACAATTACAGGTAGTTAAGTCACATCAATTAAAGTTATAAGGATCATAACCTAGTTACATAGACTTCTACTAGTTATAAGCAATAAACGAGTTTTTATCGACAAGCACCCAATCCAATAACAAAGTAAACACATCGACAAAATCATAAAAACTAATAAAACTTCATAAACATGGCTAACACCTAAGGGTGTTAGCCCATAATCTCTGTATCAAAATACAAAAATATAATCAAGACGAATAGAGTATTAAACATAAAGAATATGATACGCTAACCGAATGATTAAGTAATATAACAATGATAAGAGATGTTCTTCAAGTATAATTGGGTCTTCAAGGGTGGTCTTCTGCTGTTTTGAGAGGCTTTGATCGTCTGGGAATGGCCCTAAGGGTTCCCAAAGATGCCCTAATTCGTTAATGAGTTCGGTATTTATAGATTCTGAAATCTGGGTCGATACGGCGCATTTAGAGAGTTAGATGCGCCGCATCTATAAGTAAACGTAGCCTCCAAGTCTGATACTGACCCGATATGGCGCATCTATAAATCTGATATGGAGCATCTCCCAATACGGCGCATCTAAAGACCTGATGTGCCGCATCTCCTTCAGATACAGGTAGATCTCCTTTTTCTCTTTCCGTGGCCGCTTGAATCAACTAAAACGGAGTCCGGATGAAGATTTTATGGCCAAAATACGAAAGCATCTTCAAGTGTCGACTTGTAATCTTGACTTCTTCATTAAGCTTCTAATCTCCACTTGATTTCTTGGTAAGGATTGTGTATGGCCGATACGGCGCATCGGATTGGTCCGATGCGGCGTATCTGGAGTAGAACAAGTTGGTTCTTCTTCTTTGACCAAAGTTTCATATGCGACGCATGATAAAATCAGATGCGGCGCATGCTTCAAAGTCAGGCAATGGTCTTTAATCTCTTCAATTCAGCAGACTTTTCCAATCTTGATCATTTTGCTCCATTTTATGTCCATAATAGCTAACTTTCACCAAATGCTTGTTTATAACTGAGAATTACAAAAGTAAGCGATTAAGTATCAATTCCCATATAAAATAATACAAAAACAAGCAATATACATAGGATACATGATGCTAATAAAATGTACTTATTTGATGTCATCAAATATCCCCCCACTTGAACTTTACTTGTCCTCAAGTAAACCTTAGATTAAAACTTATGAAAATGTATCCTGAATAGGATGTATTTTTACAATTAAGCATTTATTCGTTTTATCATAATTGCACAACCAAACACTTAACGAATTAGAAACAAAATAAAATATTTCGATAAAAGCAAATCTAATCGTTTAACTGTCCAGTCGTGACGAATATTCTATCATAAGCTTGGCAAGTATACGCATCTCCCCCACTAAAGCCAAGGAATAACAAGTCTAAAGCGGTAAAAAGGGTTTGTTGGTTAAAGGTTAATCATTCTTTTTAATCTCTATCGATCTCACATTCCAGAAAAGGCGACAAAATCACAAATACATGATCGAATCCACGAACACGATACTTGCAATTGCTCAAATCCTTAACTCGAATGGGCTAAAGATAGGACCAAGTAATCTTTACCAATAATATTATATCAAAAAGGGCGACAAAATCATAAATACAGAGTCGAATCCACGACTACGATACTTAAGATTGCTCAAATCCCTAATCTCAATAAATCAAAGGTTTGGATGAAGAATGATATAGGGTATGGATAATATTTGGGATATAAATTGGTGTAAAATGAAAAATAAACAAACGAATAGATTAAGTCCTAATGAGGTTAATCACTTCCCAACCATCCCATGAATAAGACACATATCATTGACTAACTCACGCTTTGACACTTGAAACTCACGCTTTGGGTAGACACGAATTAGACTCAATAAAATCTCAATAAAAGAATAAACCTTAGTTGGCGTTCCCATAACGGCCAACTCCCATTCAATCCATAAATATAGTACAACAACAATAATGATAACTTTACATAACTTTACAATGTTGGTAAAAACAAACTTCCAACTTCTTATTTCTTTTTCTTTTCTCATTTTTTCGATTTTTTTTTTTTTTTTTTTTTTTCAAAATACTAACATAAACATAGATGTGTAAAATTTCACCACATCACTATAACGATAACTCTGGATAATTTTTCCATACTTTTCATGACTTCAGAAATAACAGTAATAGTGAAAGTAGTAAACACACGAAAAATAACAAGACTCAAATTATACAATATCTACTTTCACTCCAATTGCATTGTGCAATTTCCTGACCTTAACCATAGATAATGAATTACGCACGCGAACACAGTTAATTGTAAGGAAACACACTTTGCCTAAAGTAACTAACCACGGACTTTAATCTACAGGGTAGGCTAAGGTGTAAGGGTGTAACGAAACATTTTAAACATTGGTGTAAGAAACGAAAGGAATGACTCTGAGTGTTTTTCTAGGGGTATCTTACTCTAAAAGTGAGAGTAACAAAAGGGTTTATATGGGGGTTAACTAACCAGTGTAGTTAGTTAATAACACATAACATATATAGGCTTTTTGGGTGTAATCCTAGAAATTTACCAAGTTAGACAAGTTACTCCAATTATATCAATAATACTCATTATGGTGGTCTCGAATAGTATACAAGCCAAGTTCTAAAGTTTACAAGTCACCGGCACACTCATAGATTTGTGAATTTTGATAAGTTCACAATTTTTGAAAATAAGGTTATGTGTGCAGCTATGCAACTTAGATTAAACAAAAACATGCTAAAAAAAAATTTAAAATTTATAATTAAGCATAGATTAAAGCATATTTTTGAAAAATTAAAGACAAGTAACGTTCTAATTCTCCATCCCCCCACTTAAGTTAAACAACGTCCTCGTTGTTTGTATTTGAAATTAAAAACAAGAGATAGAAAGAATTAGAACGGAGAACTCCCCTGAGATTTGCTCGGTATGATCCACAATGTAAGAATGCGAGCATATAAAATGTGGGAGTTCATCAACATCTTCATTCGTCCAGACCTGTAAATATATAGAGACCACAGAAAAAATAGACTCGAGAACATCTCGTTAATCATTGGTTAGGAAAATAAAACTACGGGAAATTACAGGCCAGAGTGTCGATGCGCCGTATCCATGGAATATTGGATACGCCGCATCAACTTCCTGTAACTAATACGCCGCATCCACTAAAAGTGCATGCGCCGTATTGACCAACTGACAGAAATACGAAAATAAAAATAAACTAAAAACAAAATAAAAGACAAGCATGGGTTGCCTCCCAAGAAGTGCTTGTTTTTGTTAGAGTCACGAGCCTGACTCCACCCTTATTTACTAGGCAATAGGGTGTTTTTCCCCCCACTTGCGGTCAAGTGTGGGTGATAGTAGCAATAAGCACCATAACGGTGTAAATTTGCTACTAGAGATGGATAGAATATGTAAAGATAATACCTTGGCAATATGTGTACTTCGTTCATTTCCTTACCCGGTTTGGTTGTTAAATTGGATGACATGAACATTACATGTGAGAGAGTAGTATGTTGAGGATCAATTAATCTCCCTTCTTCTTCGTTTGTTCTATTGGTAGTAAGGCGTCCCTTGACTTCTATAAAAGATGAGAAAGGGTCTTTGGCGAGTAAAAGTTCGGGTTCCTCTATATCCTTCATAGGATTGAAATCATCCTCTTCAATCATGGTCGTGTCCATCAGCTCATCCTTGAATTCTTTTTCTATTTCAACCAAAAATGGGTTGATAACAGGTGCTTTATATTCATCATTAGTTGGTGTAGTAAATTCCACCTCATCATTCTTTCGTTTTGCAACCTGTTTAGGAAAACTAGCAAGATTATTAGTAACGGGATTAATAATATTAAATAAATTAGTACCACTTTTTGTTGTAAGTGACTCCAATTCATCTTGTGAGTCTCCATCTTCAACTAGTGGTCTTGTAATTTCATCCTTTTCCCGAATAGCCGTCTCAAATAAGTCATCCCACATTTCTTCAAAATCCTTTGTGGGGTCATAATCTGGCTCATTTGTTCCACGCATGAATATTTCATTTTCTTGTGGCAATTGCGGTATGGCATCGTACACAATACAATCAAAACTTTCAATATTAGAATACTCATTATCTTCATCCGATGGAATATTATCATGGAGTTTTTGATATGATGAGAATATATTTTCCAACTCGGGTGAAAAATCACAAGTAATAGCACCATACACCATTGTTCCACATTCATCTTCATTTTCATCATAAGCACTTTCGGATGAATAAGCTTCTTTGTAAACAATTGCCGGATTTTCATTCAAATCAAACACTTGTGACTCTTCTTCATCTTGGGAAACTTCCGGAGAAATAACATCATCAATAACTATTGCCGGAAACCTAATTGCACCAAAATCGTATGATTCTTCTTCATCATCATCATTGGATAAAGTCCAAGTGTGTCGAAATGGCAATTTGTTTCTTTCTTTCCCAGATTTTTCCTGCTTTGATAATAAGTACTCTTCCATCGTGGGTTCTTTATCATTGATGACTTGTGCACCATATCTTGCTCTTTCCCAATCGTAAACCTTTTTATTGCACAAGGATCTTTCTTTGTTAAGCCTAAGATATTCTTCAATAGTTATGTCCGGATTGTCCATCATCATTATTACCTGAAAGATAAACAACCAAGAACAGCAGTAACCTAAACAAAAATAAAAACTAAACTAATAAAAATTTAATAAACACAAAAAATAAAAATAAATAATTTTTTTTTTTTTGGTGTCACAGAAAATCGATGCGCCGTATCCAACAGACAATGGATACGCCGTATCGACACAAGATAATACGCTGTATCCAACAGACAATGGATACGCCGTATTAGCTTTCTGTAACAGATTTTTCAAATTATATAATACTAAAAAAAATCACACAAACTAAAAAAAATTGTCGCAGAACGTCAATGCACCGTATTCACAGACAAGAATACGCCGTATTGAAATCAGACAGATGCGCCGTATTCACAGACAAGAATACGCCGTATTGCCTTTCTGAGACAGAAACACAGAATGACAAAAACACACAGAAACTAACGAAAACAAATAAAAACTAAAATACCAATAAATCAAATTAAACAATCACTCCCCGGCAGCGGCGCCAAAAACTTGATGTGTTTTTTTTAGGTCTATAATAAACTACCAAGTTTTAAATTTATTTATTGCCGAACTAACCTATAGACTCTAAACACTCACGAGCAGTGTACCCGATCAATGTAGATAGTTTTTAGGTAAGCAAGGGTCGTTCACTAGGAGCGAAGCTAAAGTGATCTAAAGGTATTCTAATTACTAAACTAACTAACCTAGAAAGCAAGTAAATATTTTTGGGGTTTTAGCCTGAGAGGCTATCACGATTTTGTGTGTTTAATTAAACTAAATACGAGAAAATAAATATTAAACTAATTAAAAGCAAATTAAAGATAGATGAAGATAGATAGGAAGAACGGGTTAGCCACGTCTAATCCATTTTATAGTTATACATGCTTATGTCTACTTGTTTTAATTCATTCAATTGTTTTGTCGCCAATCCGATTATTAATCCTGTCACGATTAAATAACCTACCATCGTGGTGGGAAAGAGGACATGATCATAGTGACTCGTCTAGCATCAATACTAACTTATTGCTTTAAACCATCTAACCTAGTTCGGTATTACACGCTACTAGTCCTATTAGGTTGTAGACACGTTCCGTTTATGCCAAACAATGATTCCTAATAGAGATTCGGGTTAACACGCAAATAACTCAACCTAAGCAACCACAATTACAGGTAGTTAAGTCACATCAATTAAAGTTATAAGGATCATAACCTAGTTACATAGACTTCTACTAGTTATAAGCAATAAACGAGTTTTTATCGACAAGCACCCAATCCAATAACAAAGCAAACACATCGACAAAATCATAAAAACTAATAAAACTTCATAATCATGGCTAACACCTAAGGGTGTTAGCCCATAATCTCTGTATCAAAATACAAAAATATAATCAAGACGAATAGAGTATTAAACATAAAGAATATGATACGCTAACCGAATGATTAAGTAATATAACAATGATAAGAGATGTTCTTCAAGTATAATTGGGTCTTCAAGGGTGGTCTTCTGCTGTTTTGAGAGGCTTTGATCGTCTGGGAATGGCCCTAAGGGTTCCCAAAGATGCCCTAATTCGTTAATGAGTTCGGTATTTATAGATTCTGAAATCTGGGTCGATACGGCGCATCTAGAGAGTTAGATGCGCCGCATCTATAAGTAAACGTAGCCTCCAAGTTTGAAACTGACCCGATATGGCGCATCTATAAATCTGATATGGAGCATCTCCCAATACGGCGCATCTAAAGACCTGATGTGCCGCATCTCCTTCAGATACAGGTAGATCTCCTTTTTCTCTTTCCGTGGCCGCTTGAATCAACTAAAACGGAGTCCGGATGAAGATTTTATGGCCAAAATACGAAAGCATCTTCAAGTGTCGACTTGTAATCTTGACTTCTTCATTAAGCTTCTAATCTCCACTTGATTTCTTGGTAAGGATTGTGTATGGCCGATACGACGCATCGGATTGGTCCGATGCGGCGTATCTGGAGTAGAACAAGTTGGTTCTTCTTCTTTGACCAAAGTTTCATATGCGACGCATGATAAAATCAGATGCGGCGCATGCTTCAAAGTCAGGCAATGGTCTTTAATCTCTTCAATTCAGCAGACTTTTCCAATCTTGATCATTTTGCTCCATTTTATGTCCATAATAGCTAACTTTCACCAAATGCTTGTTTATAACTGAGAATTACAAAAGTAAGCGATTAAGTATCAATTCCCATATAAAATAATACAAAAAACAAAGCAATTACATAGGATAAATAATGCTAATAAAATGTACTTATTTGATGTCATCATATATGTATACAAAAAACATTAAATTCAGGTACCAGTCTGTTGCGAATCTGGATGTGGGCGTAGCTTTTGTAGAAGGCTCTATTATACTCTCCATAATGGTCCTTGTGGAATGGCCAGTAACATACGTGTTTCATTCTATCATCATCTACAAATCAAAAATATTTATTTAATATGTTACCAATCTATTTAAGCATATAAACCAAATAAGTTATGGTATTAGGCAAACGCAAACAAATAAATAATAATAAAACCAAATAAAACATGTCTTACTCTGTTCATGCCACTCCAACTGCAGTTGAACCTTCCTTAGATTACAAGCTCCTTTGAATACGCCCTGCGTTATGATGCTCCCATCATCATCAAACGCATCCAGCCACACACTATGTCCCCTGTTCTTTGTGAACACACAGGTGGTTCCACCCTCCAGACCAACAGCGTGCACCAACGAACTCCATACCTCACCTAACAATCTGTACACATAAGTGCCAGGTTTCCTAAAAACTTCCACACGGCGCACATGACACTCAAAATTCTGTCCGTTCACTTGGATTGTCAGCTCATCAAGCTCATCAAATTCCGGTAGTAGTTCAGCGGGAATTGACTGTATTAAAGTATATCATTTAAAATTTTTAAAGTTGTTATCCAAATTCTATGCTAACTGAGATTTATCTACTTTATGATTTGCAATTTTTAAGTATATTAATTTTCATCACCTGAGTCAAACTAGGGTCTGGCAAAACCACTGTCTTGAACCTTGAATATGTTGCTCTGTTTCCGTCATAACCAGCTACTTCATGTCCGTTTGTTAAGTATCCAGTGACATAAAAACAGTCGTCGCCTTCTTCAACAAAATGCAGCATCTCTACATCTTCATTCAAGTATCGATTGCAAAAATTCATCCATTTTTTTCCTGTTAAATACCAGAGACCATACCTGGGCTTGACTAATTCCACCTTAAAACGATACCCATCTGCTGATATTATGTATATCGCGGAGTTACCGTTGTATGATTCAAGATTGTAAACTTCTGGTAACACCTACAATATAAAGTTCAAAAATATTTCAAGTTTAGAGCACATCAACACTCCACGTTACGTTACACTATTGTTGTATCAGTATTTCAACTACCTGAAATTCCGCGAAGTGATCTTTATCTAGCAGGATAACGAAATCGATACACATGTTTGCCTACACGTAAATGCAAATATATTAAGAGATTGTATATAACTTCACACAAACCAAAACAGAGCATTTGCTTTAAACCACTTTTTAACAATCAGCGTAACCATATACAATTCAGTATACCTACATTATGTATTGATATTCATCATATCTGAAACAACAATCACTTGATCCTGATCATAGCATTGTTTAACAATTACAATAAATACATATGAACAAATTGTGTCCACCCATTCTGTGAGCTTTACATCACCAATACAAAAAAAGCCAGCCATCTTTTATCAAATTATCTTACTAAAGAGATGAGCTTTTGTATATGTACAACAACAAAAAATAAATAAATAAATAATTTTTCATCACTAACAATTTCTTGACATATTATCTACAAATAGGCAAATACCCTTAAAAGTACCATATACAACTACAGAGCATTATAAGTAACCGATGCGCTACACACATCATAACTTTCGGTTTACCCAACAGTAATTTGTTATGCATTTGTATTTTTTTTGTAACAATAGTGATCCACAAAGTCATCATAACAATTTATAATGGTCAATTTAAGTTCATAATCTGATCTTTCATAGTTACTTAGCACTCTTAAAAAATACATATTATCTTAGTTACATCATACTTGATGTTATATCTACCAGCTTGCTCACAACACCACATGCAACCTTTGATCAAAGTATATCGCAAAACACATTTGTTTTCATCATGCCTAACATAAAATTGGACATCGATCTTAGATAATACTAACTAATCAAAGTTTTACAAACACCACATTTCTTTGATCAACTATCTAACAATCAAATGTAACATTATTTAGAAAGAAAAGCAAAAATCTTACAATATTACTTCTGATTAGTAAGCACTTGATGAGGAACAGACGAATGGTCAGAGGTGAGAATGATTACCCAACCATTTTGTGATAAATAAGCTTCTTCCCAAGTCTCGATTTTTTCTATACAAAAGGTTATACAGTAATAGATTTTGTAGGTCCAAGCCCAAGTATATGAATGCACCAATGTGTTTTTAACTTACATTATATTTTCTATATAATTATAGGATGAGGTTTATTATTATTATTTTTGTGTATATATGTCCACTATTATGGCATGTGGATTTTTAAAATATCATCCAACAATATAGGAGTTGAAATTGCATTTGATTTGCATGAAATTAGGAAAGTTAATTATTTAAATTAATTATTACTATATATATTTCAAACATAAACGTTTTTTATTTTTTTTGAGACATTCAAAGGTCTATCAAAGCCATCTTGACAAAACAACCCGTATTAATTTTCATCACCATGAAAGAAATTCAACAAGATAAAGAAAATCATGCAAAAGCAATAGATGGCATGTCGGTACCCGAAGGTATGTTATTTGTTACCCATAATCATCTGTATTTGTTTTATTGTTGATCATTTAAGAAATTACAACTCATGAATAACATTTTGACTATTTATTCTAATACTTTGATTTGTTTTAAAAAAAAATTTATTGTGCCAAGCAAACGCACATGTGAATAAGAACAAGAGGAAAGCTAAAGCAAATCCAAGTTTGTTATCAAGTCCTAAACCACATTCACATGTTCCGGTACATGATGCACCTTTAGTTGATTTATCGATTAGAAAGGTTGGAAGGAAGGCTTCAACACCTCAACTCTCGGAAAGTTTGTTACTCGATAACCACTATAAAGCTATGTATATTTATTTTATTTAGATTATAAGAATTATAGAGCTATCTATATTTATTTTATTTTCAGCTGCGCGGAACGAGTTACTTAAAGCTAAAAAAGTTGTTGGAAGACCATCTACGATGCAGGCGTGTAGTAAGATGAATGAAAGTATGTTTCGTTTTGTTGTTGTTAATTATATTATAAATATTGTTAATCGATAACAACGATAAAGACATGTATATTTATTTTATTTTGATCGACCTTGCTTAAAGTAAAAACCTATTCATATTTATTTTATTTTCAGTTGTGCGTAACGAGTTACTTAATTGTAAAAAAGTTGTTGGAAGACCATCTACGATGCAGGCATGTAGTAAGATGAATGAAAGTATGTTTGGTTTTGTTGTTGTTAATTATATTATAAATATTGTTACTTGATAACAACTATAAAGACATGTATATTTATTTTATTTTGATAGACCTTTGAACTATAAACCTATTTATATTTATTTTACTTTCAGCTGCGCGTAACGAGTTACTTAATTCTAAAAAAGATATTGGAAGACCATCTACGAGGCAGGCGTGTAGTCAGATGAATAAAAGTATGTTTCATTTAGTTGTGTTTAATTATATTATTTATTTGAATATATGTTCATCTATTTTTTTGCATTTCATGTTTTGATAGCGGATGCGCCTTTACTTGATTTGTCCATAAGAAAGCCCGGCAGAAAACCTTCAAGATCTCCACTTACAGAAATTTCTGAAAGTTTGCCTCTAACTTAATATCGACAATAACAACGGAATTATTATATTTTTATTTATTCATTTTGCTTTGTCAACTAACATTATATTTATTTTACTTTTTTTTCAAGGTACACGTAATCAGTTTCTTCATAGCCAAAATTCGACTGGAATACCCGGTGCAAGAGAAACGCATAATCAAACTAATCAAACAAGCTCAAAAGGTATTCATCTTAACTTTAACCTTTAATCATAAAGGTTTTTATAACAATTTTTTATTTATGCGCGTCCATAAAACATGAAATTATTGTTACTCATAAATAAAATGGTATGTGTTAGGAAAAAGAACTCCTCCACCTTTATCTCCTGGCTCTATTCAAGCTGTTAAAGTTGTTCGACCTAGGGGACGTCCGCGTAAAAGCCAAATTTCAACACGTAATTGGTTATGTTAACAAATTTATCATATTTATATTATGTATATAGCAAAAAAAAAAAAAAAAAAAAAATTTCATTAGATACACCGGTTGACGATCTTACGCCTATTGGCTCATTAACTCCAAAGAATACAATACCTAATGTTTCTTTTGTTGGTAGTGGAAATACCGATCCAACTTCAAAAGGTACTTAGCTTTTCATCATAATGGTAATCGCACACAACATGATGAAAAAAACCACCAAAATCATGTTTACTTCTTTTATATGCTATGGATTTGTAGAAACATTCATAAGAAACAACAATGGCTCAAGGTTTCGCAACCAGACGCCGGTGAAATTCAATTTAGGTACATATTTACATTACTAATTCACCATTTATCCAGCATTCGATATACACATACAACCTTTGATTTACAACTACATTTGCTTAATATAATGTGTCATAGGTTCCGCATCTTCTAAACGCGATAAAGTATCCAATGGCCAATCCTCTTTACTTGCATCTGAAGGTCATAAGCTTAAAGGCAGAATGGTTACTAGGCAATCTGCAAGGCGTATTAACTTCAACCAAACTGAACGTGAAGTCAATAAAACTGCAAATAGACATTCATTTGTTGGAATCTCGGAAGGTAAACAATTATAAACCAACACTTACAAAAACATAATTCATTCGTATATGTTAAAGGATGTGATTTATGTATCAAATACCTGAAATCACTTACATCTCAATCACTTATTTCCACATATCAGATTATCTTGATCATGGTGATCCAACATTTGAATGTGAATCTTGCGGTTCAATGTTATGGCATGCCGAGTCAATAAGAGGAGCAACCATTGGGAGTTCCGAGTCATACTCATTGTGTTGCGGTAGAGGTAAGGTTAAGTTGGGCATAGAACTAAAAGAGCCACCTGAACTGCTCAAACAACTTATTAAGAATGAACATCCTAAGAGTGCGTCATTCATAGATAATATCAGGCGGTATAACTCAATGTTTGCATTTACTTCAATGGGTGCTCAACAAGACCATTCTGTTAATGCCGAACGTGGTCCGTATTGCTATCGCATTCATGGTGAGAATTACCATTTAGCAGGCACTCTGTTGCCAAAACCTGGAGAGCCACCTAAATTTTTGCAGCTTTATATTTTTGATACCGAAAATGAAATCAGAAACAGAATGAACGCTGTCAGGTCTAATTCTTTATCCAACTACATTTTCTTTTGTTTAAACATCACACAAAGTTATATATTCTTATTATCCATATATACTTCCTAAATACGGAGCATTTATTTTACAGCAATGAGTCGCACACGTCTTCACAAAAAACGGATTTAGACTCCCAGCTTACGAAGGACATACGTGACATGCTCGATTCTATTAATCCATTGGTTCAGGATTTTCGCATGGGTGGTGAACGTATGAGGTCTTCTAATGATAATAAGTTTTGTCTTAAGCTTATTGGTACAAGGGAGCGAGATGGTAGACAGTATAATCTACCCACGGCATCCGAGGTTGCTGCCTTAATTGTGGGAGACTTTGACGAAACCAAAAACAAGAGGGACATTATTCTTCATCAACAAGATGGTGATCTTAAGAGAATCAGTGAATTGCATCCCTCCTATCTCGCATTGCAATACCCTTTGTTTTTTCCACGTGCTGAGGATGGATATCGTACTAATATATTCCATGAAGGCGTAACTGATTACGATGAAACAAACAAAGGAACGCGCGTTACAATGAGAGAGTGGTTCGCATATCGTGTTCAAGAAAGGAAGAGCAAATTCTCCATGATGCTAAACGAAAGACGCCTATTTCAGCAATTTTTGGTAGATGGATACACAATGGTTGAATCAGAAAGGATGTCTTTTAACAAAAAGCAGCAAAAGGAGCTTAGAAGTGAAACTTATTCTAAGTTGGCAAAATTGGCTGACGATGAAGAGTCTGGAGTACGGCTACGTGGCAAAAAGGTCGTATTGCCTTCGTCATTTACCGGTAGTCCAAGGTATATGATGCAGAACTATCTTGACGCCATGACAATTTGCAAGTTTTATGGCTATCCAGACTTATTCATAACCTTTACATGTAACCCAAATTGGCCCGAGATTTCACGTTTTATGGCTGAGAGAGGTTTGAAATCTGAAGACCGTCCGGATGTAATTACACGAGTGTTTAAAATTAAGCTTGATAGCCTTATGACTGATTTAAAAGATCGACGGACATTTGGACGCGTCAAAGGAGGTAATCCCATTAAAATATTTTGTCAATTTTTTTTACGAACCATTTCATTTACTTTGTTACCTTATTGGTTAATTGCATCATTTTATTTTTTATGATGCAGCTGTTTACACGGTTGAGTTTCAAAAAAGAGGTCTTCCTCATGCTCACATATTGCTATGGCTAGAAACTCAAGATAAAATAACCACAACAGCAAATATTGATAAGTATATATCAGCTGAAATACCGAATAAGGAAGAGGATCCCGAATTGTACCAGATTGTTACAGATCACATGATGCACGGCCCATGCGGTCATGATAATCCAAGCTGTCCGTGCACGTTTGATTTCAAATGTACAAAGAATTTTCCCAAAAAAATTAACGAAACCACATTAATTGATGACAATGGTTATGGAATTTATAGGAGGAGGAATGATGGAAGTACTATAAAGAAAAACGGTACTGATTTGCATAACGGTTTCGTAGTCCCTTATAATCCCGGTTTGCTCAGGCGATATCAGTCACATATAAATGTTGAATGGTGCAACCAGGTTGGGTCCATTAAGTATTTATTCAAATACATAAACAAGGGGCCGGATAGGGTTACTGTTGGTCTAGATGGCGAAGAGATCGACGAGATTAAGGATTTCAATGATTGTAGATATCTTTCTGCTTGTGAAGCAGCTTGGCGTATATTTAAATTTGATATACACTATAGGACTCCGTCCGTTGAACGCTTGCCATTTCATTTGCAGGATGAACAGTCCATCGTATTTGATGCAACCGAAAGCATTGATTACACTCTTCAAAAGGAATCGGTAAATCAGACTAAATTTCTACAGTGGATGGAACTGAACAGGACCGATCCTTTTGCGCGGACGTTGCTTTATGTGGAGATCCCTAAATTTTATGTTTGGAATCCTCAAAAAAGAATTTGGACAAAGAGACAGAGAGGTTTTAGTTTAGGACGTATTCATCACGTCCTGCCTTCTTAGGGAGAGTATTTTTACCTGCGTGTTGTAACACCCCGACCCGAAAAGGGTAAAGATATCACAACAATGGATCCATATCAGATCAAAACAAAGCATACTAATACAGTAATACAAAAATTCAAGGATTACAAATGAAATATTGAATCTAAATGGTTACAATTAAAACTTCCAAAACTAATTCTAAAACATAATGTCTTCAATCCAACTCTAACCCAGCATAGCTATCCAATCTTCTAAGTCCAAGGTACACTCTTCACTCATTCGCAGCTTCCTACTAATACCTGCCGCGTGAAAAAGAAAACGCGGCTGAGCTACGAGAGCTCAGTGAACAGATATATAGATAACAAGAAACGATAACGGATAGCAGTACAAAGGAAATCAAGAATGCAGATCATACCGATACGAAATCAAAGCGAGAGGAATAAGGAACGGAATAAAGACAAAAGAAAAGAGATAATGAAATGATGAAGCGAAAAGTGTACCGCTTTTAAGGGGTCATTTAAGCCTTAAATCGTATTTATTTGATCAAATATTGCCCTAAATCGTTCCTTTTGTCATTTTAGGTACTTTTGAGGAGAAATCTGGAAAAGGAGGCATTTTGGACGTTTTTGGAGCATAAAAGTGAAGAAAACGGCAAAGTCTCAAAAATCGGCTAAAAGTTACTCTTGACGGCGTCACAATTTATACTGGACGGCGTCATGCTTTGGCAAGAAAAGTTGGACGTGAAATTTACTCATGACGGGCCAGTGAAAATAGCATGTGAATTCTGACGGCGTCACGCTTTAACTTGATCAAGGGCGTCACGGCTTAAATCATAAGGGGACGGCGTCACGTTCATTGTTAGACGGCGTCAAGACTTGATAAGCCAGAATGGATTTTGGAAGAGCTAAAGAGGGACGGCGTCAAGAAGGTCATCCGGGAACCCTAAAAGCGGCGAGGTGACGGCGTCACACTCCATAAGGTGACGCCGTCAGATCCAAAAATCTATATATAGTTTTCTAATTTTTTGTCATTAGAGAGAGCTTAGTGTGTGGAATTTTGGGAGAAAACCCTAAGACGATTTTAGCTACTTTTTCAGGGCTTTTTGCCTTGAGATCTTCCATGTTTCATTGAAAGATAAGTTATCAATTAATCATTCAATATGTCTATGTGTTGTTTGATTCTATCTTATTCTTGTCTTTTGTTTAACATGTTAGGCTAAATTTATCTTGTGTTTGCTTAGATCTAATGAAACCTAGCTATTGATTATTGGTTGTTAGTGTGTTGTTAGTTGTATTGGATGATTGTTTATCTATGTTAGGCTTAAGAAAACTGGCTAACTTCCTATTCGGTAACTTGCTTGAACGTCTTAAGAAACATGAACCAAATGCGTACTAAAGGTTTTTATGGTTGTATTTAATGCACAAGCGAATTCTAGTGATCCCATGTTAGGAGCTTCCTAGCCGGCTCGACATAGGAGTGAAGTAGGAGCTTGTAGAGTTGGGGAAGTAAGTACGCCACCCCACGAATGGTATTAAGGAATACACCCGTCATCCACGCGACTAATACACACTAATTAACCGGTAAAAGATAGTTAGGGAGTAAGGAAATCTAAGTAAACACATTTCTCTACACATAGGTTTCTCACCACATTTTATTTTCAGTTATTTAATTTTATTGCATTCGTAGTAATTTGGGTTAGTTGACTAGCAACTAATTCCGCCCACTCCTTCAAACCCGAGATTTTACTTGCTTTCATAAAAACTATAAAAACATAAAAAGAATCTTCCTCAACCCTTAGACCTAATTAGAGTAGCCTTTCATACCTAACGAACACTATTCCCTGTGGAGAACGATCAATCCCCCGTACTTACCACTACACTATACTACATCGGTCAGGTACACTGCCTGGTGGGGTTGTAAGCCTCTTGAGATCCCTCGAGAGGTAAAACCTGTTGTAAGGTTACAAAACCACGCAATCAAGTTTTTGGCGCCGCTGCCGGGGAATAGTCATTGTTTAGGTTGAATTTTTATTTCTATTAGGTCTACTCACTAGATTCCTTTCTAGTGAGATTTTTATTTTATTTTTTCTAGGTTTTCTTTAGTCTATCTATTTTCTTCGTGTCTTTGTTCGTAACCATACCATCCGACATCATGGAAGATGGTAATATCCTTAACCACCACAACCCACCACCACAGCAACCACCACCACCTCCTAGAGCCCGTACTTTAGGAGAGTATTCCCGTCCTAGCCACCATGGCTATCGAAACACCATTGAGCTCACTCAAGGAGCCAATATCACACCCTTGCGATCCGACACCATCCGGTTGGTGCAAAGCGGATGCGCATTCCATGGACTTCGTTCTGAAGATCCTAATCAACATCTCAAGGACTTTCTTAAAATCGTTGATTCTATAGACCTTGATGTTGCCACTCGAGAGACGACCCGATTGCGTCTCTTCCAATTCTCTTTGCGGGACCAAGCTAGTCAGTGGCTAGAACGTCAACCCGCAGGATCCATCACCTCTTGGGATGATCTCACCAATCGTTTCCTTGCTCAGTTTTTCCCACCGGGAAGAACTACCAAGCTAAGGAATGATATCTTGATGTTCCAGCAACGTCAAGGCGAAACTCTCTACGAGGCATGGACTCGATTCAAGGACTTACTCCAAAAAGTCCCCCACCATGGCATAGAACTTTGGCTCCAAGTCCAAATCTTCTATGACCATATCAATCTCTCCACGAGGCAAACCATTGACCAATCGGCCGGTGGTAAGCTACGTGATCTAAGTGCGGAACAATCATGGGCTCTCCTAGAGGATCTTGCTCTTTATGACAACGAAAGTTGGAGTGATCCCCGTGATTTGAATAAAACGGTCAAGGCAAAAGTTCAGTTAGAAAGATTTCTATTTAAAAACAATCCTTCAAAATGGTTTCCATAACAACCGATCTTACCAAAATAGTTTTCATAAAAATGGTCTTCCAAAACTGTTATTAACTTCCATTAAAAGTGGTGTTGTTTCTTTTAAAATAGTTTTTCTCAAACGGGTTCATATGTATTTTAAAGATGGTTCCAAAATCAATTAGGTTCAAATAAGGATTTAACAGATTAAGGTTTATATCAAAAATCAAATCAAGTTTTCTACAAGTATGTCAGATTAAGTTTCAAAACAAGATTTACAGATCAGGATTCAGGACAATAGGTCAAAACAAAGAGATTCAATAAAGATTCAGAACAAAGGGAACACATCAAGGGTTCACAAACAAAAGATCACATGAAAGGTGCACAAACAGGAGGGAACATAGCAATGGCATAGGGAATCCTAAATGAATCAAAATACGAAATCAAAAGAAACGAAGGCACCTTACTAGAGAAGGGCAGAATATCTGTACCTTATCAGCAAAGCAGATAAACAAGAAAGCAACAAACGCTGAACAGATTAAGGCTTCTCCTTCTTACACCTAAAGGAATAGAAGACGGAATTACAAAGGATTCTTACTCAATTTACTATTTTTAATTTACCTTTCCATTTTAAGTAACTTTCTATTTTTAGTAACTTTCCATTTTTAGCAGGTTTCCAGAATTAACAGATTTTCACATTTAGCAAGATATTAATGTCTCAGATTAAGTTAAGTCCTTATTTAAGGCTTATTATGGTATTAAGGTATCTTTTAGCAGGTTACAAAAGTTTAGGGTTCATTATGACATATTTTCATAGTTCAGGGTTTTAATTGTAAGTTCATCTAATTCAAAGGCATAAAGTGAAAATACTTTAAGTTACTGATTTAAATACTCATTTTATTCAGAATGGCATCTTAATCCTTTTAGTTTCAAAATTTACAGGTTAAACCCTTCTAGTTACCTTATTACAAAACAAACCCTATATTTACATAATTTACTAATTAAACCCTACATTTACATAATTTACAAATTAAACCCTACAATACCCATATTTACCAAACAAGCATCTTATTTTACATAATTACAAAATGTAACATCAGAATTAAGTATATTACAGATTAGATCCCTCAGAATTTTTACATTACATAAATGGTCCTTTAATTTTACAAAACTTATAAATTAAATCATAATTTCGTAACAATTACATATTAAGCCCATAAATACTCAAAATTACACAAAACACTCTTAATATCATTATTTACTCAAATGACTTCAAGTTTCCAGAATTTACACTTTTAGTCCCTCTATTTTAATTAATTATAATTCGACCCTTATAAATACCATTTATTCATTTTCTTGCAATATTTACACTTAGGACCCTCAAGTTATATTTTTCATACATTCCTACAGACTTAAATGACATTACAAAAATATCCCAGAAGTTTCAAAGTTGGCAAAACATATCCTTATAATTTTAAAAACCAATCGTACATACTTTTTAGTTTGTAAAACCAAGCCCTAATCCATCTAATCATTATGTCATCATTATAAAACCATTTTTAGCATTAATTACATCAGATCTAACCACATAAACCCTAACCCTAATCCATTCTAGGGTTTCTTCTTATTTTTCTATATTTTTCCTTTAATCCGATTATAAACAATAATTAGCATCGATTATTCTGAGCTTCTACAAATCACATGGTTATTTTTCTAAGCTTATATTATCAGTATAGAACATGTAAAAATTATGGTTACACCTCAAAAAATTCGTATATCATTATTTACGATTTAATTATGTTTTATATATTTAATTATCATACGCCATATTAATCTTGCATGATTCATGTTTCTTATTTTTCCTGAGTTGTATTCGACCTAAAAATCATTAGAAAAATGCTAGATAAATTTTACAACGTAAATATTAGTCGTGTGGATTATACCTCTCGAACGCAAGGGATCAAACAAAACAATGCACCACGATCACACGAAGGCTTCAATACTCCAACTCTTATTTTTCGTGGCTCTCTTACACTTCAATGAACTCCATAAAAATGCTTGCTCAGGTCCAGAAAGTCGAATGGAGGCTTGGTCGATTTGTGTGTGTGTCGATCTAGGGTTTTCGGCCAATTAGGGTTTTTAGAAAATATTATGGTTTGTGTTATGCTTATCAAAACTGACTAGGAGGGGGATATATCCAGATTTTCGGCCCAAGTATTATCACAATATCACACTTTTATTTTGTGTATACTTCCCTAATTTATTTTGGTACTTATCCTAATTAAAATGATTTTACAAAATATATTTACTTTAATTATTATTTTATTTTCGGATCATATATATGCATATGTGATTTTATAACTTTTGGACATTCAAAATAATGTAATGTTGTTCCAGAATTTAATTTACTTGATACGTAGTTCGTTTTCAGAAATTTGGAATTGTTTCAGAATTTTATAAGTTATTTATTTAGGTTTTATGGTTTCAGGGGTAATTTGGTCATTTTACAAGTTATCTGAATTTCAGGTATTACAACTTCTTCCCCACTAACAAAAAAATTTCGTCCTCGAAATTTGCAGGAAGCAGAAAGAAAAGAGAACGGAACACAAAACAAGGACATACCAGACCTAATAGATGATGATCGGATTCTCTCGGAAGAGACGTAAGAATTACACAGGATTGTGACGGCTATGCCGTTCACCGGATTTGATTTGACAAATCAGATGAGAACATACAGAAAATAGATTATCGATAACATCGATTGGCAGAAATTCTATAACAGGACCTAAGATTATTATCGGAAGTTCGGGGGTCAGCAGAGTGCGTGACGAGAATCCAGATGTATCAATTCACATAACGGTGAAAGCTGATTACGCGTATAGGTAGAATGAACTTAAAGTCTCACTAACGCAGATGATCTCAAACATTTATCAGAATTTCGAAAGCTCTAAGGCACTTCTCGAAATATCCGATGCCCACAACAAGTGCACGTTATATGATGTAAGTATTATCACGTTGGCCAGACGTCATAATACTGGCATCATATAAATATGCCCTCATGATGGTCATACTTTATCTCAAGTCGTGAACAGAACAACTTATCTTAATCCACCTAGTCTTCCTACGGTCTCAGAGGTCACAAAAATCAAATACCTTAACTAAGAGGAGAACGAATCACTCGAAGGAGTTAACGGAACCGATCTAGAATGTTTATTAGAATTTGGGCACATCATCAAAAGCATCAGGTCATCCATCATTCGTCAAATTTGACATATCAAAGCCATCGTCCTACATACGCGGAATGAACATAAAGCGGAATTACTAATAGAGAACCTAAACCATTCAAAGGATTTTATCATCAGGTAACCAAAATTTAAATAGGTCAAACGGAAGTGAACTACGTCATCCATTCAATACATGCTCTTAAATCTCTCTCGATTCCAGGCAGTCTGTCTATGTATGTCCATATGATCATCGGGTGAAAAGGATTTATAACTTGAGTCTGATCCCTCAAGCCTTCGGCACTTCTTCTTGGAACTGTGGTGTGGTAACATGAATCTCTGACCTAGTCGCTGTGCATTACCCATTCACGGCGCGAAGCGCAAACCGCTCTTCGATCTCCCGGTGAGTTGGACGGGAAGAGACATAGGGGGTTATCTATGAAGCATTTGGGTTTCCCCTCAGAATGTTCACCTGTAACAAGAGAAAGATCCCTGTCTATCACAGGGGTATCCGTATACTGTGACCCTACTTCCGAGTTAGAAGGGCCTTCCTTTTCCACTCAAGTGTACGGCATCTGCCGTGCTTAGGCCCCTTCTTCCCTTCCAGGACCCTTTCGACGTTGCACAAAAGCCATTACTTTACGTTCAGCTAGCACTAAAAAGGCTACTCCTAGATGCCTTTGCTTTGTGCATGGATTCCTTCTCACGAGTTGGATTCGAACCGACGATGTCCCCTGGGCGAAAGGGGACACCATTCTCTTTCTTTCTTCAATCGTTCTACTCTCAATTCATCTTAGTACAACTAAAATGAATAGAGAAGTAAGGCTGTGTGTCTTTGACAGGTCTCCTAGCGCAAATCGAAATTCGGCAACTCTGATTGCTGTCGTCACCGGATGCCTGGTAGTATTGTCTGCTACAATCTCTGAAAGCCAAGCAAATTTACTCGTCCAGAACAAAGGGTCATTCCTTAATACGAAAATGGTCTACATGTTCCTTGTTCGTCTCAGAGCACAAACATGTTGTCATACTATGACAATTGTCCAATTACTCGTGCAAACATGATTCTTATTAACCAATACTATTGGCATTATTTAAGACTCACAATGGTCACAATGAGTACGAAAACAGTTTTCATGAATCGTTTCAGGGAAAACTTCATATCTAATTCACATCACCCATCTTTACTAATAAAACTGAAATACTTTACGGAAGTTGCTCTCAGTTAGTCATCTCCCATCTTAGGAGTTCTCGTGGTTGCTTCTTCAGTCCTTCAAACATTAAATGAGGTTGTCTGATACAGGGATTCAAGGTAGAACGATAAAATTACGGTTAGGTTTACGATAGTTGATATGCAGACGCAAAAATTTTCTCCTTCTTCTTCATAAATTAATAGAGTATTTAAAAGGGAACATCGAGGTGGACAAAAACATATTACATCAGCTTCTTCAATCTCTCAATTTCAACAGTATCATGGTTCGTCAGCTGATATCGGTTCAAAGCCAATTTTACTTCTCAATCAGGAGAGATACCCAAAAGTTTCATCAGAAGCACCAGAAAATTTGTACAACAAAACTTCCAATGCCAAAACTTTCTAATGGTGGATACTAATAGGTGTCAGGAGAATTTGACGATCAAATGAGATCAGGGTAAGTATTTCCATAGCAGTTTTAAGCTTAACATATCTGAGCGGTTAAAGGTTATCATAGCAAAAGTAGGGTGGAGCAGATTTAAGGATCACATTTCAATTACGGTAGTCTTATGGTAGCTCTTACGAAGAGCCAGCCAATCAATAATCAAAAGATCTCCAAAATCAGGTATATCAATAGTAAACAGATACGCAGGACGAATATGGTTATTAAACCAGACGGATAGTTCATATGTCAAAGTCGAGTACATAGTTCAGTATAGTGTGGAGATTTATAGGCGAACAATTTAAGGTGTTGAAACCTTATTAGCTATTTAGCACAAATGGCAGGTAGGTTGCGAATAATCGGTAATACGAACATCGTATACTGTCAAAGTGAGACGTATAGAAATATCAGTTATCAGCATCATCATGCTCTTTTAACAATTTCCTACGGAGATAGTATTTTCATCAAATCCTTCCAAAGGAAAACTGATTGGCAAATAAGATTCGTCATTCAAGGAATAAACTTCCTAAATTCATGGTTAATATTCATTAGAGTTCTCATAGGAGTAGTGTGGAATTTGCAAGACAGAATAGTATCGGATGATACATTTATATCCAGTATGGAAAATGATTTATAGAAGGTGTCAACCACATTAGGGTTAAACGGCCCTCATAATGGTCGGAAAATATTAACTGTTTATCAAACGGATTGGAAGTGAAAGTCAAAATCAGGTAGCGGTAGCAAGATTTAACAATCGGTAATCATGGTAGGGGTTTCAAAATTGTTTTAAACGCCAAAGGTGAGACATAAGAGGATAGTCGTCAATATTAGATGATCAGTCAATCAATCCTTATAAGAACACTAGACTTCTTATGGAAACAGGGATGGTTAAGACGAAATTAAATAGTGTCAAAAGTTTCATAGATGATCATCGGAAGCAAGAAACAACTGATGGAATGTATCAAGTACATCATTGTCAAGGGAATTCTCAGAATGCCCGAAGAGGCATCAGGATGATTAACAAAAGGTTCGGAGGTTGGAGTCGGAATCTGAAAGCAAGGATCAAATAGTGTCGGATGACTACTATGCAATTTTCAATGCTTCAGGTTTTATTTAGGTTCAATTCTTAGGTGGTCCAAGGCATAAGCTCTAAATTTCCAAGTGTGATTTCAATAGGCTTTAACCAAAGCAAGGCACGAATCAGAGTGATGCGGAAGCAATACTACTTAAACAAAATGCCTTATAATCTATTCATTCCTCACTGGTCAGGATTTAAGTTCCTATAGGGAAATCCTAAAGCAAATTCTCAAAGGTTGTCCTACGAGCGCCTACAGTGAAAACTTAGTGGTCCAGGATTCACAGGTCAAGGGTAAATGTATTACGAGTCACAGCCTGTTAGTCTCTGATACCATAAATTGTAACACCCCGACCCGACAAGGGTAAAGATATCACAACAATGGATCCATATCAGATCAAAACAAAGCATACTAATACAGTAATACAAAAATTCAAGGATTACAAATGAAATATTGAATCTAAATGGTTACAATTAAAACTTCCAAAACTAATTATAAAACATAATGTCTTCAATCCAACTCTAACCCAGCATAGCTATCCAATCTTCTAAGTCCAAGGTACACTCTTCACTCATTCCCAGCTTCCTACTAATACCTGCCGCGTGAAAAAGAAAACGCGGCTGAGCTACGAGAGCTCAGTGAACAGATATATAGATAACAAGAAACGATAACGGATAGCAGTACAAAGGAAATCAGGAATGCAGATCATACCGATACGAAATCAAAGCGAGAGGAATAAGGAACGGAATAAAGACAAAAGAAAAGAGATAATGAAAATAAACAATATAGTCATAAAATAAGGGAAAAACAGAAATCTATCACAAGCCCAGATAACAGATCATATCAAAACGGTATAAACATATAAGTAATCTAGAGGGGATGCCTCTCAAGTAACAGATAATATGAGGGGTGACCTCATGTATCATTTTGAGTGATCAGCTCACAGATATATGTGAAAGACGTGTATCGCACACACCATCAGTCACCAGACAAATATAACAATTAACAAATATCAATAAACAGATAACAGGTCAAATCTAGGATGCACCCATACGCCCCCGCAGACAAATCAATAATAATAATCATAATGGCCATAGCGAATAATAAATAAGGGACGGAACAGGTCATCACTCTCCTGCCCTAGAGTCATGTCAGAGGTGCGTCAATGACATGGACATGAAACCCTCATGCCTAGTGATTGGCTTGGATATCAAACTGTAAGTCAAAGGTCAGATGTACTAGCATAATTAAAAAGTCATATCTTAAGGGTTCATGGCATAAGGTCCATGTCAAGTAGTTCAGGTTTAAATATCCAAGGGTCAAACCAGAGTTTATCAGTTTAAGTTTTTATATCAAAGTTTAAGTTCAGATTAAAAGGGCAATATCAAAAGGTTTTCAGAAAAGAGTTTTTCACAAGTTCATAATTAGAGTTCGTAGCAAAAGTTCAGTTAGAAAGGTTTCTATTTAAAAACAATCCTTCAAAATGGTTTCCATAACAACCGATCTTACCAAAATAGTTTTCATAAAAATGGTCTTCCAAAACTGTTATTAACTTCCATTAAAAGTGGTGTTGTTTCTTTTAAAATAGTTTTTCTCAAACGGGTTCATATGTATTTTAAAGATGGTTCCAAAATCAATTAGGTTCAAATAAGGATTTAACAGATTAAGGTTTATATCAAAAATCAAATCAAGTTTTCTACAAGTATGTCAGATTAAATTTCAAAACAAGATTTACAGATCAGGATTCAGGACAATAGGTCAAAACAAAGAGATTCAATAAAGATTCAGAACAAAGGGAACACATCAAGGGTTCACAAACAAAAGATCACATGAAAGGTGCACAAACAGGAGGGAACATAGCAAAGGCATAGGGAATCCTAAACGAATCAAAATACGAAATCAAAAGAAACGAAGGCACCTTACTAGAGAAGGGCAGAATATCTGTACCTTATCAGCAAAGCAGATAAACAAGAAAGCAACAAACGCTGAACAGATTAAGGCTTCTCCTTCTTACACCTAAAGGAATAGAAGACGGAATTACAAAGGATTCTTACTCAATTTACTATTTTTAGTTTACCTTTCCATTTTAAGTAACTTTCTATTTTTAGTAACTTTCCATTTTTAGCAGGTTTCCAGAATTAACAGATTTTCACATTTAGCAAGATATTAATGTCTCAGATTAAGTTAAGTCCTTATTTAAGGCTTATTATGGTATTAAGGTATCTTTTAGCAGGTTACAAAAGTTTAGGGTTCATTATGACATATTTTCATAGTTCAGGGTTTTAATTGTAAGTTCATCTAATTCAAAGGCATAAAGTGAAAATACTTTAAGTTACTGATTTAAATACTCATTTTATTCAGAATGGCATCTTAATCCTTTTAGTTTCAAAATTTACAGGTTAAACCCTTCTAGTTACCTTATTACAAAACAAACCCTATATTTACATAATTTACTAATTAAACCCTACATTTACATAATTTAAAAATTAAACCCTACAATACCCATATTTACCAAACAAGCATCTTATTTTACATAATTACAAAATGTAACATCAGAATTAAGTATATTACAGATTAGATCCCTCAGAATTTATACATTACATAAATGGTCCTTTAATTTTACAAAACTTATAAATTAAATCATAATTTCGTAACAATTACATATTAAGCCCATAAATACTCAAAATTACACAAAACACTCTTAATATCATTATTTACTCAAACGACTTCAAGTTTCCAGAATTTACACTTTTAGTCCCTCTATTTTAATTAATTATAATTCGACCCTTATAAATACCATTTATTCATTTTCTTGCAATATTTACACTTAGGACCCTCAAGTTATATTTTTCCTACATTCCTACAGACTTAAATGACATTACAAAAATATCCCAGAAGTTTCAAAGTTGGCAAAACATATCCTTATAATTTTAAAAACCAATCGTACATACTTTTTAGTTTGTAAAACCAAGCCCTAATCCATCTAATCATTATGTCATCATTATACAACCATTGTTAGCATTAATTACATCAGATCTAACCACATAAACCCTAACCCTAATCCATTCTAGGGTTTCTTCTTATTTTTCTATATTTTTCCTTTAATCCGATTATAAACAATAATTAGCATCGATTATTCTGAGCTTCTAAAAATCACATGGGTATTTTTATAAGCTTATATTATCAGTATAGAACATGTGAAAATTATGGTTACACCTCAGAAAATTCGTATATCATTATTTACTATTTAATTGTGTTTTATATATTTAATTATCATACGCCATATTAATCTTGCATGATTCATGTTTCTTATTTTTCCTGAGTTGTATTCGACCTAAAGATCATTAGAAAAATGCTAGATAAATTTTACAACATAAATATTAGTCGTGTGGATTATACCTCTCGAACGCAAGGGATCAAACAAAACAATGCACCACGATTACACGAAGGCTTCAATACTCCAACTCTTATTTTTCGTGGCTCTCTTACACTTCAATGAACTCCAGAAAAATGCTTGCTCAGGTCCAGAAAGTCGAATGGAGGCTTGGTCGATTTGTGTGTGTGTCGATCTAGGGTTTTCGGCCAATTAGGGTTTGTAGAAAATATTATGGTTTTGTTATGCTTATCAAAACCGACTAGGAGGGGGATATATCCAGATTTTCGGCCCAAGTATTATCACAATATCACACTTTTATTTTGTGTATACTTCCCTAATTTATTTTGGTACTTATCCTAATTAAAATGATTTTACAAAATATATTTACTTTAATTATTATTTTATTTTCGGATCATATATATGTATATGTGATTTTATAACTTTTGGACATTCAAAATAATGTAATGTTGTTCCAGAATTTAATTTACTTGATACGTAGTTCGTTTTCAGAAATTTGGAATTGTTTCAGAATTCTATAAGTTATTTATTTAGGTTTTATGGTTTCAGGGGTAATTTGGTCATTTTACAAGTTATCTGAATTTTAGGTATTACACGTTTATTTCTAAACAAGGTGAGAGGTCCGCAGAAATGGGAGGACCTCCGAGAATATGAAGGTGTTGTCCATCCAACTTACTGGGATGCTTGCTATGCACGAGGACTATTGCAGGATGATAAGGAGTATATTGACGGATTACTTGAAGCAAGTCACTGGGGAATGGGCGATTATTTGCGATCATTCTTTGTGATGCTACTCATGACAGATAGTATGTCCCGGCCGGAAATTGTTTGGGAGAAAACTTGGCATGTTTTGGCTACTGATGTTGAGCATATTGAGCGCAAAAAAGCGGAATAATCCTGGTATGTTGTATCTCCTTTTTTATTTTATTTTATTTTATTTTTTTTCATCATTTTCATTCCGTATTATATGTTTAATTAATTTGTAACTTATAGTTAGCAAACACGGCTGTGCCAAACACTCACACACCTAATACTATTTGTACACATCATAAATAAAGGTATTACGTATGTGCAGGCCTGCAACTTTCAGACGATCAGAAGTATAACATATGCCTAACTTATATTGAACACATGCTGTTGTGTAACAACAAGAGTTTAAAGTCGTGGACGCACATGCCATTTCCGAAAAACGAATACACGATGGAAGGGTATAACAGGTTGATATATGATGAGACATCGTATAATAAAGATGAATTAAAAGAGCAGCATAAAACACTGTATTGTAGCTTGACAGATGAACAAAATGGTATTTATGCAACTGTTATGGAGGTTGTAGAGCAGAAGAAAGGTGGGATGTTCTTTGTGTATGGATACGGTGGAACCGGAAAAACATACCTTTACAAAACAATGTCTGCTGCCTTACGTTCAAAAGGTGATATAGTCTTGAATGTTGCGTCTAGCGGTATTGCAGCGCTATTGTTGGAAGGAGGAAGGACGGCACATTCTCGGTTTGCAATTCCAATTAATATAGTAGAAGATTCAATGTGCCACATTCCTGTTGACAGTGACCTCGCTGATTTGATACGACAAGCGAAGCTCATTATATGGGACGAGGCTCCTATGATACAGTCATTTTGTTACGAAGCATTTGATAGGACTCTTCGTGATATTTGTAGGTCAGACCCTTCTCGACCATCTAACCGTGTTTTTGGTGGAAAGGTAGTTGTTTTTGGTGGTGATTTTAGAAAAATACTTCCTGTAATTCCTAATGCCAGCCGTAATGACGTTGTCCATGCCACAATTAACTCTTCTTATCTGTGGCAACAGTGCAAAGTTATGAAGTTAACCGTAAACATGAGATTAGGTTCTAGATCAACTGAGTCTGAAAGAAAAGAAAAACAAGATTTTGCCGATTGGATTTTAGACATCGGGAATGGAAAGGATGGTGGTAAGAATGATGGCAACTCCACTGTGGTATTTCCAGATGAGATGTTGATTCCAGAGTCCGATGATTACATACGCTCCATAATTCATGCAACATACCCGCGTTTGCGTGAGAACCTATGGAATCCTGAATTTTTTGAAGAAAGGGCCATTCTTTCACCAACTCATGACATGGTTGACATGATTAATGAACGTATGCTGGATTTAATTGAAGGAGACGAGACGATATACGAATCATCTGATTCTGTTTCTTTGGACGATGCAGACACAAATTTTGATGATTAGATATACACTATAGATTTCCTTAACAGTATAAGGATGTCCGGTCTTTCGCAACATGCAATAAAGTTAAAGGTTGGTACTCCTGTCATGTTAATGCGAAACATTGATAAAAAAGCAGGTCTATGCAATGGAACCAGGCTTCAAGTACTAAGGTTGGGAATCAATGTTATTGAAGCAAAGATCATTGCTGTTGGAAATGTTGGTCGAATTTGCGCTATTCCCCGAATGGTAATAAGTCCTTCAGAAACAAAAATGCCATTCAAATTGAACAGAAGACAGTTTCCTATTCAAGTTTGTTTTGGTATGACGATTAATAAAAGCCAGGGACAGACATTGTCACAGGTTGGTTTGTATTTACCACAGCCTGTCTTCTCGCACGGCCAGCTATACGTGGCTTTGTCAAGAGTCAAGAGCAAGCGAGGGTTGAAGGTTCTATGTTTAGATAGGGAAGGAAATTATTGCAACTATACTTCAAATGTAGTTTACAAAGAAGTATTATGTCGTATTTGAAGAAGGGACTACGAAACCGTTATACAAATCAGTATCGTTTTTCTTTATAGTAGTTCCATCATCCCTCCTCCTATAAATTCTATAACCATTCTCATCAATTAATGTTGTTTCGTTAATTTTTTTGGGAAAAATTCTTTGTACATTTGAAATCAACCGTGCACGGACAGCTTGGATTATCATGACCGCATGGGCCGTGCATCATGTGATCTGTAACAATATGGTACAATTCAGGATCCTCTTCCTTATTCGGTATTTGAATAGTCAAAATTGTTTTGTATGCAGTCCATTTTTTAATTTTGCTAAAACAGTCTATTCACTTTTTTTTGCCTATTATCTGATAGAATGCTCCAGTTTGTGATACAAGTTCATGAAGAAAAGTGTATCCAATATATGATACATTGCTGCACATATCTCTGATAAATCATACTCTTCTGTCATTGACTTTGTTTGAAAGTTCATATTTTTGAATTTCATGATACACATTGGGCTTATACGTTGATATATTTTTAAAAAAATGTTAATGATAATATGGATTAAAAATACAAATCGGCCACTAATTTTTATAAATATACAAACCATAAATGCAGGAAGGATATTGTTTAACAACCTTTAAACATTTTTAGGCAATGATTAACATACTCTAATGAGCATAACAACTTCCTATAACTTGAATGGATAAATGTGTACACCATTAATGTTTAAAATTCACACAATAACCTTATCACTTCCTTAATTAATATGAAGACTCTTCAAATTCATTTTTTTCACTTTAAATCATCCTGGTATGAACCATTTCACAAATCACCAAACTCAAGCATTCTTCTAATCATTCTCGACTCATTCTTCAAACCATCATGGAGCCAATAGCTGAGAAAATACGATGTGAACCTGCAAATGAAGAACCTGAAGCAAAGCATCAAAACGACTCACCAAATGAATGTTGTAGCAATGAATCAGTTGCATCGACAGGTAAGTTTGTAGTTTTTTTATGACACTATTATATGTATTCCTGTAACAAATGCAGCAAAGGATATTATATGTATTCCTCTAGCAATGAATCAGTTTCATACGTTTTCCTATATACTAATAGTGTGTTTATTTCTTTACAATTAACATTAATTTTTTTGCCAGCTGATGTACAAGAAAAGCCGACAACCTCTAAACCACATCCGGCTGATTGGTATTTCAAGAAATTAGCTCAGTTAAGGAAGAAGAAGTGGGACTCCTTTCAAAAGCGCACCATGAAGAAAAAATCAAAGTGTAAAGCAAAGAACCTTAAGGTTGAACAAAGAAGACTCAAAAAGATTGACCTTCAAGAAGAAGAATATGTTAGCGATGAAGACCTTGTGGAATGCTTTGATTATGACAATATGCATTTATCATTTCATCAAGAAAAAATACCAAAATTTAATTGTTAGATTGGTCTTTGATAAATCTAATTATGTTTATGTTACTTTTATTAAGATTTCAATGTTTTGTTATTTAAATTTTTCGTTTGATTGTATGTTTCTATTATGTTTTGTTTTTTTTTAAATATTTGTTTACGTATACTTATTATTATTAATAGTCTTATGAAGCGAACCCGCCCGGTGGGCGGGTTATGAAGCTAGTATATATGTGTGTGTGTATATATATATATATATATATATATATATATATATATATATATATATATATATATATATAATTTTGAGTAAAATTTTTCATCCGAAAGAGAATAAAAACGGACGAAAACGTATAAAACGGACAAAACCGTATAAAAGCAGATAAAACGTATAAAAACAGACAAAAACACATAAAAATGGACGAAAATATATAACAACGAATGAAAACAGAAAAATACGGATAAAAACAGACAAAACGTATAGAAATGGACAAAAACGCATAAAAACGTATTAAAAACGTATTAAAACGGATAAAAACGTACAAAAACATATAAAAAGGGACAAAAACGTATATAAACAGATGAAAGCGGATAAAGACGGATAAAAACGTATGAAAACGTAAGAAAATCGGAGGAAACGTATAAAAACGGATGAAAACGTATATAAACTTATGAAAACGTATAAAAACAAATGAAAATGGATAAAGACGGATAAAAACGTAAGAAAACCGGACGAAAACGTATAAAACAGACAAAAACGCATAAAAATGGATAAAAACGTATGAAAACGTATAAAAACGGATGAAGACGGATAAAAAACGTATGAATACGTAAGAAAATGAGACGAAAACTTATAAACTGGGATGAAAACAGACAAAAAACGCATAAAAACGGATAAAAACATATGAAAACTTATAAAAACAGACGAAAACGTATAAAAACGGATGAAAACGTATAAAGACGGATAAAAAAGTATGAAAATGTAAGAAAACCGGACGAAAACGTATAAAACCGAATGAAAACGTATAAAAACAGAAAAAAAACGCATAAAAACAAATAAAAATGGATAAAACCATATGAAAATTGACGAAAACATATAAAACGGATAAAAATGGATGACAACGTATAAAAACGGGCGAAAACGTATAAAAACGTATGAAAACTATTATTTATTAATGGTTAAATATATAATAAAAAGAGTAAATTACACCGTTGGTCCTTATGGTTGGGAAAAGACTGAAATACCCTCGAGTAGATGAGGTTTAACGACCGTTAGTGATGCCAGTTAGAGTGAGGGACTAACGATACATAACATTTCACAGTTAAGGATGGACGGTGCATTTTTTTGGGTCAAATGACGAAACTTGTCGTTCAACGCATACCACAAGGACGAATGGTGTAGTTTACTCTTTTTTTTATTTGTTTCAATTGTGAATACTTTTGTTTTTTTAGCTGTTTTGATGCTATAAAGGCTTTCATGTTTCAATTTACCACTTAATTTCTTATCCCCATTTTTTTTCTTTTCTTGTCGTATTTAACTTGAGATTTAATTCAGATGCACACGCGCAAAGCTTGAGTTCGCCATAGAAGGCAACCCCGTAAGTGAAAAGCAATGCCAAATTTGCTTGGGAAAATGGTCTAAAAAGGCATCCAACTTGCCACCTTTTCCTATTGTAGACATTCAACTTTTTTTTTCCTATTGTAGCAACGTACTTTCTTAATCTTCCTATTGTAACAACTAATGGGGTTTCCGTTAGATTTATTTTCATAAATCGTCCTTGTGGTTGTGACTAAATTGCAACGACAGTCCTTAACGGCCGTTAAGTTATTTGCATAAATCGTCCTTGTTGGTCAAGGGTCAAAGGGTCGGGTCGGGTGCCACGTGTCACCGCCTGAGTGGTGCCACGTGGCATCGGGTCGGGTCAGGTCGGGTCGGGTCATCTAACGGGTCGGGTCGCCACGTAGACTAATGAGGTGGTGCACGTGGTATAAATACAACCCAAATGTCCCTAGCCAGGATCAAACTCGGGCTTCTTGTGAAGAGGTGAAACCATGTTCCAGCTGTGCTAGAGCATGGTTTCAATAATATTATGCAAAGTTTTATATTTAACACTCATTAATGAATTGGTCCGTTTAGGATTAAAAAGGGGTCAAATTAGCGGAGTTTTGGACCGGTTCAAAAGGTGAGAAAGGTACCGTTGGACTCGTTTTTTTGTGCTCTTTCCAATGGTGTGCTCGGTGAATTTTTTCGACTTCGTCTGAACCTCGATAAACGCGAAAACATCATCGAAACTTATCTGAGAATCACCGTTTTTTGCTTTGTTTTCAAACTCTTGTACCTGCAAGACTAATAACCATGAAATATGTTAAATTATATTGTAAATATGTTTGGAATGTGTTATTATGTCTTGTAGGTACAAGGGTTTGAAAACAAAGCAAAAACGGTAATTTTTGGATAAGTTTCGAGAACGTTTTCGCGTTTATCGAGGTTCAGACGAACTCGAAAAAATTCCCTGAGCACACCATTGGAAAGAGCACGAAAAAACGAGTCCGAAGGTACTTTTATTTATTTTTTGAACCGGTCCATAACTCTTTTAAATGACAGGTCAAATTAACTTATATACGGACTGGGCTAATATGGGGTTAAAAGAATTATCTTGCAAGTATATAATTGAAGCGCTGCTTAGCCCAGTGGCTAGCAGCCTTCACCTTGAGCCTCCCCACCCGGGTTCGAATCCCAGCTGAGCCAAGGAAGAGTATTAATACTCCATGCCACGTGGCGCCTCCTCATTGGTCCACGTGGCAACCCGACCCGACACGTGGCACCATTTAATTGGTCCACGTGGCAACCCGACCCGGCTTGACCCGTTAGATGACCCGACCCGACCCGATGCCACGTGGCACCACTCAGGTGGTGACACGTGGCACCCGACCCGACCCGTTGACCCTTGACCAACAAGGACGATTTATGCAAATAACTTAACGGCCGTTAAGGACTGTCGTTGCAATTTAGTCGCAACCACAAGGACGATTAATGTAAATAAATCTAACGGAAACCCCGTTAGTTGCTACAATAGGAAGATTAAGAAAGTACGTTGCTGCAATAGGAAAAAAAAGTTGAATGTCTACAATAGGAAAAGGTGGCAAGTTGGATGCCTTTTTAGACCATTTTCCCAATTAGCTTTGACACTGATACTAACAAGTTGGCTAGCTAATCCGAGACTCGAAGTTTCTCACGAGCCTGCGCCTTTCTAATTTCATGAATGTTCATCATAATTGTTGTGTGTTTTTTGAAGGTGTGGAATTAAGTTTAGTGTGCGTTTCAAAATGAATTAAAAGACGAAGGCTCAACCACCGTACTCCCATTTTAAGTAAATAATTCCATTCAATTCACAAACTTAAATTTTTTACCTTCAAAATCTTCCTTAAATGGCTTTCCTCATTAATCTCTCAATGAATATCTCTCGCCAACCACCTTCTACCTTTTCATTAAGTCACAATTGCCATTGCAAGGTATATTGCAGAATTTTAAGAAGCTGAAGAAGACTTCCATTTTAGAGAAAGAAGCCAGCTGGGTATTTGCTAATGTAGAGAGAGGATGGAATTTAAAGGTAAGTTTAAAGAAGCCAGCTGGTATTTGCTAATGTAAAGAGCGGGTAGGCACGCCTGGTTGTTGGAATTTAAATAACTTGACAATCAACTAAATAAATAAACACATCAAAGAGCATATAGCGGAAGCAAGGATCGATTGTTTAACACATACAAAGATTACCAAATAGTAAATGGTTACATACCTTTTGATCCTAGCCAGACAAGGATCGAACTTGAACTCTTCTTCTTGATCTAACAAATAGGATTAACGTGAAACCCCTTACCTTTTTGTTTCACAATCCAAGATGAATAACTAAAGTAAGTTATTACCGAACTCTTGTACACACATACTATAACCAATCAAGTATTAATGCTAGTAAATGAACACGTAAAACCAAACAATTTGTTTTAGCAAAAAACTTATGGATCGACACTCAAGAAGGGTGTACGATCAGTTTTAAGAACAAGGAAAGAAGAGAACAAATTTTAGGGTTATAGCAATGCACAAAGTAAAAGAACTAATAACCCTTCAATTGTATTTATAGGCAAAACCTATCTTGGAGCAAAAGCTAAGCATTAGATGGGCTTGAACCCATAGGCCGATCGGCCAACCCAAGGGGATGGGTTTCTAGATCTTTCTTTAGCTCCAAATTTCACCAACGGTCCTCCCTTTATTTCTTAACGGTCGTTAGTCAATTCCGTTAATTACTTAACGTCCGTTAGTTATCATTTCGTGTCCAAATAATTAAAATACATAACTATTATATATATTAATTATTTACTTGATCATTCATACGTAAAGTGTGCAATCCATCGGTCCCGGGTTCGATTCTAGTCATATACGTTTTAATATTTTTCCACAACTCTAACAGCTCCCACTTGAAAATCTATTAAAGGTATAATTGACATTGGTTAGCGTCTAGCAACACGCCAATGCCCCTAGTACAACTCGGGTGGTTGTCTCCTGGAAAAACCATTCGATGATAAATCATCATACTCATCCTTTTGTTTCTAATACCACATTAATAAAGATATGGATCTAAGTCATTCTTTATTAATAATTTAGTTTCTCGTTGTTTCTGATTAAATAAGATTACCAAATCTTCTGAACTATTCAGGGGAGATCTTGGGTGTGGCCACACATACATCTTACTAATCCTACGAGGGGCCCAGCAATATTAAACTCCAAACAATTTGAAGGAACAAATTCTATCTTGACTACGAGCATAACTCATGCACTTCGCAACGCTTTTGAAAACAATCCTTATAGCTACCAGTTACGTATAGCGTTAAATTGAATCACAGAAATGCACTACATGCATGACAGTTATCTGGCATCTCAAGTTTGAGGATAACTATGTACACATGATTTACTTGATGACAAGATCCATAAAGTAAACTCATGAAGGCGGGATAAGTCCTATATTCAAACTAATTGAATATCATGTGAAATTGGTATGACAACGCATCAATATACTAAGTATATTCTACCAATACTCAGATTTGTCTTAATTTAATGATATTCACATATCATTAACCGACAACGGATTGTTTAGAATATATAAATATACTAGCTTATAGACCCGTGGAATCACGAGGTTTTTAAAGAAATTATGCATCAAGAATTTAAGTGTGTGAATAAAGTAAGAAATAACAACGGACGTTAACAGATTCAGTATTTTTTGAAAGGCATAGTAGGTAATATGTCAATTATACGATAAACAATTTGGTTGAATAAAGTAAGAAATAACAACGGACGTTAACGGATTCAGTATTTTTTGAAAGGCATAGTAGGTAATATGTCAATTATACGATAAATAATTTGGTTTGTCACTATTAAGAAAATAAACATGCATATATTGTCTTCTCAAACTGATAAATAGTCTTAAAATGGAAAGATATGCAGTTAACGTCAAACACATAAGTAGGCTGAGCAAAACCGACCGACACCCGAATCCCGATCAAAACCGACCGAATCCCGAGTGTCCCGAGACCGAACCGACTACCTTCGGGTCGGTACTCGGTTCGTAGTTTTAGTCATTGTCGGTTTCGGGCCGAAAACCGAGAAAACACAAAGAAAACCGATAAAACCAACCGAAATCGACTCCGACCGAACCGACCGACACAAACCGACCTATACTCGGGTTGGGATTCGGTTAGGGTTTTCCAGGTTTTCGATTTCGGGATGGGTCGGGATCGGGTCAGGATGGGTCGGTTTCGGCCCGATGCTCACCCCTAGCGTGAACAACCAACTTGTTGATAACTTGAAACGTCCATTTGATTTCATCAACACTTCGATATGTGGATACAAAAGTAAACGTCTAATTAAGTTGTTGTGGATAACATTATATACAAAGTAAATAAGCATGCTGATATTTGTACATACAACAATTTCAAAATTGACCATTCACCTTGTAAGACCTTTTTAGTTAATACGTTTTTTGTACGATTTGAGATATTACACTCATCATCATAAATCATATGTAAAATACCATTGAGAAACATGCACATATATCGAGCCAGATTTGTGTAATGTAAAAGAGGCATAGTACATGTCTAAAAGCGCAAATGTATGATCTCTTGCAGAGTTCATTCGGGCATTTCTTTGACCCATTATATTCACGGGATATATTTTGAAATAGTGAAATCGATCGAGAATATATTATAGACTTTAACCAATCAATGATAGATTGTTGAGAATATGTGAGTAAATAATCTATTTGATCGAGGTGGTAGAATAATGTAAATACTTGTTTTTATAGCAATTTTATTCTATTTTCAATAAATAATATTATGTAAATAGATATGTGTATAAAAACAAAAGTTTATTCTGCACAAAAGGTAAACAGTTAAATTGTCATGAATATACTGAAGCCGGACTATTAACCGATGAAGTACGGCCTCTAAAAATTCGTGAGTAAATAATATGTTTAGTCGATGTTTAATACTAATAATGTAATCATAAGGTAATGCTTATTGCTTTAAATGAACTGAGTTAACATTCGTAATGAATTAAGAAGACGCTAATGTCGTTATTTAAAAAAAGAAAATGTTGAAATTATGAGTCAAAGAAATAAAGTTGCATATTTGTTTTTTGACGAAATACCTTGATAATTAATATTAGTTTAATGACCCCTTCTAATACACATGCTAATATTAATTTATTTTAAGTAAATTACTAAAAAGAAAATAAATGTCGCTTTACAAAGTTTGCATTTGAAATTTTTCGAAATGTTGAAGTCAGTTTAATAATTGGCCATGCAACGCTTGTGAGAAATAGAGTAACAACATACTTTTTAGTCTCATTGATTGATATGGCATACTTGTGTACAATCATACAAATTTTCACCTAAGATATATGTGCTCTCTTTTCAACTATGGCCTATTGAAGATAAAGGTTCGTAAACGAAAAATTGTTTGCACATGAGATCAAGGGTCCATAATCATAAATTCATAGCTTCAACAAATCCCCTTACTTAATAGTTGAGACCATCTTAAGAGTTAATAGTCGTAAATAGTCATAGACATGCATGAAACTACAAGTAAATGCTATCAAAACCCCGGTATCATGAGAGAAATTAAAAAGACAGAAGAAATAATGAGGCACTAAAACATTTAATACGATAGTTTAATAGATCTAGTTAAAAAGTTTATATAATCTTCACAAAACAACTCATATTCACCTTCACATGAACGAACATAGTCAACAAACATTTCTTCGCCTGAATATCTCTTTGCATTACTTACTTTTAGCCAGCTTCATTGAAACCCATTTAAGGAGCATCACCTTTTATGACGTTAGCCTACAGTGATACATACAAAACATATGGAACATACGAAAATATACACCATGTTATAACAATAAAACACAAATTACCTCATAAAAAAGGATTCCATTAATTTACTATCCAAAATTAGGGACAACAAACCATCAATTTCACTCTTGAGAAGCACAACTACTTCAGAAACCTCGAGTGATGCTTCCCCTCAAAGATCGATATTGCACACAAAATACTTCTACTTAATTTTTTTTTTGGTAATCTGTGTAAATACCCATACAACTTATTCTTATAAATGCTAAAAAAAATGTCACAATTGTTTTACAAATGTAAAGCCCATTAGATACCCATACAACTTATCCTAATGCTGGAGTTCGCATCATGTGGGACCTTAAAAGTTTCAAAAAACACATGTCTAAAGTCTGCAATACCATGACTTGACTGTGGGCTCGTTAGTCAAGTTTTATGCAAATGGCCCGTCCACACATTACAGTGAAAATGATTTAACATGTGTTTCTATAAACATATATATGTGTGTTAAAAAAAAGTTGAAACCTACCGTTCTAAACATAGATCCCAAAATTTCTCGTTAAGAATATAATTAATAGTTGGCTTGGCCATATAAAGCTTGTATCCAAACCAAATTCAAAGGAAAAAAAACCAATCAGGAACGTTTCACTACATAGAGCATACTGTAATTTAATCCTTTCCTCTAGGAAGTTTCATTCCTTTTAGCAATACCAATTCTAATAGTTACTATTGTGAAATTAGGTTGACTCACCTACGTAGTGAAAGGATATGGTCTATTTTGGGAGCTGTCAAATGATTGATTTTTCACATTTTAACCATCCACAATTGTAATAATTATTATAAACATTATCAATAGAATTTAATAAGCCATAAGTATCACTGATTTCCAAATAACATAAGGTTAAGTTCTTGGTCCCCAACTATTTGTAGCAACTAAATTTCATTAATATAAATCCTTTTCTTATGAATCACTTTTTATTAAGATAGTCATCCAATGAGAAAATGGTATCACTTGTGGATAACAGATGCCAATTCTCTTGAATTAAATGGATAACAAAGAAAATATTTTATTAGAATGGTATGAAATGAGCTTTAAGCAAAATATAGTAGTTGGTATTAAAACATACCAAACCAGTTACACACCTGCATTCATCCTAGGATGTATGAGTACTCTGTGATTCCATTCTTTAGCTTGGTTATCTCTTTTAGATAGGAGCCCAAATCCGAACAGCCCCTCGTGGTCCTTAAAGAGAAAATTAAACAACATATTAAGTACTGATTTAATGCATAAGTCATTTATGTATGGCCTAAAGTGCCATAATGCACGACATGTTTTATTAGCAGTGGCCATATCGACAAATCATGAAATGGGTCAAAACCGATTACTTTGTAGTATCGGGTTGACCCATATGAAAATACTTTTAGAAATTATTTTATGGATAACCAAGCATATAGTTAGCTTAATTTCTTGATTACTCTAAGTTGTACTAATTAGCTTAACTTCTTGATTACTCTAAGTCGTACTAATTAGCTTCTTAAGTCTTAACACACATCCAAACACCCTGTACGCATCTTATTCTAGACATATCACGCACAACCAAGGCTTCACTTGATTGGCTATTCATGCATTTACTGAAATTCCTAAAAGCATGACTTGAAACATATTCACATCAAAAGAACTTCCAAATATATTGCCTTGATGCGCAGATGATAACCTCCCACATTTTCATTTCTCATAAACATTCCATCGAACATCTTCTCTGCGGCCTTCAAGACATCATAAAAGTGAATCGAAAGTATCAAAATCTACATCACCATATTTAAAAAACTAACTAATACAAAATTATTAAAACAAATTCGATTGTAATCATACAAAATCATAACAACAAAGATGCCAATTGTAACTAAAACATTTCATCAAGCACGTCATGTGCATAATAAGTTAATGACATACATGATACATGTGCTAGGTATAAAAAAAACATATACAGAAAATTAAATAGTAGTAAAAAGCATAAAACACACAAAAACTTACCCGTCATAGATTGACTTAGGACACGAATAGATGATTGGCTTCTGAAACCTGTCATTATAAAATAAACAAAATACGATATCATTAGTTATAGTTAAATCGTGAGGAAGAAGAAAATTATTAAAATGCAATCAATAATGTGAGTTTCCCTAATTTTTTTCTAGGGTTTAGCAACACACAATTGAAGTGAAACTAATCAAGCCAAATACACTATAAACTGAATCAAAACCCAAAATAAATAACACATCAAAATAGCTTTACTACGGGATTTCAATCGAAGCCCTAAGGGTTTGCATAGAAAAAAAAATTAAATTTAACATAATCAATGGGATTTTATTTAATATTTGAATCAAAACAAAATTAAATCGAAGAACAATCGAAACTTACCAGTTTTGATAGCAGTGATTATATGGTTTTGAAATTGGAGATGATGATTTGATTTCAGTTTTGAAAATTATTAGCTATTCGATTAAAAGGATGGGAGAATAAATAATTTAATGACTTAACAAAAATAAGAGAACTGAGATAGAGAAATGAAGCTGCAATGATATGTTGTACGCATTAAATCACCGGCCAATCACAAGCGAGACACATCATCGCATTGATTGCATGGGCTACTTTAAAGAGTTGTAACATGTAGCTGTTTATTATATAGTATAGATTCAAGGATATAAACATGCAAATATAGGATATATTATTAAGAAAATGATAAACAAACATAAAGAGTATTTTATTTCATTAAAATAATAACTGTTTTACAACATCCCATTATCCAAACACTAATTATAGATATGCATGAAACTACTAGCTAAACGAAGTCCTATGCCTTCAGAAAGCTGTTTAAGCTTTCCACCGGGTAGAGCCTTCGTTAATGGATCTGCTAAGTTGTCATCTGTGTGAACTTTGAGTAGCTCGATCTCGCCTATCTCCACTTGTTCTCTAATATAGTGATATCGAATCGGGAAATGTCTGGTGCCCTTCATGATTCCAGGTTCATTGGCAAATATAATTGCGGCTGAATTGTCACAATACATTTTTATAGGTCTTTCGATTGAGGGCATAACTCCAAGCCCTGAAACGATCATCCTAATCCAGACTGCTTTTGTTGCAGCTTCTGAGGCAGAAATATACTCACTTTCTGTTGCAGACATCGCTATAGTACTCTGCTTCTTGCTCTTCCAATCCACTGCTCCTCCATTGATGACAAAGACATAACCCGTCTGAGACTTCGTATCATCTTTATCACACTTCCAGGATGCATCGCAGTAACCTGTAACACACAGCTCTGCTTCTGGATTTCCCCCGTACACTAAAAACATATCCTTCGTAGATCTCAAATACTTGAGAATATGTTTCACAGTAGTCCAGTGGAGTTCACCTGGATTTTGCTGATATCGACTGGTAATGTTCTGAGCAAACGCCACATCGGGCCTTGTACATCGCACCGCATACATAATAGATCCCACAGCCGAAGCATAAGGGACTCTCTTCATGCGTGCCACCTCTTCAGGTGTTGAAGCACAAGCTTTGCTACTCAAGCCATGTTCTACTTGCATTGGCAAAAATCCCTTTTTGGAATTTTGCATACTGAATCTCTTCAATATCTAGTCAATGTAAGCACTTTGGCTTAAACCAATTAACCGCCTTGATCTATCTCAATAGATCTTGATTCCCAGAATGTATGCTGCTTCTCCTAGATCCTTCATGGAAAAACATTTCCCAAGATAGGATTTTACCTCATTCAAACTTGGAATGTTTTTACCCATGATCAATATGTCATCAACATATAGAACTAGGAAAATAACATCACTTCCACTAGCTTTGTGATATACACATGGCTCATCAAGATTCTGAGTAAATCCAAACCTTTTGATTTCTTCGTCAAATCTCTTATTCCATTGACGTGATGCTTGCTTCAATCCATAAATGGATCTTTGAAGTTTGCATACACGGTTTGGAAATTTTGGATTCACAAACCCCTCAGGCTGCGCCATATAGATGTCTTCATCTAGACGACCATTCAAGAAGGCGGTTTTTACATCCATTTGCCAAATCTCATAATCATAGTGTGCAGCTATGGCTATGAGAATCCTAATAGCCCTAATGTCATTGTCAGCTATAGGAGAAAAGGTCTCCTCGTAGTCAACGACATATGCTTGGGTAAAGCCTTTAGCTACCAAACGGGCCTTATAGGTGTGTACATTGCCATCCATGTCAGTCTTCTTCTTGAAGAGCCACTTACTCCCAACTACCTTGGCATTGGGATGAAGGTCTACTTCAATCCAGACTTCATTGTCTTTCATGGATTGCATTTCCCCATTCATAGCAATCGGCCATTTATCCTTTTCAGGATCATTCTTGGCAGCTCTATAATTAGCAGGCTCTCCAAGGTCCCCTAATATAGTTTCCTCAACCTCTACGTTAAGACATAGACGTTCAGGTGCTTTCACAGTCCTTACGGATCTGTGAATGGGAATCACTTCAGGTGGAGGACCCAGACTATCCGGTTCCACAGGAAGTTCGCTAGTGTTTTCAGAAGGCAATGTATCCTCTTGATCATCTTCCAGATCGTAGAGCCTCCCACTGAATTCTTGAGATATGAGATCTTTTTCAAGAAAATCTGCATACCTAGCAACAATTACTTTGTTCTCAGGTGGGAAGTAAAAGTAGTAACCCATTGTTTCCTTTGGGTATCCTACAAAGATACATTTGACAGATCTCTGTTGGAGTTTATCTGCTGAGTCACGTTTAACGAACGCCTCGCAATCCCAGACCTTAAGATAAGACAAGTTAGGCATTTTCTTAAACCATAACTCATAAGGTGTCTTATCTACCTTCTTAGTTGGAACCATATTAAGTATTCGAATCACAGATTCCAAGGCATAATCCCAGAAGGATAACGGCAGAGTAGTAAGATTAAACATATATCGTACGATATCCAATAATGTACGATTTCTTCTCTCAGATACACCATTTTGCTGTGGAGTATATGGAGATGTGAGATGCTGGACAATTCCATTCTCACTTAGATAATCTTTAAACTCCTGACTAAGGTATTCACCACCTCTGTCGGATCGAAGAACCTTAATCTTCTTTCCTAGTTGCAACTCTACTTCAACTTTGAAAACCTTAAATGTTTCAAACACCTCATGTTTATGTTTAAGTAAATAAACATAACCATAACGGCTGAAATCATCTGTGAAGGTTAAGAAGTAGCTAGCACCTCTCTTTGACGTATGTCTAAGTGGTCCGTACACATCTGTATGTATTAATCCAAGTAGATCATCAGCCTTTTCAATACGGTTATTAAAAGGTTTCTTTGTCACTCTTTCCAGATATACAAGATTTGCACTTATCAAATGACTCATCATTGATATTCTGCAAAAGCCCATCACGTTGCAGCTTTTGCATGCGAGTCTTGCCTATGTGGGCAAGTCGACAATGCCAAAGATAAGAAGAATCCAAGACATTCTTGACTTTCTAATTGTTGATGTTATACATCGAGTTATAATCACTATGTTCATTCATATCAATCTCAAAAACACCATTCACAGCAATAGCATTAAAATAAAAAACATTATTTAATGAAACAGAAATATTATTGCCAACAATAGTATGATGAAATCCCATATCCAACAAACAAGAAAAGGAAATGACACCTCTAACAATAGATGGTGCATAATGACAATTATTCAAATTCAGTATCAAGCCCGAAGGCAAAACTAATTCAAAAATTCATATGGCTTCAACTACTGTAATTTTGAACAAAACCCTTAAAGTCCTTGTTAAGGGACCTATTGATTAAGTTCACATTAACATTCTCGGCTAAGGCATAGTTCATCTGTTGGAGACGATCGATGTAATCTTTCATCTCCAACACATGATCTCGCACGGGTTGACCTTCCTTTTGCCTACAGCTGTGGAATTTATCGATCAAATCATAAAGTTCGACAGCTGGAGGTGTTTCATAGGTTTTCTGGAGTTCATCAAGCATATCCTTAGGAAAGTAGTTCTCGTTATGTGTATCATACTCCTTTTGCCAGGCTGCTTTGACTTCATCAGATTCAGTCTCAGCAGGCTGCGTAGGGCAAGGCTTTGTCAAATAATCCAGCTTCTTGGTCACTCGCAGGACAATCCTCAAGGACCGATGCCAATCATTGAAATTAGGGCCAGTCAGTTTTTCCCTCTCAAAGTGAGCTTTGAAAGCGGAACTTGCAGAAGTGTTGTCGGGTTGAGCCATTTCTACAGAAAAAGTTCAAATATTAGTATTCCAATAATACAATTTTTCAAGAAAAGAAAATTACCCAGGAAATATAAAATAACCATTTAATTTTCTTGAAAACTAGGATCCAACTTTCCATAGTTCCACTACATCAGTTGATCTGCTAGTAGTGAAAGTACAAAAGATGGTAACTTGTCGTACAATAATCGGCAAACCAATTTCTGACTCCTAGATCATTATGGGAATTACATTTGCCAAACAATTTGCAATGTAAGCATGTTTCTTCCCATCTCATGCTTTAAGTCTCAAGGTCTCACTTATAACTTAATTAAGTCGTCTAATTTAGAAACTTGTAAATTCACACAGTTTCATTACATCAGTTGATCTGCTAGCAATGAAAGTATGTAATTTACCTTGTCATTAATATCTATGTCAAGGTCTCACTTACGCTAGATATTAATTCCAAGTGTCTCTTATAATTAGATAGCATGGACTTAAATTTTAGGGTATTTATTTTGATGTTACAATCAAAATATGTACGAAGAAGCATGCACTCATCTTCGTATCATAAGTTTTCAAAACCATTTTAATTACCAATTCACTAAGAGTTAAATCAACAAAGTTTTAATTTGAGGTATTGGGTTCACCAATCAAAGAATTACCTACAATTATCGCCCACTATATCCTACTGCTGCATGAGTCAAAAGACTCAAGTTATTCGGATAATTACCACAAAAGTAGCGCGTGGAATTGAGGTCAATTCACCCTTAAGATGATTTTGCACAAAATAATAGTGGTACTTGGTAAGTCCAATTTGACGCACAAGCAAGCGGAGAGACAGAATGGAGTCTCTTTAAGGTCACAATTTAATGCGAAACCAACCTTATACCTACCTTATAGTTTGTCAACATTGGGTCCGCCGTTCAACTATTGGTGCAAAAACTCATCAATCAAATTAAAAGTTTATGATTCTAAGTCTTATAAAATTATGTTGTAAATTATTAAATTGCTAGTCTCGCCTGGGAGCAAATTACCGTGCGAAGCGAACCACTTTCGGCACATAAGACTTGGCAATAAATAATTTACCACATCAAGGTTTCATAGTTATTAGGTCCATTTATTTTTTATACCAAAAATTACCCTCTTTTTGCTTACAATTCAACAACAATTTAAACAAAAAAAGACAAGTAATTTAACAAAAAATAATCTTAACTATTAAATCATATAGCCACATGCAAACCTTTTGATAAATCCTATTAATAATCTATATGTGAATTATTATGTATATAATTACTAAAACTCCCATTGGTTTTCGAGCGCATTGTACCCAATGGACCACAGACACCAACAATTGGCCGCGTAAGCTTTAATAATTATATACCACGTTGCACATAACTGATTCATTAATTAAATTAATTAATTAGGTCTTCCCTAATTTTAGATTTATCTAAAACATGTAGCACATAAAACAAACCCTAATCCATGAATTCCTTGCATGAAGAATCATGGATTATCCAGGAACGTAACACTTATTCAAATAAACACATAAACACAACATGTCCTAATTTAGGGTTACAAAACTAACTTTTTATTAAAAGAGGGTCGAAACCCCCCCCCCCCCTAAATTATGATTCGATTTTTATTGTATGTTAAAAAACCCTAGAATAAAAAATCGACTTAACATGTAAATCCAAATCAAGATTTGATTTTTATTATGCGTTTCGGTAATTACAATTACATGTTAACCTGGCTCTGATACCACTATTGGAATTTAAATAACTTGACAATCAACTAAATAAATAAACACATCAAAGAGCATATAGCGGAAGTAAGGATCGATTATTTAACACATACAAAGATTACCGAATAATAAATGGTTACATACCTTTTGATCCTAGCCAAACAAGGATCGAACTTGAACTCTTCTTCTTGATCTAACAAATAGGATTAACGTGAAACCCCTTACCTTTTTGTTTCACAATCCAAGATGAATAACTAAAGTAAGTTATTACCGAACTCTTGTACACACGTACTATAACCAATCAAGTATTGATGCTAGTGAATGAATACGTAAAACCAAACAATTTGTTTTAGCAAAAAACTTATGGATCGACACTAAAGAAGGGTGTACGATCGGTTTTAAGAACAAGGAAAGAAGAGAACAAATTTTAGGGTTATAGCAATGCACAAGGTAAAAGAACTAATAACCCTTCAATTGTATTTATAGGCAAAGCCTATCTTGGAGCAAAAGCTAAGCATTGGATGGGCTAGAACCCATAGGCCGATCGGCCAGCCCAAGGGAATGGGTTTCTAGATCTTTCTTTAGCTCCAAATTTCACCAACGGTCCTTCCTTTATTCCCTAACGGTCGTTAGTCAATTTCGTTAATTACTTAACGTCCGTTAGTTATCATTTCGTGTCCAAATAATTAAAATACATAACTATTATATATATTAATTATTTACTTGATCATTCATACGTAAAGTGTGCAATCCCTCGGTCCCGGGTTCGATTCTAGTCATATACGTTTTAATATTTTTCCACAACTCTAACAAAGAGCGGGTAGGCACGCCTAGTTGTTGGTATTTATGAATCTCAATGCTTTCACTTTTTAGTTTGTAGAGGACTGGAAGAGAGTGGAGACTTTTCTTATTGTACAAAAACCATCCTTCGTGCTATATAACTCATTTTTTTAAGCATGTATATTGTTAAAGCCATAGGAGTTAAAGATGCTGCATGAATTAATAGGGAACCTGCACACGCAACGCATCATGTTATCTAAGCAAAAGCATATGTCTGTAATAAACTTAAGGAGTTGTTAAAACAACATATACCCAGATTTTTGGGTAATGACTGCAGCTCTCTCGGCTCTAGCATCATTTAAAACTCCATATGGCACATTAAGAAGTTCCTTATGAAAGCACTATAGAAATGTGTTGAGGAAGAGATCTTTCTCCTCTGTGAGCCAGAAGTAGTTTTGTTAAGATGACAAGAACAATTACAATTATCCAAAGAAGAAAACGATTGGTTACAGTATTCACCTTTACATATATCAGGAATAAAATAAGTGGGATTCGCTACAACTTTGACCAGTAAAGATGTTCTTTGAAATGCATAAGAAGTCCGAGGTACACGACATGCATTAAAAGTAGATTCTGGAACATCTGTTGATTGAACCACACCCAAAACCCATCCAGCAGCTGCCAACGAATCAAAATCCAGAGTAGCATCTTCTTCAGAAGGCCGAGATTCAGAAGAACACCAACTAGACAAGAACTCCCAATGTGGTTGCGAAAAAATTGTGGTCAGAACTTCTGTCTGCATGAAAAAAGGGCAACAAATTGCTAATTCAATTGACACACATCTTAGCATCCCCACAATAAATTGTCTAACATACGTACCTAAATGAAAGTAAGCACATGGATCATAAAAAAACATACTAATATGTCATAAAGAATCAATTAAATATGCACTTGTTAAAAGCTTACAAAGTTCAGGGTGATGTAGGATCGAAAATTAGAATCGTCAGAAAGAATTTCTATCAATCGCATTGCATTGAGTTGCAGAAGTCCTCTTGGATAGGTTTTGTCCGAATAAGCAGCAAGCCCATTCAGATCTCCATGAAACATTGTCCTCAGCAATGAAATGACCTATATCACACAATCGCAGATTAGTTTTGTAATTAGCACATAATAAAAACATAAATCTCTAGATATATTGAAAGAAACCTGGGATATAGTAGACTTGGCTAACTCCAAACCCATGGTAGTGCTGGCAGCCACATCCAAGAAAGAGGTACTTTCTACTTCACAGAGATTCAACAGCTGCAAAAAGAGGAATGGTATACATTATCGACACCATTATAACAGAAACATAGGTAAAATCCTGCAGCTGACTTCAAATAATGCCTACATAAAACTTGGTATATAATTTGATCTTACAATAGATAAGACTTTTGATTTCAGCCTAGAAACCACAGCCATAAGATAAGAATCTTCACAGAATGGTAATTTCATGATCTCGTGTGCCAACATAAGAATGCCACCTTTTTCACATAGGTCCTGAGGAAAATAAGAAATAAAGTCAGATATACCAACATAAGAAGCATCTAAAAGGAATACTTGTAGCCTTTTGTGTTTGCATGTACACATTCAATTAATGGTAAACCTTATTTTTTGGTAAACTTATTGATAGTTATTTATGAGTATGTGTTAGATAGTTTCAGGATCTGAATTGTAATCATCAAAGCTGTATGCGAAAAATTGGAGGTTATAAGTTTTCTGTTTAGATTAGTTGGATTCTAGGTTTATCTGTATGATTTATGTGTTGCATTGTTGGTTTTCAGGATGTTTATTGCATCGAGTTATATTGACATCATATTTGGGCGGGGGTTTATGCTAACACATCAATTGCCATTTTTCTGGCTTTGTTGTGTCTGGCTTGTTAAGGGTCTTAGATGAATGTTGGTGGGTCGCCAAAACTTGAGAATGTCCGCATCTTGGCGGGCCAACATAGCATGTGTGGCGAGACAACGTTCTCAGTTTGCAGCCACTAATCAAAGCCTATCATAATAAATGCCAACATATTAAGGCTAGGATCGTGTACATGTTGGTGAGACAACGTTCTAAGTTTGCAGTCACTACGCACGTTCGATTTCTAATCTATCCGACCCTCATTATTACAGGTGTCTATTTGATGTCGCAGTTTCTGTTTTTGGACGTCTTATAGTATTATGTATATTGGTATAACAATTGGCTGTGATGAGTCTTAGTGGGTTCTATTAAAGCTGAGATTGCCTGCACCTTGGCAGGGTAACCTGGTAAGGTTGCAGCCATGGCAGGTTGATCCTCTTTTTCGATTCTTAATCTATCTGAGCCTCAGTTGTACATAATACCAATGGTTGTTCAAAGACTGACTCCTGGCCAGCCAGTCAGTCCACAGTTTCGTTTCATGGGGGATTAAAACAAGTGGATGATCTTGGGCTTATTATAAAAAAATATTAAGAAACTCATGAAACTATGTCGTTTCATGTTGCATTATTATTATTGCTGGCGTTAAAATAATCGGATGACCTTTGGCTTATGTTGGCTTCATGTTTTGGTCCATTGGTTAATCCATTTTTTGTGTTGCATAACATAAATTATCATCCAAAATTCAAAGAGAAGTGATTGACAAACTCCAAAAATTTATTGGCACATTCCATTGTATGCAGTAGTCAGTTGTATTTTAAGTATAATATGTTTTAATTGATTGTATAATGATTATCCCAATAAATTTTGAATGTGTTTCAATCGATTCCCAAAATCAAATAAGCTAGTGCTTTCATCGTTTTACATATAATATGTATATTTTGTGTATGACTCGTTCCATTGAATTTGTCAGGTGTCTCCTTCTTAGACTTATTTAATAAAGTTCACGTTTAGGCATATATTAAACATTTTTCTCGTAAAATATGAATAGCGAGTAATCTAAATTGATCGAGTGTAGTTTCGGGCGTTTATGTTGGTCGGTGTGCAATCACACCAATTCCTATCTAAAAGATAACTGCATTCATTATTCTCTTTATGATTCAAATTAGTTCAAACAAAATATTAGCATGAAATTTTCGGGAAATGAGATGAAAGTAATACAGTTGCCTTATGCAAGTAAAAAAGAAAATAAAATAGGAAGGAGAGGCGAACTTTGGAAGCTAAAATCAAAGAAATGAATTATTGGCTCCATTGTATCTTAAGTTTTTAGCAAAAGCACATACATGGTTGAAGAAATAGAAAAATTAAAGGTAGAAGTAGAATTGTCATTTACTTTGTATATCTATCGAAACTACCACAAAAGAGTAATGCCTTTTGAGTAAATTACACGACGAACCTTTTTTTTTTCTTTTTTTTCCCCTCAATTTATAAATATGGTCTTTAACTTCTAAATTTACCATGAATAGTCCTTAATATTTCAAAACTTGCTATCTATAATCATTTATTGATATGAGAAAAGTCTAAAACGTAAGCGAAACTCACTTAAAGTTCACGTGAGTGAGTATAACTTGTATTTCATGACTCTTTTAGATGAAAGCCACAAAACTAGGTAATAAAACTAAAACAAGAATCAAAATTTTGCTTAACGTTATGTTGTCTAATTATGTTTTTTTCAATAAACAACTCAAGTACAAATTTATACTATATAATAAACGTGAATAATTTACAACCATTTGAAGCAGGAAAAATAATTAATGTGATGACGTGTTTTGTTTCTGATTGGTTGGTGAGTTAATGTGTACAACACCTCATAGCAATCCTCTTTTACCTTCATTCTCTGTCCATCACCTTCAATAATTTCTCTTATTTTAGGTAACATTCAATTCTTCAATGAGGGATCACACTATTCTTAAATTCATTCAAAACCTTTGCTATTTTTGCTAATCATTAAATTCATTCAAAACCTTTATACGCTCCTCTGTAAATTGGTATTCAATATTGAGTTTAATCTTCCTCTATACGCTCCTCAATATTCAGTTTCAATTCACCACTTAATGTCAATGCATTCAAAAAAACATCCAAAAATAACCTACTAATTGGTCTGTATATATTTGATTCAAGCGTTAATATCAACCCTAACAACTGGGGAAGATGCCTGAGGCAAATTTACTATTTTCAAATTCATTATTATTGAGCTTATTTTTTTAATAGTTGGATTTGGTTGTTTGATTTGGGTTTTTCTTTTATGAGTTGGCTATAGGTTTCTTCATTTGATTTTGACCACGGTTACTAACGCACACCAACAGTTTGATGAAATGCTTTAAAGAAAAAGACATGCTTAATATGTAAGTGATGTTTCTTTTTTGTTATACTTTCTCTTTCGGTTTACGTAATTCTTTTATTCTTGAACTTTTTAGAAAATATAACTATTAACTGCAACAAACTATGCGTTCCATAGCCATACATTTTCAGTGTATAATAAACAAATAACCAGATAAGTGCTTATTCAGTGTAGAATAAACAAATAACCAGATAAGCACTTAAATAGAAGCAATCTTAAACATTTTAAAAAAAAGTTGATATGTTTGTTGTTGATTTTGGGTTTAGATTAAATCGTGTTGGGCATTGTTTTTTGAAAGTGATTATGTCGTAGTAGATAGTGTTTGTTTTTGCATATTCATTAAAAATAAGCAATCCAAATGTTTATTCTTTGATTCTGAAAATGTGTTACGGATATATAGTTTTTGCATGTCAAATTATGTACTTTTTATGGATTTTCTAACTGTAGATATGTTATTGCCTCTCAGAGTAAAAATGTGGTTTTTTTTTTTGTAAAGGATTTTAACCCGGTAAAATAAAAGTAAGAATGTGGGTATACTTAACTAACCAAGTCCAACAACGTATTAAGAAACATTGTAGTAGTCTTCTTAATTATACCAAGCTAATGTGATTACTAACTGTGCCTACTATACATATAAGCAACACGTTCAGATTAATCCATTTCTCCTCTGTTAGTATTAGAGCAATTTTGACCCAGTTAGGTAAAAGTGAGTTGATTGTGAAACGAGTTGTAAGAGGCTCAAAGCACTCTTATCATAATTTTTGTAATTTATTTTCAAATTTTACAAACAAAAACTTGATCTCTATATAAAATACATATGATGTTTTATGCTTTTTGTCATAGCATTTACTATGAAACGTGTTAATAACTTATATATTTTGCAACATCTTACGAATAAAGTGTGAAATATTTAAAATGCTTTAGTATAATGTATTATATGTTTTAGCTTATTGTGCAATATATCTGCAATCTTTCTTTTCCGTATCATAAAGGTGCTTATCGCATTTTGCATGAGCTTAATGTGTTACTAGTTTGTTTAAAGGAAAAACTGAAGTAGATTGTCATAGTTTGTAGTTATGTTTGCAAGAAAGAACCCAAAGAAGAGTATGTGGCCAATAAATCTCTGTGTGGCTATATAATTGAATAACTAATAGAAATCCTATAAACTGAAATAAAACAACAGTTATTTGTACTTATGTTTGCACTTAAATGACCTTTATAACTACCATAGCTGGGTTTTATATAATGACCACTGAAGAACTAAAATTCACCTGTTGATAAAGAGACGAGGGAAAGACGTTGCACGAAGTGTGTACACTACAATGCAACCTTACCTATGTGTTGAAAGCTTGTGACTACATATTTTGGCTTTTGTCTTCCGTCTTCAAAAGTCCTCTTGATTAACTTAGTATATTTAGCTGTTTTATGTGGCAAGTTTATTTGCGACGCGCTGTTTGGTGGTAGAATTTATGTAGCTGGTTCTAAAATGCCATAAATTTTTTGCGTGTATATGTACTTGAATACAGTAGGCTGTGTTGCTGCATTATGATTATGTTAATGCTATAGGAAGCTTAATATAAACATGAGGATGATGTTATTATCTCATATTGCACCAATAAATTTTTTTGTACAACATTTAACCAGTGTCGGTACCACCTGTTTCTATATTGAATCTATGTTTTTTGAAAATTTAGTTATACCTTTTCTATGTTATGCAACAGCTAGAGTGATCGTGGACGGAGAAAGTGGCAGGTCCAGAGGCTTTGGCTTTGTTACCTTTGCCGACACTAAAGCTGCTTCAGCTGCAATCCAGGGCATGGATCAACGGGTATTTATTCTTTTTTTTCTTGGTTATATGCTTAATTATACACCCTTCAATTTGAAAAGAGCTTCGAAAAGGGCAGAACTGTATGAATCTACTGTGCTTAAGTTATGAACATATATCTATCTGTAATATTTACGGTCTAAACGGGTCAATGCGCTTATCTTTCCTGTCTAAACAGGTCCGACGGGTTACACAATCCAGCCGAAGTGTATTTTAAATGCATGAAACCTCCTAAATCACGCCGTTTAAATAGTTAGATTGTTATTGAGAAGGAAAATAGCCAAGATAGGTAGTAATTAATTATCCCAAATTTGACAAATGTTGGGGTATTGGTAATTTTCTCGCTCATTAAGAGTGGAAGTTCTGTTTTTGATAAATTTAGGTGAATGTTTATGTTTCTGACATATAGAAGTGAGTTAAATCTTATAAAAAACTGAAGGACCCAATTATTTTTCTTTGACAGTTTTTTAACATTGACAATTTCAATCTCATCTCAACGCGAAGTTCCAGTTCTTTTGGCATCGAGAAAATTACTAACCTTCACATTGCGAAATTTGGGATGATTAGTTACCTTCTTTTTGTATGTTAATTTTCCTTCACTGATATAACATAATATTTGACTCACTAATTATTTACAAAATTACAATTCTGGAAATCAAGTGTTTCGGGTTAACTTGACCCAGCTCAACACGTTAAAATTACCCATTTTGACATGTTGCCAAACCGACCCACCCTGCCCATTTCCCCACCTCTACTGTTTACTAATGATGTCTTATTGTATGGAGCAGACGAAACTGAAGCAAGTTGTTGAGTGGCCTTTAAAATATGTTGATGCATTAACAAGGTTGGGTGCGCCACGTATAAGTGGAATTCTTCTTCATGGACCACCGAGATGCTCTAAAACTACTCTTGCTAAAGCAGCAGCACATGCTGCTCAAGCCTCTTTTTTTCTTTAAGGTTTGTTTGACATTTTTTTAACTTCTACCTACAAGGTGTTTTTTTCCTCCATGTCTTCGTCAGTTATCATTTTTTTAAAATTTGGGTTAACGATATATAGGGGGAAATGAAACCGGGTATGTTTAACGGGTCAAAAAAGGGTAATGCACATAGACATACAATAGCATTGATCTCAAATTTCACGTTTTATTTATAACATGCCAAATGGGTTAAGCTACTAGATTTAAACTAAAACGGACTCAAGTCAATGAATCGGAAGTCATCTGGAATAAATTCAAATGCATAAAACATCGTAATTATTTTAGTAGTATATAATTTTGATTAATATTGTAGTATTATAGTTTTTGTAGTCATATTATTGTAATGCTTTAGGATTGAACCCGGTACCGGTTACACAATTAGGTTGGTAACGGGCTACCCGGGTCAATGTGGTCCAAATTAGCGGGCTAAATGTGTGTTTGAATTAAAGTGAATGGTCTATAATATATGTTCTTTAGTGTAAGCCACTGTTTCTAACCTCCTAATCACTTTTTCATAGACTAAGATTGTTGCTGGGGACTTCCAAACTGCAATATGTATTTACTGTTATTACTAAAATTGCAGATAGTGAGGGCCAGACCCCTTTGCATTGGGATGTTGATGGTGGCCATATCGAAGTTGCAGAATTGCTCGAGTAAGAACGTTGATGTGAACTTAAAGGTAACTTGGATGTGAATTTTCAAATGAATTAAAATCGATTCACATGGTAAAGCTGATATAATTCCATTTCTTGAGTTGTGTCATAAGTTCTGCTACACCTAGGCCTTTCATATGTTACCCAAAAAATGACTGCATTTACAGATACATTTATTTTGTCTTATTTTGTTTGGGAAAAGGATAAATACATACTCAAGCTTTGTAGACGAGTGAGTTTTGTTTAGGACAATAGTACTTTAGTTGACGTGCTTTGTTAATCAATTTTTTATTAGACAAAGATGATTATGATTATATGTTGTTGAAAGCAATTTTTTTCCGTGTGCCATACCTTTTAATTGGAATAAATTTTGTTGGTTTGGCTGTTAAGTATTTGTGGCTCATCTTTGCCTGGTGAAATCTTGCACAACATAATATTCTCATAGCCAGTTGGAAGATGACGCCTTATATGCATTCATGTTCGTTTGGAATGGCAATATTTTCGTGTCCACACTAATATTAGGCAACTGGTCAATTTTGAATATAAGGGGGGTGCTTGGTGTTCTGGTCGTACGAGAATATGATACTTGCACGTTTATTTCACGTAACTTCTTAATAAATAATTTCTTTAAAAATTCCCGTAATTCCACGGGTCTATAAGCCAATATTCAACATGTATGTACAACTATATAAATGACATGTTTTATACCATTTTTTTATTTTACATATACTATTATCAACAACTTCCTTTTATTTCACTTTTGGTTTTCTTTATTTAGGTGTTCACGGAAATGAATATGGACTACTCAAGTGTTTGATGTTGACTGTATACATTTTCTCTTCAAGACTATATACCAGGAGAAGACGATACATGCACGTTTATTTTCTTAATAGTTACAAACCAAATTGTTTATCGTATCATTGACATATTACTTATGATTTCCTTCAAAAAACATTGGAACATGTGTACGTTCGTTGTTATTTGTTACTGTATTCACACATATGTACTCTTTAATTAATAATCCCGTTAAAAATCTCGTCAATCTGACGGGTCTATAAGCTAGTTTATCATATATTCATATTAGAGGTAAATCAAGCTTATCTAGAACCGCTAAGATATTAGTCCAACCAAGTTAGCTAGCTAGAACCATTTAAAGGATTATTAATTTATGATGAATCAAATTCCTTTAAGACCCATACTTGAGATAGTTTCAAATGTCCTTATCTTACATAACCAAGTTATGTTGCACGCATACGAAGACACAACTAACCGACATATATAGTCATTTACATTAATGTCACAATCTAGTATAAACTTACACAGTTAATGACTTTAATTAATATGCCCAGGTTGTTATAAGTCTTTTTTCGTGTAAAATGTGAAAGTATGTTGCAATTTAATAGTTTTAGCCCAAAATAATTATACTTGGATAACTCATAGAATTCATGTCTAATGAGAGCAGTCATTCCTCATGATTAATGATCTCTGGGATTGTAGTTTCATAACTTTTCTTTTCTTCCAGATAATGTATGTTAGCTATTTTGCACCGGATAAATTTGTCAAAGTACAACATAATATTATTTTTGTATTTCATTACTTCTTCACAGGAAATATATGAATTTATATATTCGACACTTTGAGAAAAGTGTGTTCTTTTAGAAGAAACACATATGGGCATATGTCATTTGTGTTGCATTAGACTATTACAAATTAGTTAATAAAGTGTCGCATGTATATGTTAAGAAACTACAAAAATTGTCGCACTTGATATATTGAAGTGTTGTGTACTTAGTGGTGGCAAGTGAAAAAGTGTTGCATGCCAATACCAAAAATGTTGTGTTTCAACATAAAAGTGTCGCACTTGTGTGTAAAAAATGTTGCATTTGATTGGAAAAGTGTTGCACTTTAGTGTGTAAGTGTTGCACATAAGGCCACTCACATCAGTTAACTCAGCTTTAAATTTTAAGGCATGCCACGTCAGCTTTTTCACCCTTTAACTTAACTCAGCTTTAACCCACACATCAATAACTCAGCTTTAACACACCTTAACTCACCTTTATATCAAATATTTTTACACAATCTACCCTTAAAAGGGGGCAAAATGAAAAAAAAAAAAAAAAAAAAAAAAAAAAAAGCACCCTAACGCAGCGTTAAATTCTTAACGCTGCGTTATAACGTGGGTTTAACGTGGGACGTCACAACAAGTAACGCTGCCTAACGTAGCCTTAACGCACAATATGAGCACTTTAACGTGCATTTAACGTCACCGATGTGACTGCTCTAAGTGTAAGAAGTGTTACACTTGAATTTAAAAAGTGTCCAATTAAAGTTCTACAATTGATATCATGGGCAACACTTTTGCAAAGAGCCGCATATTCCAATATAAGTGTTGCATATACCTAAGGCAACGTTACATAATGCGACACTTAAATAAAGTGTCACATTGTGCATAACATTTTAATGACATAATACAACAGTTTATAAGTGCTGCCTTAGCTTCATTTTGTTGTAGCGCAGATTCTGTATGTTGAGACTTGAGAGTCTATATATGTTAAATGAACTAGACGAGTACCCGTGCATAGCAACGAAATTTTATAGCGGATTGTAGCGATAAAAAAAAGTTTAGGGGTTAAAAATGAAAAATAATAAAAGTTTAAGGATTTGGGGATTAAACATAATGTTTTGAAACACGGTTCGACCCGGCCGGTTCCACCGGTTGAACCGATTCCAATAAAAAAAGGGTCAAATAAAACCGGTTTTTATATTTTCGAAACCCGGTTAGACCCGAAAATTGGTTTTGTATATTTTTCCCGAAAATTGTGGTGTAAGCTTAGACTAATTAGTATATACCTTAAATACATTTTAATTAAAAATTATTTCATAAGTTTCCTTAGATAGATGACTGAATTTTTTAAGTTTAACCATGACTGAATTTTTTCATTTTTAAATTTTGGCTATTTTTGTTTTATAGATATACACACTTTCGTTTTAGTCACGGTGAAACATTTTTGTTAGATGGGTCGTTCCATAAGTGTAAAGAACGATATACATACATCTTGTAACCTTTTTTATGTTTTAAAAAGAAGATGCAGTAAACGACAACATATATTTCATCGTCAATCATTTTGATAAATAAATTTAGAAATTTCATATCCGTTTCCTAACATCAAATTTCTTGATGTTGGGGCCGTTAGTTAGAAGAAATTTTAAGAAAAAAACAAAACTATTAAATGATGATGGAACCTTTTTCTCTAACACGGTTTTGACTATTAAATGATCATCTTTTACACCAAATATATTCAAGAGTTATATTTGGTCTTATTTCCAAGAACACTACAACGTTTTTCGCGCTTTTTTTTTTTTTTTTTTTTTTTTTTTAAATATAGTTTTCCTTAGATACTTTTAACATAACCCTTTTTCTAAGGGAAATAATATTTACACATATTAATTTGATTTGTACACATAAAACCAAGTGTGAATGTACCAGTATATCCTTATGTAATTTTTAACCCCTTCCGTATACCCTAATGTGAGATTGTTGCTGCTTCTTTAATGCGACAATCACTCCTGCTGTCACCCATTAATCCACAATATTCATTTGACTAATTTATGTTTTTACTTATGAATTAATCACTAAATTTTTGCTCCAGTAACCAACAACCAACTGATCGACACATACCGCATGAAAACTCAAAGACAAGTTTTATATATTGTTGCTCCTGTAACTTTTTGCTCCCATAAGTTTTTGTTGTCTTCTCAATGAGATTGATTCCATGCAGTCTTAATATTCAAAGACCTTTTGCATTGTTGAGATGAATGTTTTTGTCTTGATATTTGAGATGATTGTTGAGATTGTTGAATGATAGAATTTTATGTCGGTGATATGTTTCATTAATCCGATATGTATAAGGATATATGTCTAGAAACCCAATAGTCTCTAAGCCCACACTCGGGGTTAGGCCAACCTACATAGTCTAATAGAAATGACGTCTATAAATTTTCATGCATAACAATTTTTCCATGATCATGAATTGGTGGTTTGTCTACGTAGTAATATTTTTTTAACTGATAAGTGGAATTTGTTTCGTATGGAAGTTTTGAGAAGAAGATCAAATAATGAATTAAATATAAGAAAGGGTATAATAGTCCATTCATAATAATTATTATGTGTACAAATCAAATTGATATGTGTACACAACTACATATCAATTCCCTTTTCTAAACACCCTCATGTTTTATTAAAGCATTTGTACTTACATCTTCTACCCTTATCTCCCACCAACCAACCTTCACACTTCCACCATCATCTACCCATCTTTATTCTCTCATATCACCCACCACCACCATCAACTCCCTGCCGCCACCATCATTATAAAAAGACACCACAAGATCCGGTCAAGATCATTGTAAAAAGGCACCACAAGCTCCGGCCAACACCCATCGTTAAAGATCTTTAAAGATCCGGCCACCAAATCCGATCCGGCCACCATTCCTCTAAAGATCGTGTTAAACTTTACCACTCGACACCTCCAAACAATCATCCTGCTCTTTGCGCGCCGTTGCACAACCCTTGAACTTTCGTTGCTTGGTTTTTTCATAGTGGTTATATTATTGATTTATAGTCGAATTTAAAACTGTAGCCAAATATATGTTTTCTAAAAAGTTTATGCAAAAATTTAACGAGTTTGATTGTTATGGTTTCTAATGGTGATTAATTTTTAGATTGTAGTCGTTTTCAAAACTTAAGCAATATATTTGTTTTTTAAAAGTTTAGGCAAAATTGCACGATTTTGTTGTTTTCTTAATCTGATTTTGGTTGTAGTTATTCATAAAACAAACAATCGATTTTGTAACAAATAAAAACGATTTTACACGTACTGTTTGCTTTCAAAACTAAATATGAACTCATCCTCCTCTTCATCAGCATCGTCATCGTCATCTTCTTTAATTATGAGGAAAAAGGACTCAACTTCTGATGATGAAACTGAACAATCCAACTGTAAAAGGCTGAAGAACGATGTGTTTATAAATTATTCGTTTGAAGATATTGGCAATGGCTTCATAAGCCACCTCAAGGGATCACTCACCCGCCACGGTTTTTTCATATCTGATCACAAGGATCTCCAAGTTGGTCAAGATGTGTGTTCTGAAGTGTTGAAAACTATCGAGGAATCCGAGATCTATGTTGTTGTATTCTCTAACAACTATGCTTGTTCTGTAAGGTCACTCGATGAGTTGGTCGACATTATGGAATGCCTTGGCAAGTTTGATCAAAGGAAAGTTCTTCCTGTATTTTATAAAGTCGAACCATCTGATGTTAGAAATCAAGAAGGTTCTTTTAAGGAAGCTTTCCAAACTCACGAGGCCGATGAGGACATCGATTTAGAGAGAGTTCAAAAATGGAAGCAAGCGCTAAAAGATGCAGGTCAACTGTCTGGTCTAACCATGCAAAATCGGTAACTTTTAACTCTCATCTTTGTTACATGCTTTTTGAAAGAAAAAAAAAACTTACAAGAGATATTACATATATATGTGTACAATGTATTGAATTTCTCGTTTCAATTTGGCAGGGACGAGGGGAAGTTCGTATCGAAAATTGTTAAACAACTTGAAAGGATGCAAAGTCCACAAGAATTGCATGTTGCAGACCACCCTGTCGTGGTAGGATCTCGGGTTAAAGAACTAATTTCAACTCTGAGGTTAGATTGCGAAGATGTTTTGGTTGTTGCTGTTTTTGGAATTAGTGGGATAGGTAAAACCACTATTGTCAAAGCAACGTACAATAAAATTTCTTCCTATTTCGATGTTAGTTGTTTTCTTGGAGATATCCATTACCATGGTGGGGGTCCCAATTGGAAGATTGAATTGCAAAACCAGCTCATATCTCGTTTAACTCAAAATGATAAGTTTCCAAGCATGCATCATCACAATGATGGAATTACAAAGATAAAAAAGTTAATAAGAGGTCGGAAGATTCTGCTGGTTCTTGACGATGTTGATAATTTTGAGCAATTGAAATCATTGGGTATTAATCCTGCATGGTTCTATAAAGGAAGTAGAATAATCGTGATCACAAGAGACAAACAGTCCCTTGGTAACATTCCATACACTTCCTACCAAATAATGTTGTTGAATAGATGGGAGTCTCTTAGTCTCTTTAATCGGCTTATGTTTTCAAGAGACAATAATCTCGTCGACATGAAGTTTATAGAAGAAGTTGCGGCTCTTGCCGGAGGGCTTCCCTTGGTTCTTGAGGTCTGGAGTCGATATTTTATTGGTCATGAAAGGAAACAATGGCCGAGCTTACTGAAGAAGTTAAAAAGAATTCCTCATGGGGATGTTCAAAAGCAACTTCAGATAAGCTATGATTCACTTAGTGTCACTGCAAAGAATTTATTTTTAGATATTGCTTGTTTCTTTGATGGAATGTATAAAGAATTGGTTATCAAAGTACTGCACGATGAAGAATCGGCATTCTTCCCAGATATTGAAATTCAACATCTAGTTGATAAATTTCTAGTCAAAGACTATCATTTCTGCACGATGAATAAAGTGATCATGGAAATGGGCCAAGAAGTGATCCGCCAAGAAAATGTGGATGAACCTGGAAAACGTACTAGATTGATAGGTGACAGGGACATTCTTCACTTGTTCAGAGATTGCTCGGTACGACATCTCTGATATTTTTATTAATAATTTACACAACACCTACGTAGTTTATTGAAACTAACTATAATTCTCTCCTTTGTTGTTCATCAGGGAACGGATTCAGTTAGAAGCATTAAGTTAAACAGCTCTCGTATAGTAGAACCTGTAACTGTACAAATAGAGGCCTTTAAAAAGATGAGTAATCTCAGGTTCATTCAGCTAATTGATTGGTACGGAAAACTACAATGGTCTTTTTCTTCCAAACATGTCATTGATAAGGCAAGGTCTTGCTTCTTCTCTTTCAAACATTTGAAATACTTGGTACGGAAACGGAATAAGGCCCCTTGCAAAAGCATGTCAGCTTGCTTCTCTTTCAAACATTTGAAATACTTGGAATGGGGACAGTTCCCTTGCAAAAGTCTTGACAACATTGATATGGGCAACGTGGTGGTTATTAAATTGAGATGTAGCAAACTGGAAAAACTTTGGGATGGAGCAAAGGTATTATCATGTAACTATTTATTTTCACGAGGTTGATAAGATTTACTCGCGTTAGGATTAATACACACATTAGTGCATGAGGGGCTAATAGGGTTATTGCAGGGGAAACGGTGTACTTTTTACAAATAAAAAACTGGTTATAATTTTTTCAAAAATTCACAAAAAAGTAAAAAAAAAAATAAAAAAAAATAATAAAAAATAAAAAAAATAAAAAAATAAAAAAAATGCTGATTATAATAATTCATTAACTATAAACAGATAGAGAAAATCTTTTATATAATAAGAGAACTCATTTTTCTTGAAATCGAGGGATTCGATTAACCAATGAGAGGGCTCGGTTTTGAAATCGAGCACTCTCATTGGTTAATTGGGTTTCTAATTGAGAGAAAGTCGGTACGTGGCCTGTATATGTTTCATTGGGGACTTGGGGTGGCCACTTATCATTCAATTCAAAAAGAAATATTACGCAAAATGAAAATTAAATAAAAAAAATATTGTGTATTAGATAATTGACATGTTTCAAATTAAAATAGAGAATTTATGCATAACACATGTTGTATGTTTGTGTGGGTAAAAAGGATGAGTAGGAAAAAAGAAAAGGTACGAAGATATACACTCTTCTTATTCAAAACATAAATTTATTTTAGTTTAGAAAATTAAATCATACAAGGAAATTTGTAAATATTATTCAAAACATAAGATATTTAAGAAAATATTTAAATATCTGAATATATTTAGGTGATAACTTTCTTTGAAAGATAAGTAGAAAAACACTTATCAAAGAATGTCAAAGAAAGTGCAAGAGTTGGTATAAAGAAATGAACAACAGTCAACATTGTTTCATAAAGTGAGAATTGACACATTCCAAAAATACAAACATTTAATGTAAGTTGGTAGCAGTGTACTACACAGTAAATTAATGCTCGACACGTCTCTATTACCCCACGGGTATCCACCTCGATCTTTGCCTATAAAAGAGAATGTTTCAAAAGAGTAAATACGGATCTCTTACAATTAATGTGAAACACATTAAAGAGAGCGGTCATTCCTCTATGAAACTTAGTCCCTGAACCAATTTAGAGAGATTGATAAGTTCATACTTAAACACCTACTTTAGTTTGTGTTTGAGTTAGTGAGTAAATCACCATACTTTGTCATTCAACCGAGATTGTTATTTCGCAAACAATCTTTAGAAATTCTTTGATTCATTCAAATAAGAATTTAAATGTTGAAATAGTCTTATGTAATTTTTTTTTCCAGCAAACTTTTTTTTCACACCTATACCACCTATCTCACAATATATTTCACAAATGCCTCCAGCGAGGCTTGAACCCACAACCTCCAGGTTGGTGGGCAACTCACATACCACTAGACCAAAGGCCTAGGGTAAATCTTGTCTAAACTGCTTATCTTACTTACGTTCTAAATTATATTTAATGCCATAAAAGTGTTTGAAAAACACTTAAATTTATCAAAAAAAGAAAAAAGCATTTTAATGAGAACAACAAAAACTAATCAGAAGGAGGCCTTTATAGTTTATATATGTATTATTGTGATGTTTAGAAATAGAAATCATCTCAGTGTATCTTAAAGATTTATTCAAAATCTATACTATCCATTAAGCTTTTCAAAATTATATGAATGTAACATCGCCACATCGGTAATGTTTTAAATCATTTGGCATTCATTTTTTATGTGTTTTATAATAAATTAAATGAGGACTTTTATGGCATTAAATATAATTTAGAACGTAAGTAAGATAAGCAGTTTAGACAAGATTTACCCTAGGCCTTTGGTCTAGTGGGATGGGAATTACCCACCAACCTAGAGGTTGTGGGTTCAAACCTCGCTATAGGCATTTGTAAAAAATATTTTGAGATAGGTGGTATAGTATGTGAAAAAAATAGCCGTGCAGAAAAGAATAAAAAATAAAAATAAGGTATTTTGATGAAACTGTAATGCACTATAGAGAAATGTTATGTAATTTTGAAATAATAAAAAAATAATGTTGTGTCACTAAAATAAAAATTGAGGTTACAAAAATTAGAAATTGAGGCTATACAAACAAAAAATTAAAAATTGGTGAATGTGGTGGAGGGTCCCAAAAATCCAATCCCATATCTTACTATTGCTAAAATTAATTATATAGCTTATTATATTTGTGATTTTAGAGTTGTAAAAAGCTGAAGCATCTGGACTTATATTGGTCAAAGTCATTAACCAAGACGGAAATTTCACTGGTCTCGAGAATCTTGAGAATCTTAGCTTCAATAGATGTGAAAATTTGGAAGAGTTGGATAGCTCTATTGGTTGCCTCCAAAAACTTGTTGATTTAAATCTAGGTGATTGCACACGGCTGAAGAGGCTCCCATGGGAAATGATATGCAAGTTAACGTCTCTTCAAAAACTTAACCTCTTCAATTGTACCAACCTACTGGAGATCTCACATGAAATTGGTAGCATCTGCCAACTCCATCAACTAAAATACTTGGATTTAACTGGTTGGGCCAACTTAAAGTCGATCCCAGATCTTCCTCCAAGCATTAAAGAGTTAAAAGCGGATCATTGTATAAACCTAGTGAATCTTCCTTCAAACTGTTCTGAGTTACAATTTCTGACAGAGCTTTGGTTGAATTGTTGCTGTAAACTTGGATCTGAAGGTTTCACACAAGTTACAAGACTGAGGAACCTACAAAAATTAGACATGCAAAAGTGCAATATTTCGCAAGTGTCTAGTGGAATTGGGAATTTGGTGTCACTAAGGTTTCTCCGCCTTTCAACAAACACATTTTCTAGTCTACCGGAGAGCTTCAGCAACCTTTCGAAACTAGAGGAACTTGTTATAAATAGGTGTTCTCAATTACAGTCGCTTCCACCTCTTCCATCGCAATTGAAATATATAAGAGCCAACGACTGTGGGTCATTAGATGTGATGCCATTTGATTCAATGCAAAAGGCCTTTTTCAAAGTTTTCAAGGTAAGCAACCTCTCCATTCCTCCTCTCACTAACGCATATATATATTTTGCAATGAAGAGGCCTTTTTCATGTATTATTAAATAATATGCTTGAATTCTATACAGGAATCACTCATGAACACTAAAGGATTATTCATCGGTCTCTCAGGGAAGGAGTTACCTGAGTGGTGTACTTATCGAAACAGAGGAGGTGTTTTATCTTTTAAGGCACCTATCCGATTTGATAGCAAAATATGTGGTCTCATCTTATGTGCAACCGCAGAATATTGGCATTTTTCAACAATACATAATAAAACGAAAAAAAAAAAGTCACTGTATAGACACTATGGATCATTCGAATAGTACCCTGGTGGTCGTGTTTTATCCACTTAATGATAAAACAGTTGTGGTGGAAGCAGGTGACACTGTGGTACTTGAGCTTCGTTCTTCTACGAGTTGGGGGTTGCGTTTGGTATACGAGGATGACGTGGTAAAACGAAAAAAAAAGTCATTGTATAGACACTATGGATCATTCGAATAGTACCCTGGTGGTCGTGTTTTATCCACTTAATGATAAAACAGTTGTGGTGGAAGCAGGTGACACTGTGGTACTTCGGCTTCGTTCTTCTGCGAGTTGGGGTTGCGTTTGGTATACGAGGATGACGTGGTAGATTCAGGATTAGTTTTAGAGAAATGTTAGGAAGCCCACACTCTCTCTGCTTCCATTAGTTTTAGAGAAATGTAGTAAGTTATGTAAGTTATTTTAACAAAAATCTCGTGTTAATCTGCTTGGTATTAATAAGCGTTTATAAGCTATTATTGTGGGGAGTTCAAACGGAATGCCTACCAGGTGTTTGATGAATATCCATTGATAACAATAATTGAATGTTCATGGTTCTTTTAGTTATTGTGTCTTTGTTTAAAGAATCAATGATGTGTTGCTGTTTGTCTGTGCCATCCTGTCAGCTTGACGCATCACTTGTTTACAGGGTAATTCGGTTATATATTTTACTATCGCGAATCGCGATGAAATCATGTAAAACCCGCAAATTAACATAAGGTGAAAAGACTAAAATGCCCTCGAATTAAAATCTTGAGAACTTACGAATACGAATTAAATGAAAATTAACCTAAGTTTAACTTAATTATAAAACTATACATTATATGAATTGGAACAAAAAAATAAAAAAAAAAAAAAAAAAATGAAAGACCTATGTTTGCCGCCCCCCCTTAACCAAAAGGATGTCCACATTCATGATTTGCTAACTACATGGAAAGCCTTTTAATGTGATTTAACCATTCCTTAATTACCCTAAAGCTAATTGTCGGTTCTCCTTTTATCAAAAAAAAACCGATCATGCCATCAAGAGAAGAAAACCTAAACAACAAAAAAAAAAAAAAAAAAAAAAAACAATCGGCTGTTCATACCTGCTGCTGCCACGCCTCTAAATCCATCCAAGAAGCTTCAAAAACTTGTTCTAATTCGTGTTTTAGCATCACAAGGTAAGCCCCTAACATCTATGATGATCCATACGAATTTTACGCATCAAAACTAATAAAAAAAAGGTGTTCTTGTGCCTTGTTTTCTGCTGTTCGACGCCAAGAGTAGGAAGGGAGGAAGAAAAGCTTTCGTGTGGTGTTGTGATTATCCTCGTGTTCGTGTTCTTCGTGGTCTATGAGGGTATAGTATCACCCTCTATGTTCAATCAATATTCTTGTTTTTCTTTTGGTTCTAATCGAATTTATGCACATAAAATCACATGAAATAATAAAAGTTACAAAACCCTAAAACTATATATATGAATCGGCTGCCACTTTTTGGTGTGAAATGATTCGTGAGAATCATGTTAAATATGTTATAGAATGACCAAAATATGTTATGGACTCAACCAAAATCGTTTGGGATGAAAAACTTATGATTTGGATATGAAAAACCCTAAATTGGTTAAGTTGCTGTGTGGACTGTTTCTGAGTTCGAATTTTGGTCGACTTGGAATGACTGTAACTTTATGATGGAACCGAGTTTTTGAGTGTTTTAAAATCCCAAAACTAAGTTCATTGAAATAGCTATCTGGGAAAATTTAGTTTGTAATTTTTAGAGGCCTAGAAGGGTACTTTTTGATTTTTAGAAAATTATATGTCTGGTCGGATTTGTGAGTCTGGAAAATCAGTCCGGGTTTTTGATTTTTAATTTTCAAACCGTGTTGAGTTAGGAAGAGTCCTTTGAACTGGGTAATCTATAAGATGTATTCTACTTTTTAGAATTTTTCTATATTTTTGTGAATTTTTCTTAAAGGGTTTATAATTGGTAACTTTTCGTATGGCAAAATTACTTAGAAATCTGGACGTGTTGTGAAAATGGATTTTTAATACATACCTATCCTCCACAATAAAATCTGGAAAAATTTGGTAAAATACTTTAGACATATGAGCACTTCTGGGAATTTTTGAGAATTTTAATACTGAGTTCTTATATGATTTATAATTTATGGAAAACCTGACAAATTTGTACTTAAAACTGTGTGATGTTATAAAAGTGTAAAATTGTGAACTAAAGGGTGTGATGTGTTTATTGTGTAACCTAAAGGGTGTAAGTGGATATTTTGCAAAAATCAAAGTCATAACTTATAAATCTGCAACTTGATGATATTTTCATATTATACCCTAAACTTATGATAATTACATATGGAACCCCTAAAGTTATGATAAATACTATGAACACTAAAACCTTGTAAATGACATTATGAATCCTAAGCTAAGAATATGATCATCCCTAATCCTTTAATTTGAAATACGAGAACGTTAATGATCAAGGTTATCTAATATGAAATGAGAACAAACATGAAACCATATGATATATACGAACTTTAAGAGAACTTATGTGTATTTGTAGATCGGGTGAAGAGGGAGTGATCATCCATCCCTATTCTTTGTTGCTTTGATTTTTGGTGTGCTTTGTCGAGGTACGGATATTCTGTCTTACTCTAAGACACTTTGCTTCGTACATATATGCTTTCCCTTTTCTTTAGGGATATTTCTTATGATCCGATGACTGCTATGATTCCCTTTGGTTTGATTCTTGGCTCTCATTGTATGACTGCCAATCCTATATGATTCATTCTGACATTTATTTTAAATGTCTCTACTATGATATGATTATTTGTTTGCCATGCTTTGTTGAGATACACTTTCGTTTCTCTTGCTATGCTTTGATTATGATTATGTATGCTATGATATTCCGTGCCTGAGCTTAACTAGTTCTGGAGGTACCAGGACCATGTCTAGGATGGCACCCTAGGCATGACACTCCCGTAGAGGTGTGATAGATCTACGGCGTTCCCCTTATGATATGATATGATTTTGTGTACACTATTGGCCATTTATGCGTGTGTGTGACCAGTCTAGTACTGGCATACATGCTTTTGTTAGGGAGCGTATGGATGCATCCTAGGATTTATGTGTATGTATGATTATGGTGACCAGGTGGTGTGTGCCTTACACTCCTCTCACACTTTTGGTACTTAGAGGTCTCCCCTCTTCGTGCACTTTTATGATATGATATGATTTGACGGATTATGTATGTATGGAGTTCTTATGGCACATCCTTATATGACCCTTCTCATTATTTCCATTCCATTATTGATCAGTTCTTATTCAGTTCTCATGCACTCTTATCTTTTGGTATGCTTTGATTCGTATGACTTATGACTATGTTTTCGTATCTTTTTGTCCTTCGTTGCTTATGCTTATTTACTCTTATGATTTGTTATTCGTATATATCCGTTCACTGGGCTTTTTAAGCTCAGCCGCATTTCTTTTCCTGCGGCAGGTTTTAGTAGGAAGCTGGGTATGAGTGAAGATGATCTTTGACTTAGAAGCTATTCCGGATTAGAGATGACTAGAGGAGATGATATTTAGACTTAGTAATTGTTGTTATTCAAATGTAACCTTGTAGTTTCAGATTTTCTCTTGTAACCTTTGAAATTCGTTTTGTATTATATTGTCATATGCTTTGTGTGCTTTGATACGTCACCATAACGTAATACTTCTACCCTTATCGGGTTGGGGTGTTACAATTATGGTATCAGAGCGACAGGTTGCGACTTGTAATGCATTTACCCTTGGCCTGTGTAAGTATGGACCACTAAGTTTTCACTGTAGGCGCTCATAAGACAACCTTTGAGAAATTGCTGTAGGATCTCCCCTTAAGAACATAAGTTATAACCGGTGAGGAATGGGTAGACTAGGACATCTATGTAAGTAGCATTGCTTCCGCATTACTCTGATTCGTGCTTATGCCTTTAGATATGCCTTGTACGGACATTTATTTCAGAAGCTAGAAAGTTTTGCAACCTAAGCTGAGTAACCAAGTAAGATTGGAATGCCTTAAGAACCGTATGGATACCTTACACCATTTAGGCTTCACTTCCTGATTCTGACCTCCATCTCCGATTTGTTTGATAAACGGTTTGATACCTTTCTGACCGTTTCGAAGGTCATTCAACCGTCATGTGTTTGACACATTTTGTGAATTCATTACTTATGCTGGAAATGGAATGTATCATCTGATACTACTTGAATCTGCATAATCCATTGCTAATCCTATGATAATTCTGGTGATTATTAACCACGGATATAGGAAGATTTGTTTCCCTCACTTAGAATGATCTAAGAGGATATTGAGTAGACATTAGGATTCTCGTTGACGTGATATCTCCTTCGTATTTTGATCCTGACATTTGATTTGTCTTCATTGTTCGTTTTGATCCCTATGTTCGGTTTCGTATGAGCAGAAGGTTGTGGGACCAGGTTCCATCTCTTCCATGTGTTGACTATGAGAAGTTTCATCTGGTGATCGTGTTATATGACGTTGGATGCCGATTTCAGTTGTAGTATGATTGGACGTCGGATGAAAGAGTGTCCGAAGTGAATGGTAACAACCATAAGAATGAGAATGATTGATAGCAATCTGCCAAGGGTCGAGTGTTCGCTCTGACCAGGGACCAGGCTGCTGACACATCAAGTACCGTTTCGGTTATTCCTTACTTTTGCGATCGTGCTGCGTGATTTTATTCGATACGAGAATGACATACCATGTGGCGTCTTTTGCTTTTCCTAAGCACATTAAGTCCCCTTTTGCATTATTAAATTGTTACTTCTAATTCTATCTCTATGAGAACCTTGTGACTATCCATCACGAGAGTAGATTATCCTGTTCGGTTGAAGATGTTTGAAGGTCAATTTCAGTCTGCTAATCTGATCTCTTTGGGAATGTTCGATTCGATTCTGGTCATGTAATTGTTGACTGAGCATTGAGATGCTAACCATAGTTATGATTTTGTCACCTCTGACGACTTATGAAACTCAGACTCCGTGCCCAGGTTTCTGACCTGGCATACTATTATGATCACCGTTGCTTTGAAATTTCGTATATTAATCCCGCGCGTTGTGAAGATATTCCGTTTGATGTAACTCGCTTGAGAGTTTCGATGATGAATTTCGCGATGTATTCTTTGATGGACTACCAATATTTCCCCTCGAATGTAATTGTTTTGATCTGTATATTAGAATGTGTTTTGTCACGACTTGAGGTAGATTGTGATTGCAATAAAGGCATGTGTATATGATGCAAGTATTATGACGTCTGGCCAGCGTGATAATAGTTACCTCATATACCTTGAACTTATTGGAGTCATAGAATGTCTTGAGGAGTGCCTGAGGTCAGTATGATATTTGAATCAGAACTCTATCAGTGTGTAAGCGACGTTTTTCCTATTTCTGAAATCCCTTACGGACGACATACGTTGAATGAAGAGTATTGAAGGATCTACTTCTAGGAAGTGGTTTATCCGTCTTTGTGCATCTCTGTGTTGTGTTGTGTTTCAATTTGGGTATGAAGAAGAATGATGGTAGTATGAGGTTGTTCATGGAATTCTGGAAGCTTAGTAGTATGGTGATTAAGACTTGTATCGTTATCGACGATTTATCTAATCAAATTCAGGATGAAGTTTTCTCTATGATAGATTTGTAATCTGATTATGTCATTTTCATGTGAAGGAGCAAGATGTTCCTAGCATTGAGTTGTATCCGTTATAATTTCTATGAGCATGGTGATGCCAATCATATTGGCTACTGCTCCGACTATTCTTGTGAGCTTGACGAATCGTGTATTTCATGAATGTTTGGACAATTGTCATAGTATGACGATTTAGTATATTCAGGGACGAAAGAGAAACACGGGAATCATCCTTGTATTTTGGTGTTGAAATTTCTACGTTAGAAGAGCTCGAAGTAAGTTTCTTGAACAGTATAATTTTGGTATGGATGAAGAATAAGTTGGAGAACTTTTAAGAGGGATATTTGTTTCTACTTGAAAAGAAGATCAGCTATGTCCATCGGTTATATGGAAAGATTGCTAGTGATGCATCTATGCAGATAAACCGTGGGAAGCGAACTAGACTGGAGATTGTTTATGACGGATGTGAAGAAGCTCAGGAGCAAGGTGGTGGAATTATGATCTATGTAGAAGATTTGAATGAAACGGTTATGCTCGAAGCTCCCCGTTCTTTTCGCTCTATACATATTAGTTGTACTATTATGTAGAGACTTGTAGCATAAATGATGACGGGATGGTATGACAACGGATGTGAATTACTTTGATGGCAAGTGTCTAGCATGTCGACAGATTGGGAGTTAGCATCAGCGTGCGAGTGGTTTCCTCATTTTGGATGTTCGTATGTAGAAGTGAGATTAGAAAACTGTCAGCAACTTTGTAGCGGGAATTATGCACACGTTGGGTAAAACAAAATGATGTAGGTTGTAGTGAATCGTTCAACTTGGTGGCTCACTTGGAAGATCGGCAGATATTTATTTCAACAGAAGATTATTCAAGCTCCTTGGCGCACCTGCAGTGATCGTGTCAGAAAAACCGAGTTTTGTTTCACACTTCCAGAAGAAATGCAGAAAACCTTCAAGATAGGCTCAAGATTTTATGGCAACTACTCACCTTCAAACGGATGGACGGACAGAGCAGCTATGTTGATATTGAAGATGTATGGGACGAAGAGTTTGACAAGTGTATTGACATGATTGAGTTTGCCTACGGAGATATAGAACACTTTTGGATTGGATTAAGTTGGAGATTCCTGGTTTGAGGCCCGGAGTTGATTTCAGTGATTGGTGAATTAGTTATCCTTGTGGAAGAAAACCTTGAATGGTTGACTATGAAATTTGTATGTTTCGTGCAATATCCCCGTTGTGGAGAGTTATGCATTTTAGGCGTATGAAGAAGATCTGGTTCACGAATGCGTTAATCATTGAGTCGTTGTTTCCATACGACTATTCGATCTATTCCGTTATGCCCTCCGATACGTTTCGATCCTCTGTTATGTGCTTAGTTTCTCGCCTGTACGACTACGGTAACTCTTTGATGTGTTTCACCCGTATGATTATTCGATCTATTTTGTTTTGTTTCTTCTGCATTTCGACCCTCCGACTTATACTCTATTGATCGTCGGTACGAATATGCTAACCATCTCATTATGCGTTTTGATATAAGTTAATATGTCGAGTTATACTCGAGTGATCATCCGTACTATTATACTATCAATCTCTTATAAGACTCTTGATACGTTTGATGATTCGTCACGTGCTTCATTGGCCGGTGGTATGTTCCTTAGTTCGATCAGTATCTGTCTGAAATTGATGAGTTCTTCTATGATGACGCACTAGTTCCTTTTCGTTAAGAATCTAGACTGAGTTGATGAGATCTTACTCTTTAGTGATATATTCGTATTGCTTTCGAGCATGAATGTTTCTTGTATCTCTGGGTGAGATTTAAATCGTTATCCGCTGCATTGATGTTTCGTATTCCTTGGAACGAAATAGTTGTGAATTATGAGAGCCTAGGGCTTTTCGATGATTTTGATCAGTTTGGCGAGGTATCTCATCGCTTGGTGATACCTTCCCAGTTATCTCGCGTATACAATGTATTCCATGTGTCACTTCTTTGTGGGTATAATTATCATCCGCTTCACGTTGTGTCTTGCCCGTTCGATCAGATTCGGGAAGACCTTTCTTATAGTGAAGAACCTGAGGCTATTTTGGAGCGTCAGGAAAGAGTCATGAGAACTAAAACCATTCCGTTCGTAAAGATTCTTTGGAAGAACCATCCTGAGAGCGAGGCTACTTGGGAAACCGAAGAGTCGATACGATCCGATTATCCGCATTTCTCTTTTTGATTTGGTACGTATTCATTTCATTATTGCTTTCGATTTCACATTTCATTTCGATTTCGCACTTCAATTTTCGAGGACGAAATTTTTTTTTTAAGAGGGGAAGAGTTGTAAAACCCGCAAATTAACATAAGGTGAAAAGACTAAAATGCCCTCGAATTAAAATCTTGAGAACTTACGAATACGAATTAAATGAAAATTAACCTAAGTTTAACTTAATTATAAAACTATACATTATATGAATTGGAACAAAAAAAAAAATAAAAAAAAAAAATGAAAGACCTATGTTTGCCGCCCCCCCTTAACCAAAAGGATGTCCACATTCATGATTTGCTAACTACATGGAAAGCCTTTTAATGTGATTTAACCATTCCTTAATTACCCTAAAGCTAATTGTCGGTTCTCCTTTTATCAAAAAAAAACCGATCATGCCATCAAGAGAAGAAAACCTAAACAACAAAAAAAAAAAAAAAAAAAAAAAAACAATCGGCTGTTCATACCTGCTGCTGCCACGCCTCTAAATCCATCCAAGAAGCTTCAAAAACTTGTTCTAATTCGTGTTTTAGCATCACAAGGTAAGCCCCTAACATCTATGATGATCCATACGAATTTTACGCATCAAAACTAATAAAAAAAAGGTGTTCTTGTGCCTTGTTTTCTGCTGTTCGACGCCAAGAGTAGGAAGGGAGGAAGAAAAGCTTTCGTGTGGTGTTGTGATTATCCTCGTGTTCGTGTTCTTCGTGGTCTATGAGGGTATAGTATCACCCTCTATGTTCAATCAATATTCTTGTTTTTCTTTTGGTTCTAATCGAATTTATGCACATAAAATCACATGAAATAATAAAAGTTACAAAACCCTAAAACTATATATATGAATCGGCTGCCACTTTTTGGTGTGAAATGATTCGTGAGAATCATGTTAAATATGTTATAGAATGACCAAAATATGTTATGGACTCAACCAAAATCGTTTGGGATGAAAAACTTATGATTTGGATATGAAAAACCCTAAATTGGTTAAGTTGCTGTGTGGACTGTTTCTGAGTTCGAATTTTGGTCGACTTGGAATGACTGTAACTTTATGATGGAACCGAGTTTTTGAGTGTTTTAAAATCCCAAAACTAAGTTCATTGAAATAGCTATCTGGGAAAATTTAGTTTGTAATTTTTAGAGGCTTAGAAGGGTACTTTTTGATTTTTAGAAAATTATATGTCTGGTCGGATTTGTGAGTCTGGAAAATCAGTCCGGGTTTTTGATTTTTAATTTTCAAATCGTGTTGAGTTAGGAAGAGTCCTTTGAACTGGGTAATCTATAAGATGTATGCTACTTTTTAGAATTTTTCTATATTTTTGTGAATTTTTCTTAAATGGTTTATAATTGGTAACTTTTCGTATGGCAAAATTACTTAGAAATCTGGACGTGTTGTGAAAATGGATTTTTAATACGTACCTATGCTCCACAATAAAATCTGGAAAAATTTGGTAAAATACTTTAGACATATGAGCACTTCTGGGAATTTTTGAGAATTTTAATACTGAGTTCTTATATGATTTATAATTTATGGAAAACCTGACAAATTTGTACTTAAAACTGTGTGATGTTATAAAAGTGTAAAATTGTGAACTAAAGGGTGTGATGTGTTTATTGTGTAACCTAAAGGGTGTAAGTGGATATTTTGCTAAAATCAAAGGTCATAACTTATAAATCTGCAACTTGATGATATTTTCATATTATACCCTAAACTTATGATAATTACATATGGAACCCCTAAAGTTATGATAAATACTATGAACACTAAAACCTTGTAAATGACATTATGAATCCTAAGCTAAGAATATGATCATCCCTAATCCTTTAATTTGAAATACGAGAACGTTAATGATCAAGGTTATCTAATATGAAATGAGAACAAACATGAAACCATATGATTATACGAACTTAAGAGAACTTATGTGTATTTGTAGATCGGGTGAAGAGGGAGTGATCATCCATCCCTATTCTTTGTTGCTTTGATTTTTGGTGTGCTTTGTCGAGGTACGGATATTCTGTCTTACTCTAAGACACTTTGCTTCGTACATATATGCTTTCCCTTTTCTTTAGGGATATTTCTTATGATCCGATGACTGCTATGATTCCCTTTGGTTTGATTCTTGGCTCTCATTGTATGACTGCCAATCCTATATGATTCATTCTGACATTTATTTTAAATGTCTCTACTATGATATGATTATTTGTTTGCCATGCTTTGTTGAGATACACTTTCGTTTCTCTTGCTATGCTTTGATTATGATTATGTATGCTATGATATTCCGTGCCTGAGCTTAACTAGTTCTGGAGGTACCAGGACCATGTCTAGGATGGCACCCTAGGCATGACACTCCCGTAGAGGTGTGATAGATCTACGGCGTTCCCCTTATGATATGATATGATTTTGTGTACACTATTGGCCATTTATGCGTGTGTGTGACCAGTCTAGTACTGGCATACATGCTTTTGTTAGGGAGCGTATGGATGCATCCTAGGATTTATGTGTATGTATGATTATGGTGACCAGGTGGTGTGTGCCTTACACTCCTCTCACACTTTTGGTACTTAGAGGTCTCCCCTCTTCGTGCACTTTTATGATATGATATGATTTGACGGATTATGTATGTATGGAGTTCTTATGGCACATCCTTATATGACCCTTCTCATTATTTCCATTCCATTATTGATCAGTTCTTATTCAGTTCTCATGCACTCTTATCTTTTGGTATGCTTTGATTCGTATGACTTATGACTATGTTTTCGTATCTTTTTGTCCTTCGTTGCTTATGCTTATTTACTCTTATGATTTGTTATTCGTATATATCCGTTCACTGGGCTTTTTAAGCTCAGCCGCATTTCTTTTCCTGCGGCAGGTTTTAGTAGGAAGCTGGGTATGAGTGAAGATGATCTTTGACTTAGAAGCTATTCCGGATTAGAGATGACTAGAGGAGATGATATTTAGACTTAGTAATTGTTGTTATTCAAATGTAACCTTGTAGTTTCAGATTTTCTCTTGTAACCTTTGAAATTCGTTTTGTATTATATTGTCATATGCTTTGTGTGCTTTGATACGTCACCATAACGTAATACTTCTACCCTTATCGGGTTGGGGTGTTACAATTATGGTATCAGAGCGACAGGTTGCGACTTGTAATGCATTTACCCTTGGCCTGTGTAAGTATGGACCACTAAGTTTTCACTGTAGGCGCTCATAAGACAACCTTTGAGAAATTGCTGTAGGATCTCCCCTTAAGAACATAAGTTATAACCGGTGAGGAATGGGTAGACTAGGACATCTATGTAAGTAGCATTGCTTCCGCATTACTCTGATTCGTGCTTATGCCTTTAGATATGCCTTGTACGGACATTTATTTCAGAAGCTAGAAAGTTTTGCAACCTAAGCTGAGTAACCAAGTAAGATTGGAATGCCTTAAGAACCGTATGGATACCTTACACCATTTAGGCTTCACTTCCTGATTCTGACCTCCATCTCCGATTTGTTTGATAAACGGTTTGATACCTTTCTGACCGTTTCGAAGGTCATTCAACCGTCATGTGTTTGACACATTTTGTGAATTCATTACTTATGCTGGAAATGGAATGTATCATCTGATACTACTTGAATCTGCATAATCCATTGCTAATCCTATGATAATTCTGGTGATTATTAACCACGGATATAGGAAGATTTGTTTCCCTCACTTAGAATGATCTAAGAGGATATTGAGTAGACATTAGGATTCTCGTTGACGTGATATCTCCTTCGTATTTTGATCCTGACATTTGATTTGTCTTCATTGTTCGTTTTGATCCCTATGTTCGGTTTCGTATGAGCAGAAGGTTGTGGGACCAGGTTCCATCTCTTCCATGTGTTGACTATGAGAAGTTTCATCTGGTGATCGTGTTATATGACGTTGGATGCCGATTTCAGTTGTAGTATGATTGGACGTCGGATGAAAGAGTGTCCGAAGTGAATGGTAACAACCATAAGAATGAGAATGATTGATAGCAATCTGCCAAGGGTCGAGTGTTCGCTCTGACCAGGGACCAGGCTGCTGACACATCAAGTACCGTTTCGGTTATTCCTTACTTTTGCGATCGTGCTGCGTGATTTTATTCGATACGAGAATGACATACCATGTGGCGTCTTTTGCTTTTCCTAAGCACATTAAGTCCCCTTTTGCATTATTAAATTGTTACTTCTAATTCTATCTCTATGAGAACCTTGTGACTATCCATCACGAGAGTAGATTATCCTGTTCGGTTGAAGATGTTTGAAGGTCAATTTCAGTCTGCTAATCTGATCTCTTTGGGAATGTTCGATTCGATTCTGGTCATGTAATTGTTGACTGAGCATTGAGATGCTAACCATAGTTATGATTTTGTCACCTCTGACGACTTATGAAACTCAGACTCCGTGCCCAGGTTTCTGACCTGGCATACTATTATGATCACCGTTGCTTTGAAATTTCGTATATTAATCCCGCGCGTTGTGAAGATATTCCGTTTGATGTAACTCGCTTGAGAGTTTCGATGATGAATTTCGCGATGTATTCTTTGATGGACTACCAATATTTCCCCTCGAATGTAATTGTTTTGATCTGTATATTAGAATGTGTTTTGTCACGACTTGAGGTAGATTGTGATTGCAATAAAGGCATGTGTATATGATGCAAGTATTATGACGTCTGGCCAGCGTGATAATAGTTACCTCATATACCTTGAACTTATTGGAGTCATAGAATGTCTTGAGGAGTGCCTGAGGTCAGTATGATATTTGAATCAGAACTCTATCAGTGTGTAAGCGACGTTTTTCCTATTTCTGAAATCCCTTACGGACGACATACGTTGAATGAAGAGTATTGAAGGATCTACTTCTAGGAAGTGGTTTATCCGTCTTTGTGCATCTCTGTGTTGTGTTGTGTTTCAATTTGGGTATGAAGAAGAATGATGGTAGTATGAGGTTGTTCATGGAATTCTGGAAGCTTAGTAGTATGGTGATTAAGACTTGTATCGTTATCGACGATTTATCTAATCAAATTCAGGATGAAGTTTTCTCTATGATAGATTTGTAATCTGATTATGTCATTTTCATGTGAAGGAGCAAGATGTTCCTAGCATTGAGTTGTATCCGTTATAATTTCTATGAGCATGGTGATGCCAATCATATTGGCTACTGCTCCGACTATTCTTGTGAGCTTGACGAATCGTGTATTTCATGAATGCTTGGACAATTGTCATAGTATGACGATTTACTATATTCAGGGACGAAAGAGAAACACGGGAATCATCCTTGTATTTTGGTGTTGAAATTTCTACGTTAGAAGAGCTCGAAGTAAGTTTCTTGAACAGTATAATTTTGGTAGGGATGAAGAATAAGTTGGAGAACTTTTAAGAGGGATATTTGTTTCTACTTGAAAAGAAGATCAGCTATGTCCATCGGTTATATGGAAAGATTGCTAGTGATGCATCTATGCAGATAAACCGTGGGAAGCGAACTAGACTGGAGATTGTTTATGACGGATGTGAAGAAGCTCAGGAGCAAGGTGGTGGAATTATGATCTATGTAGAAGATTTGAATGAAACGGTTATGCTCGAAGCTCCCCGTTCTTTTCGCTCTATACATATTAGTTGTACTATTATGTAGAGACTTGTAGCATAAATGATGACGGGATGGTATGACAACGGATGTGAATTACTTTGATGGCAAGTGTCTAGCATGTCGACAGATTGGGAGTTAGCATCAGCGTGCGAGTGGTTTCCTCATTTTGGATGTTCGTATGTAGAAGTGAGATTAGAAAACTGTCAGCAACTTTGTAGCGGGAATTATGCACACGTTGGGTAAAACAAAATGATGTAGGTTGTAGTGAATCGTTCAACTTGGTGGCTCACTTGGAAGATCGGCAGATATTTATTTCAACAGAAGATTATTCAAGCTCCTTGGCGCACCTGCAGTGATCGTGTCAGAAAAACCGAGTTTTGTTTCACACTTCCAGAAGAAATGCAGAAAACCTTCAAGATAGGCTCAAGATTTTATGGCAACTACTCACCTTCAAACGGATGGACGGACAGAGCAGCTATGTTGATATTGAAGATGTATGGGACGAAGAGTTTGACAAGTGTATTGACATGATTGAGTTTGCCTACGGAGATATAGAACACTTTTGGATTGGATTAAGTTGGAGATTCCTGGTTTGAGGCCCGGAGTTGATTTCAGTGATTGGTGAATTAGTTATCCTTGTGGAAGAAAACCTTGAATGGTTGACTATGAAATTTGTATGTTTCGTGCAATATCCCCGTTGTGGAGAGTTATGCATTTTAGGCGTATGAAGAAGATCTGGTTCACGAATGCGTTAATCATTGAGTCGTTGTTTCCATACGACTATTCGATCTATTCCGTTATGCCCTCCGATACGTTTCGATCCTCTGTTATGTGCTTAGTTTCTCGCCTGTACGACTACGGTAACTCTTTGATGTGTTTCACCCGTATGATTATTCGATCTATTTTGTTTTGTTTCTTCTGCATTTCGACCCTCCGACTTATACTCTATTGATCGTCGGTACGAATATGCTAACCATCTCATTATGCGTTTTGATATAAGTTAATATGTCGAGTTATACTCGAGTGATCATCCGTACTATTATACTATCAATCTCTTATAAGACTCTTGATACGTTTGATGATTCGTCACGTGCTTCATTGGCCGGTGGTATGTTCCTTAGTTCGATCAGTATCTGTCTGAAATTGATGAGTTCTTCTATGATGACGCACTAGTTCCTTTTCGTTAAGAATCTAGACTGAGTTGATGAGATCTTACTCTTTAGTGATATATTCGTATTGCTTTCGAGCATGAATGTTTCTTGTATCTCTGGGTGAGATTTAAATCGTTATCCGCTGCATTGATGTTTCGTATTCCTTGGAACGAAATAGTTGTGAATTATGAGAGCCTAGGGCTTTTCGATGATTTTGATCAGTTTGGCGAGGTATCTCATCGCTTGGTGATACCTTCCCAGTTATCTCGCGTATACAATGTATTCCATGTGTCACTTCTTTGTGGGTATAATTATCATCCGCTTCACGTTGTGTCTTGCCCGTTCGATCAGATTCGGGAAGACCTTTCTTATAGTGAAGAACCTGAGGCTATTTTGGAGCGTCAGGAAAGAGTCATGAGAACTAAAACCATTCCGTTCGTAAAGATTCTTTGGAAGAACCATCCTGAGAGCGAGGCTACTTGGGAAACCGAAGAGTCGATACGATCCGATTATCCGCATTCTCTTTTTGATTTGGTACGTATTCATTTCATTATTGCTTTCGATTTCACATTTCATTTCGATTTCGCACTTCAATTTTCGAGGACGAAATTTTTTTTTTAAGAGGGGAAGAGTTGTAAAACCCGCAAATTAACATAAGGTGAAAAGACTAAAATGCCCTCGAATTAAAATCTTGAGAACTTACGAATACGAATTAAATGAAAATTAACCTAAGTTTAACTTAATTATAAAACTATACATTATATGAATTGGAACAAAAAAAAAAAATAAAAAAAAAAAATGAAAGACCTATGTTTGCCGCCCCCCCTTAACCAAAAGGATGTCCACATTCATGATTTGCTAACTACATGGAAAGCCTTTTAATGTGATTTAACCATTCCTTAATTACCCTAAAGCTAATTGTCGGTTCTCCTTTTATCAAAAAAAAACCGATCATGCCATCAAGAGAAGAAAACCTAAACAACAAAAAAAAAAAAAAAAAAAAAAAACAATCGGCTGTTCATACCTGCTGCTGCCACGCCTCTAAATCCATCCAAGAAGCTTCAAAAACTTGTTCTAATTCGTGTTTTAGCATCACAAGGTAAGCCCCTAACATCTATGATGATCCATACGAATTTTACGCATCAAAACTAATAAAAAAAAGGTGTTCTTGTGCCTTGTTTTCTGCTGTTCGACGCCAAGAGTAGGAAGGGAGGAAGAAAAGCTTTCGTGTGGTGTTGTGATTATCCTCGTGTTCGTGTTCTTCGTGGTCTATGAGGGTATAGTATCACCCTCTATGTTCAATCAATATTCTTGTTTTTCTTTTGGTTCTAATCGAATTTATGCACATAAAATCACATGAAATAATAAAAGTTACAAAACCCTAAAACTATATATATGAATCGGCTGCCACTTTTTGGTGTGAAATGATTCGTGAGAATCATGTTAAATATGTTATAGAATGACCAAAATATGTTATGGACTCAACCAAAATCGTTTGGGATGAAAAACTTATGATTTGGATATGAAAAACCCTAAATTGGTTAAGTTGCTGTGTGGACTGTTTCTGAGTTCGAATTTTGGTCGACTTGGAATGACTGTAACTTTATGATGGAACCGAGTTTTTGAGTGTTTTAAAATCCCAAAACTAAGTTCATTGAAATAGCTATCTGGGAAAATTTAGTTTGTAATTTTTAGAGGCTTAGAAGGGTACTTTTTGATTTTTAGAAAATTATATGTCTGGTCGGATTTGTGAGTCTGGAAAATCAGTCCGGGTTTTTGATTTTTAATTTTCAAATCGTGTTGAGTTAGGAAGAGTCCTTTGAACTGGGTAATCTATAAGATGTATGCTACTTTTTAGAATTTTTCTATATTTTTGTGAATTTTTCTTAAATGGTTTATAATTGGTAACTTTTCGTATGGCAAAATTACTTAGAAATCTGGACGTGTTGTGAAAATGGATTTTTAATACGTACCTATGCTCCACAATAAAATCTGGAAAAATTTGGTAAAATACTTTAGACATATGAGCACTTCTGGGAATTTTTGAGAATTTTAATACTGAGTTCTTATATGATTTATAATTTATGGAAAACCTGACAAATTTGTACTTAAAACTGTGTGATGTTATAAAAGTGTAAAATTGTGAACTAAAGGGTGTGATGTGTTTATTGTGTAACCTAAAGGGTGTAAGTGGATATTTTGCTAAAATCAAAGGTCATAACTTATAAATCTGCAACTTGATGATATTTTCATATTATACCCTAAACTTATGATAATTACATATGGAACCCCTAAAGTTATGATAAATACTATGAACACTAAAACCTTGTAAATGACATTATGAATCCTAAGCTAAGAATATGATCATCCCTAATCCTTTAATTTGAAATACGAGAACGTTAATGATCAAGGTTATCTAATATGAAATGAGAACAAACATGAAACCATATGATTATACGAACTTAAGAGAACTTATGTGTATTTGTAGATCGGGTGAAGAGGGAGTGATCATCCATCCCTATTCTTTGTTGCTTTGATTTTTGGTGTGCTTTGTCGAGGTACGGATATTCTGTCTTACTCTAAGACACTTTGCTTCGTACATATATGCTTTCCCTTTTCTTTAGGGATATTTCTTATGATCCGATGACTGCTATGATTCCCTTTGGTTTGATTCTTGGCTCTCATTGTATGACTGCCAATCCTATATGATTCATTCTGACATTTATTTTAAATGTCTCTACTATGATATGATTATTTGTTTGCCATGCTTTGTTGAGATACACTTTCGTTTCTCTTGCTATGCTTTGATTATGATTATGTATGCTATGATATTCCGTGCCTGAGCTTAACTAGTTCTGGAGGTACCAGGACCATGTCTAGGATGGCACCCTAGGCATGACACTCCCGTAGAGGTGTGATAGATCTACGGCGTTCCCCTTATGATATGATATGATTTTGTGTACACTATTGGCCATTTATGCGTGTGTGTGACCAGTCTAGTACTGGCATACATGCTTTTGTTAGGGAGCGTATGGATGCATCCTAGGATTTATGTGTATGTATGATTATGGTGACCAGGTGGTGTGTGCCTTACACTCCTCTCACACTTTTGGTACTTAGAGGTCTCCCCTCTTCGTGCACTTTTATGATATGATATGATTTGACGGATTATGTATGTATGGAGTTCTTATGGCACATCCTTATATGACCCTTCTCATTATTTCCATTCCATTATTGATCAGTTCTTATTCAGTTCTCATGCACTCTTATCTTTTGGTATGCTTTGATTCGTATGACTTATGACTATGTTTTCGTATCTTTTTGTCCTTCGTTGCTTATGCTTATTTACTCTTATGATTTGTTATTCGTATATATCCGTTCACTGGGCTTTTTAAGCTCAGCCGCATTTCTTTTCCTGCGGCAGGTTTTAGTAGGAAGCTGGGTATGAGTGAAGATGATCTTTGACTTAGAAGCTATTCCGGATTAGAGATGACTAGAGGAGATGATATTTAGACTTAGTAATTGTTGTTATTCAAATGTAACCTTGTAGTTTCAGATTTTCTCTTGTAACCTTTGAAATTCGTTTTGTATTATATTGTCATATGCTTTGTGTGCTTTGATACGTCACCATAACGTAATACTTCTACCCTTATCGGGTTGGGGTGTTACGATGAAATCTGTTCATTGCTATCGTTGTTTGAATATGTGAATGCATTGTGTATCGTGTCTTTGTTTTGAAGAACCAATGCTATGTTGCCATCCTATCAGCTTATTTTATCAGCTTTGTTAAATTTTTAAAAAAAGGAAAATTCTTCTCATATTCTTTGATGTCGAACCATCGGATGTTTGAAGCCAACAAGCTATCAGAAATTGATACTATGAATGGTGGATATGTTGTAACATCTTCTGTGTGGTGGAACCGGGTGATAGTGTTGAACTTCAAGTTAGAATTTCTGGATTGCGTTTGCTATATGACGGTGATGTGGTAGAGTCAACATTACTTATTCAAAGATGAATTCATATGCTATGAATTTTAGTTTTATATCATTTATAATTGCAGAATTCTCATTTCACTTATTATGATTTCACTTTGTTATGGTTTCATTTAAGTTTTGGATTTAGCTTTATTTGCTGCTTTTTTATCATATAAAACTGTTAAACCCATTAATATGATGGTAAGGTTCTTCAATTCAGTACCCCAAAGTATACAATGACAGATTTTGAACAACAAGCGACCTATGCAGCTTGTAGTTGTAGCATATCTGCAAACTAGACTGATAATCTGATCTTTCAGCAGAAAAAGCTCTGTTATATATTAAAGTGAATTCAAAAATATGAACTTGTGTTGTTAGATATATGCAAGCGAGCTCCTATCGTGATCAGGCTGGGGCCGGCCCCGTGTAGGAGTAGGCGGTCGTTGATTATTTAGCTCCTACATACATCAATCATGATCACATAACAATCACAGCAGATGACTAAGTATTGTTAGCAAAGGTTAAAAGGGGCCGCGCAGGTTCTCCTACCAGCTCCTTTTTTGTTTATTTTCAAACTTTTATTAAAGATTTAAAAGTCCTAATAATGAGTACCTGCATCCAATGGCGTTCTTCGACATATTCTGGAGATGTTTCTGGTTCAAGCGGTAGGGGCAACGGGTGAATAAGTTTTGGAACAACTACTAATCCTCTTCCAATTACTAGTATAGCTTCGGCATTGTTGGCAGTTCCTGTACACAATTAGCCCAATTTAAATAGTCTCTGGCCTATAGTCACCTGAGTCGGGGTTCGCTCCGGTTCGAATTCGCGGTACGAATTCACAATTCGCTAGGTCCCTAAAATCCGATTCGAAGGGGGGTAAGGTTCATTTTGGTTCGATCCGGTTCGATGAACCCGATATTAAAATACAATAATAGATTCGTATTAGATACTAGAAAATTAGAAATAGATACTCCAATTTCAAAGTACTTCAAATATTAGATTACAAGTCTTCAAAATTAAAAGTTCAAAACCAAATACTTAAAATAAAACAAGTTCAAAACCAAATTACTCGACCATTTGTTTTTTTCCCTTGCCATTATTGTCTTCATCTTCCTCCAAGTCTTCTACTTCAATCCTTGATGAGCTTTCCAAGTTTGTAGATTCGGCCTCAATATCCCACTTCTTATGTGGCCCTTCGTTATATTCTTCAGAAAACCTTGAAATAAGGCGGATGTTGGAATGAACATAAACAAGTTTGTCCGCCCTTTTATTGTTAAGCCGATTCCTCTTCAAACTATGAATATAAGAATAGGTGCTCCATGGGTTCGCCCTTTTCAGGTTTGGGTTCGCGATTTTGACCTTGTGAATTCGCCGAACCGGCACTGTTGGATTCGCTTAATTCACTTACATGGGTTCGCCCTTTCCAGGTTTGGGTTCGCGAAACGAATGCGACTGGGTTCGCTTTCGAACCCGATTCCGATTCGAACGAACCAGTTCGAAATTCGTGGTAGGTTCAGCGAATTATGTAACTATGCTCTGGCCACAAACAACCAAAGTAGTCTAAAGAAGCCAAGAATAGCTAATAGTTACCACAATAGTTTGTTGCTGAGAAAAGGGTAATCAACTGCCCTTGAGCAAATCTCTCAAATCCATCCATTACGCATTCGTGTGCTCTTATAATCAGCTGAATTTTGTTTCTTTTACAGAAGTCTGTAACCCTGTCAGGCTGCATGTAATTACAATTCATTATGAGTCAGAATAGGCGAGTAGGATAGTCAAAATGGGTATTTTTTAATACATGTTAAAATGGGTCGGGTTGACCCCCCAACGTTGTCATTTCTTACTTTATGAGAAAACCTAACCATAGGTTGTTTTACTAGTATTTGTTACAAGGGTTGCTTCATTCCTTTTCATGAAGTGTTAACATTTTATACTGAATGAGGCTTACATGAATACGTAGAAATTAGGATTAAGCAATTTGATCCAAAAGATGAATACATACCCCGAAAGTAACAAGACCAGGTCCCCTTGTATTTGGTCTCAAACCTTCCACGCTATCGTTTGCTGTGTAGTAGAATTGTAGAACATTAATGAACAATTAAATAGTTGATCACTTTTAACAAACTTTATGAGATTTCAATGTTCTGATTGTTAACTTGTATTTTACTTTTGTTACAAAAAATTTATGATTTTAGGTTCACTAAGGAGTCATGAGTAAGAAGAGAACCATTGATTCTTTTTACAAGCGAGTACAAGAAATTGTTCATGACCCCGAAATCCAAACACAAACACAAACTGAGACTAAAAATCACACTCAAGATCAAACCAATGGTGATAATATTGTAGATGAGTCAAAAGAAAGACGATGAGACTGTAGAGCATCACTATAGAGATGTAATTTGTGGAAAACATAACATTCCAATTCCTGATATGAACGCAACTTATAGAGATGTAATTCAGTCTCGTCAAAAGAAAGACGATGTGAGTGTAGAGCATCACTATCGGGTAGATGTGTTTATAGTTGCTATTGATAGTCAGTTGCAAGAGTTAAACAATAGATTTAATGAGTCTGTTTCAGAGCTTCTTCGTCTTAGTGTTACTATGGATCCAAGGAAATCATTCAATGCTGATGACATATGTAAACTGGTGACAAAGTACTACCCTTTGGATTTTTCCGAACAAGAAAGAATTGAGTTCAGACTTGAGTTGCAACATTATGAGCTTGATAATGATCCAAGATTGAAGAATATTAGCTCACTTTCAGAGTTGTGTAAAGGATTGCAAATAACGGAGAAGTCGGAAATGTATCCCTTGATTGATAGATTGGTTCGTCTTATATTAACTCTTCCTGTTTCAACTGCAACATCTGAAAGAGCTTTTTCAAAAATGAAACTTGTGAAAACAAGACTCCGTAGTACCATGAGTGATGACTTTCTTAAAAGTAGCATGATTCTTAGCATTGAAAGGGAGATTGTTGGTACCCTTTGTACGGAGAAAATTATAGATGACTTTTACTCCAAATCACAAAGACGTGTCCAATTGATGAAGAAGCGCAAGGTAAAGTTTCTTGTTATTCTTAAAACAGATTATTACTTATCATTTACATAAAAGGTTGAGTTTTTATATCTTAACAGTTTTTCTTCAATTCCAGGTTAGTTCGTGATATAAAGGATATTTTCGTCAATTCCAGAATTCCAATTAAGATTGATGAAGTATGATGCAAGTCAGTTTAGTTTAAGGCATTACTTTTTATTTTATTAGATATTTGGTTCTTCATCTATTTTTCTAGATTATGATGGTTTGCTATATTTCTTGGAACTATGGTCTAAAAAAAAAATCGCCCCCCCCCCCCCCCCCACCCTCCCCAACTTGAAATCCTGGCTCTGCCCCTGGTTAAATGTCGGTTGGACAAAACTAGTTAATATATTAACTACATTTCATTTCAATAAAATACTTTATTATAAATCTAACACGTCTTATAAATCTAGTTACTAGCTTACCAAAGAACAACTGGGCATTTCGCGATATTGATTCGAAGTATGTCGAAGTCACTGTCACAAATTTTATCCAAAACGCGACAATAACTCCAAGTATGTCGACGTTATCGTCACAATTTATATCCAAAACGGTATTTACATGGCTCATCCTATTGCACATACAAAATAAGCATAATATTTACAAAAGGGGTATATCTTTGAAAAAGTATCTAACTTGTCGTGAAAATCGGTTTCGCGGTGCGAACAAAAAATGGGTAAAAAGTGAGTAAAAAAGTTTCAAAAATGACTCTATTTAAGTAGTAAAGACAAAAAAAAAAAAAAAAAAAAAAAAAAAAAAAAAAAAAAAAAAAAAAAATCTGTAATGACCATTTTACCATAGATTATTTGAAAATTACATTCACCGTCCTTACACTAAATTACATAAACGGTATTTACATGGCTCATCCTATTGCACATACAAAATAAGCATAATATTTACAAAATAAGCACAAGAGACAAAAATATCAATAACATACGTCTGTATTGTGTATCGGTTATATGTGTATATTGGTTAGTTAAATATCAATTACAAACCAATTTTATATAACAACATCATGATTCATGAAGTTTAAAAACACACAAATCAATTAATCATTAACACTACTGATCATCCAATACACACATATAATGTAAAATTGGAATTTCATATAATCAAGAACTGATTAACCAACATTACAATAGAACTATTAAATAGACTAAGAAATTCGAAATGGGCCTAAAAAGACAAACGGTCGAGAACTAGCCCACAAACAAAGTCCAACAATTTGGAAAAAAAATGCAAATAACTCACAAAATATACAATTTGAGGGCCGAAACTTCCGTAAACTGCCGTGGGTGTTTACCACGACGCTCTCCTTGATGCAAGCTTCGATTTTACTGGTCATGGTTCATAAACGGAGCCCCGTATCCCAAGTTACGTCAATTTTAGTGAAACCCCCTTTCTCACACGATCTCGGGCCTCCATAAACAAAAGGCCCCGCTCTTCCATGCTTGAGCACGCATCAGTTTATTAAACGGGTAAACATGTGAGGTTTTTCTTGTTCAGGTTACCCGAAGAAGGCCAGCCTAATTATTGACTCAGATTTACGTGCCTTCCCTAGCCACCCCAAAACATACACACCTAGCAAGCAGAGGTTTGAACAATTGACCCCTTGTGAGGAAATCAATGACCTTACCATTTATGTTTAGTATTACATCTAGGATTAAATATACAAAGAAGTTACTAAAGTTTGAGAAAAAGTTCTCTTAAGTTACTAAAGTTTCAAAAATGTCATCTAAGTTACTCAAGTTTACGGGTTTATTAAATGAGTTAATCAACCTTTAAAAATGTTACACTCTAGCTACTCCAAACGTGGGCAACCAGTTGATAGCCTGTATTACATGTCTACATAGGCCTGACACATATTCCACCTCAACAATAATATGATTAATATACAAAGAAGTAACTAAAGTTTGAAAAGAAAAAAAATTCGCCTAAGCTACTAAAGTTTCAAAATTATCATCTAAGTTACTAAATTTCATGGGTTTTTCTTGTAAAAGTTGGTTTTGTAATAACTATGTTTTTTTTGTATTGTAAGTTTAAGGTGAGATTTTTGGGGTCTCTATCTCGTATGTGTCTGTTTATGCAATTTAATTAAAATAAATGTGTATGCTTTAATTATTATGGGGCGTGGTGCTGGTTGGATGAAGAACACAAAAGGAGATGAAAAAAAATCCATCACACTCTATTAACCATCAAATACTCCCCATAAGTATATAATTTTGACGAATTAAGTATGCATCGATTCAAATGTAAAAAACCCCAAAAAGGAATAAAAGGAATAAACAGTTATAAAAATATTTCAATTGGAAAATAAAGATGATTTTTTAATTGGGAGGAGACACATTTAACTATAGGATGTGGTTCTTTACAATTTGTAAAGAATGAAATTGATGATCAACACCTCCTTATCTTAATATTCAATGGGACTCACATTGTAAATGCATTATAATATATTATACTCGTAGATTAAAAGATAAAAAGACATATTTACCCCTTTATGGAGGTCACATGGTAAAGTTAACAACCAAACTAACGGTTTTAGTGGTAAAAATATAAAAATAATAATAATAATAGTAATAGTAATTCCCCCTTTATGATTTTTTTGAATAGATGACAGTTTTGAAATTTTAGTAACTTAAGCGAACTTTTTCTCAAACTTTAGTCACTTCTTTGTATATTAACCCTAAATTAAATATGTCACGTCGGATTTTAACCGGTTATATTAGGTTAGAAACAAAAAAGTAACAAATTTAATCGGTTGCAAAAAGTTGAGTTCTTTGATGACAGTTTTGAAACATTAGTAATTAGGACGACTTTTTAGCAAACTTTAATAACTTCTTTGTATATTAACCGTTACATCTATATCAATAATTAGTTTCTTACTTAACGAAGGCTATAATGCGCACATAAATGAAATTGAATCAATCATATAATAAGAAGAATGTATATTTATTTATCTCGTTGCATAAGGCGAAATAAAGCCCATTCATCCAAGTTAACATCCTCCACCACACGTGCTTTCGTTACCTATCTTCATGATAAACAGTGACGGAGCTAGGATTTGGTTTTCGGGTGGGCCAAAACAAATAAAAAAACGAACTGCGAAAAAATGGTATGATGAATTTGTTTAGCCAACGGACAATCAAACTTTTGTAACTTTATTTTTTTCAATTGACGCATAAACTAGTAATATTCTCTTGGATGAAGTAGTCATTATACTCTAGGTGGGTTAAATATAATATTAAGGGTTGGCTAAAACAATTTAGTTTTGAAAATACATTACAACATATATGTTGATACATAATCTGGCGCGGACTGATTCAACGACTCTCCTGGGCCGTTAGTCGTCTTCTCGAGCCCTGAGTAGACCTGTTCAACAAAGAGAACCCGTTAGGAGTGGACCCGAGGCCGTAGCCCCGGGATCCACCTCCGACAGTCAAGTTAGTATAAATGCGTAGTGCATGCGAGAGTTATTAGGTTTAGGGTAACCTGTTGTCATCTGATGAAGAAGGGGATCCATGCCATGTATTTATAAGGCATGGATTAGGGTTTAGCGTAGAGTGGGCCGCTGTTTGCGCGGGCCTGGCCCACTTGTCGTGGGTCTGGACTGACCATACGTCTACAAGCCCCCCAAGTTTAGTATGACATAGTGCGTGGCTATGTTATGCTAAACTTAAGTCCTATTCGTGGCCGCGTAGGCCCAATCAACCAAATGCGACAGTGCGCACTGAACCCATGGCTCATGTGTGCGCAACTAAGGTGTGCGCGCAACCCTACTGCGACAGTGCGCACTGGGTGTGGCGCAGTGCGTGGTGACCATGTTCCATAACACCCGTTCATGACGGGGAGGGATGCGCATATGTTAGGTTTCCCGCCACAGTGTGACGGTAAAGACCCCGTAAGAAGAACACGTAGTCCTATAGTTGGGGTAACACTGACATTGCGGTTGTGATTGTCTCACAAAGGTGAAGGTGTCCGTGGTGAAGGTGGATTCCTGTATGCTGCATCCTGGGTAAGGGCGTACCCTTGTTCCAGTAGCGATGTAACATGGTGCGACAGAAGATGTACTTCTGTGGCAGAAGTGCGCGTTGTCCGCGACTAAAGATGCGCGTTGTCCGCGACTAAAGATGCGCGTTGTCCGCGATAAAGATGTGCGCTGTGCGCGCTGTGTGCGAACTTTACATTCGTCTTTACAACCGACAGAGGACGTCTCCCCTGCGGTGAGATGGTGCGAATTTTCAAATTCGTCTTTGTACTGGGCTCGCGATACCTCTTACGTACGATCTGCTTCCAAATATACCTGCGTGATGCGTACTCACACAGTGCGTACCCTGGTAGCCCCCCAAGTTTGATGGTGCTACTCGTGTAGGAGCATTAAACTTAATTATTCAATTTCTGGAAAAAAAAAAAAAAAAAAAAAAAAAAAAAAAAAAAAAAAAAAAACTTGATGCAAATATTAGAAGTATATGCCGCGCATCGCAACATATAAAAGATAATGAAATAAAAAAAAATTAGCGCATAGCATATATATATAGCACATAGCATGTTAAATAGCGCGAATCACACCTATCGTGAGATGTTACAGCTGCATAAACAATTAATTATTTTGTTTTTCTTTTTTATTATAGAAAAAACAATGGCGCGGATGGATGTACCATGACCGCGACTAATAGTTTCAATTGCACGCACAGACGCAGATAGATTTATCGTGACCGCATAGACTCTAACGTTTTTGGATGATCGCAGAGGACCACGGCTTTCGTCCAGTGCGCTCATGGCGATTGACTAGCATCGTGGTGCCTGTATCGTGACAGTGCGCTCATGGCGCCAGTCTGCGAAGATCTCTATACGCACGGCCTAACGCGGGTAGATTTATCGCGACTGCGCTGTTCGCGGCTAAAAGATATAGTAGGTCCGATCGTGCGGACATAGTGCGACTTAGGTAAAATCATATTTACCAAGTTTAAAAGATTTATGTAAAATCTTTTATTTAAAAGAAACATATCTTTTTCAATGATGTACGAATGAGTTGCTTTAAATCAAAGTACGAATGTTTAATAAGATACCTTTTTCAATGTACGAATCGCATGTAAATAATAATGGCATCAAATCTATTTGACCAATTATAATTAATGATTCGCAGTAATAAGATAACTTTTTGACTAATGATTCGCAGTACGAATAAACAACAATAAGATACATGATCTACTGATTCGTGGTACGAATTAATAATAAGTAATAAGATACTTATCTGTTGACTTGTTGTTCCAATTAATTCGCACAGTAAAGAATTAAAATACCGGTGTAGTTTTCCGGTGATTGTGAGATCACGAAACTTGTCGTAGCGTGTCCCACGGATGGCGCCAACTTGTTGATACATAATCTGGCGCGGACTGATTCAACGACTCTCCTGGGCCGTTAGTCGTCTTCTCGAGCCCTAAGTAGACCTGTTCAACAAAGAGAACCCGTTAGGAGTGGACCCGAGGCCGTAGCCCCGGGATCCACCTCCGACGGTCAAGTTAGTATAAATGCGTAGTGCATGCGAGAGTTATTAGGTTTAGGGTAACCTGTTGTCATCTGATGAAGAAGGGGATCCATGCCATGTATTTATAAGGCATGGATTAGGGTTTAGCGTAGAGTGGGCCGCTGTTTGCGCGGACCTGGCCCACTTGTCGTGGGTCTGGACTGACCATACGTCTACAATATACATGTTTACTTGTAGGCAATTTATATCTTGGGTTGGCCATGACTAGGGGTGGCAATCGAGTCGTGTTCGTGTTAACCTATTCGGGTTCACGTGTTGGCGGGTTAGTATAACTTCTACCCAAACACGACCCATTTATTAATCGTGTCAAGAAACTCAACCCTAACCCAGACCTGCATAACACGTGTAACCCGTTTGTAACCCGTTTAAGTAAATAGATCAAGCAGTGAATATGTTAGTTGGTTGTTGATTTAACTAGTTTAAATGCATAAATGATATAAGGATCTAAAATATAATGAAAATAATATAAAAATAATTATACGACAATTTTCTGATGTTAATTTCAATGATATCTTAGGTATAATCGTAATTCATCCATATTAAGTCCACAACAAAATACATTTAATCCACATCCAACATAAAAACGAAGTTATATATTTATTTTTAGAATTTTATATACTTAAACGGGTTTACGGGTTGACCTATTTAATAATTACTCAACCCAAACACGACCCGTTTATTAAACGGGTTAGACAGGTTGACATGTTTTTGACCCAAACTTGTTTATCCTCAACCCAAACCTGTTTAACTTCGTGTCGAGTTCGTGTCGTTTATCGTGTCGTGTCAAGAATTGCCACCCCTAGCCATGACCCATCCAAGCCATAAGCTAGCTCCGTCCCTCATGATAAACATATTGTGTTCCATCACATTTTCACCACTCGCTGATGAATTTGAAGGTAGGGGTTTGAATTGGCAAGCTAAGTTAGGGTTTGGTGGTTGGTGGTACCTCATTGAACACAAATCGCAGACATTTTTTTATTGCCTTTTTTGGCAGCGATGTAATTTAAGTTTAACTTGTGTTCGTGTTCTTTCAGTCATAGTTGAAGTGAGTATCAACAGTCCTTTTTAAAAAGACAGTAAGGTATAGTTGAATTAAAAAGAATTGAAAGTAAAATATTAAAAGGTGCAACAGATGGAATCAAGAGATTGATCCTTAGACCTCTTATATAGAGAGTGGTTATGATAGCCATTGGAACCATCCATCACCACAGTACACATTTAACTTTAATATAACTTAACTACTTTTTGAAGAATCCTTTTATCATTCAACTTTTCCTTCATGCCAAAGTTTTCCCTTTCGACATTTAGATTCTTTAAAGGTGTAGGAAATGTAGTGGTTTCTTGGTGAGAATGTTGTTAGTACAAATCTTGGGCGTGCCTCCATACCTAGGTTAGACTAGCTCTTGGCGGGTACAGATCATGCACTAAGTACTTCGTCGAGCTGCTAAGAAAAGCAACACCCGTTAGTCTTACCGCGGAAGGGGGCTTCCGCGGTTGGCCTCCGGTGTGAGAGTAAGTATATTATTTGAGAGATAAGGGGTAAATGCGGACTAGGTGAAAGTAATTGCAGTTAGGTGGAGTAATAAATGAGATGGGGGTATTTATACTACCCATATACTTACTGTAGCCGCCTCGGGAATGAGCGGGCTAACACACACCTTACCGAGTAGGTAGATGTCAGAGCGGAAGTCAACTTACGCCTTTCCTTAGTTGGTAAGTGTCAGATCAAGTGGGAGACACAATCCCACAAGATCTGGCTTTCGGTGGAATGACCGCGGCTGAGTATGTGAGCTGTCCCGGTCTGGAGAGACCGGGGTATATCCTTGTCTTGGTTTGGCAAGACTGGAATCTATAATTTGTATTGTCTCTGCCGCGGTACGAGTTATGAGCATACCTGGCCCAGTATGCTGGGTCCGGGGATACTATACACGATCAAGTCCCCCCCAGTCTAGTATACTTGTTTTGTTGAAGAGCAAGTGTTCTAGACTTATTTAGGTATTACGCGGCTTTAAGAGGCCGCGCCTTGTTGGAGAATTTTGTAGCCTCCGCGGTTGATATTGCTACGTGTCCTATGTTGCTGACTAGACTTTCCACTTTCCACGTGGTTGGTGATTACAGCCTGTCATGGGTAATCGTGCGACATTTTTCACCCACGCATTTACTGACTGATGTGACGTCTTCGGCGGCCCAACCGTGCATTTTCTGCGACAATCGTGACGGTCCATCTGGGTAGATCTTTAACCGTTCAATAAGTATCCGGGGATGTGGCCATTTTGTGGCCGTCCGATAGAAGCGATAGCACGTGCGTGTGTGATTATAAATACCAAGATTTACACCACTGTTAATCTTTTTTCACACATAGTAATAAATTTTCCTTCTCTCTAAAAAACAAGAACATCTTCCGCCTTCGTTCCCCTTGCTTCTTTTATTCCCAGACCTAGGTTCTCAGGTTAGGTTTCTGATGCGCGTGATGTGTCGTTGCGGTTTTGCAGTATTAATGCCTACTCAAGTTTTAAATTTATATTTAGCCGACTTATCAATAACACACACACTTAACGAGCAGTGTACCCGGTCAGTATGAATATAATGGTAAGTAGAGTGTCGATCACTAAGAGTGGAACGTATTATCTAGTTATTCTAATCAGTATTTTAATATCTTAAGTCAATTATACAACCTAATCTAACGCAAGGGGGTTCAGCCTGAGAGACTGGCACGTTTTGGTTGCAATTAAATAATAAACTAAACTAATGAGCACGAATCAGCGATAAGCACGCACGTACACAGATAAATACTTGAGACAATAAGAAGACCTGTCCTGATAATTAAGTAGCTTGTCACTTGTTTTATTGCTAGTTTTATATGAAGTGTATGTAATTAACCCTTTCTCGTTGGCTCTAATCTTATCGGCGAGTAAACCCTTAATGATTACTTATGTCTAAAAGTTATTCCTAAGTGATCAAGTTAGTTATAACCGTGGGAGCAATATGATCTTCCGTAGTCACATACGACAAGCCACTAATAGACACAGAGGTTATCAATGCACTAATAAAAGTCACCAAAGACATCAACATATAAACTTTAATTAGTGGGAAAGCAATTTTAAGGGAGTGCAACCTTTCCGTTGTCACATTACACAAGCCACCAATCCTGATGAATTAAAGTGTACTAATACAATGAAACAAAACTACTTAATGAATTAAACACATGCAGGACCTTCTTACAGCTCTTGTATCTTCGTTCGGGTGTGTCTTGTGCTGCCTATTCGTCTGAATTTGTTCGCTCGTCTAGGGATATATGGCACGTACGTCAAAAGTCTTCTTAAATTCGTCTGGCCTTGGGGTATTTATAGTTTCTGTCTGAGGTAAGATGTGGCGCATTGAATAAGTAGATGCGGCGCATTGACTTAACTTCACGTAGGGTCCAAGGTTATTATATTCCAGAATATTCGTACACCGCCTTGAAATGCGGCGTATCTTCATAACTGTATGCGGCGCATGTCTTCTTGTATCTTGGATCGAAACTGGTGAAATCTTGATAGTGATGCGCCGTATGTAAGAAGTATAATGCGGCGCATCTGGAGTAGAACAAGTTGGTTCTTCTTCGTTGACCAAAGTTTCATATGCAACGCATGACAGAATTGCATGCGTGCATTCTTCAAAGTCAGGCAATGGTCTTCAATCTCTTCATTTCAGCAGCCTTTTCCAATCTTGATCATTTTTCTCCATTTTTAGTCCATAATAGCTAAGTTTCACTAAATGCTTGTTTTTAACTAAGAATTACAAAAGTAAACGATTAAGTATCAATTCTCATACATAATATAATAAAACAAGTCAAATAAATAGGATAAATGATGATAATAAAATGTATTTATTTGAGTTCATCAGTTTCTTTCTAATTCGTCATTTGATTATTTAGAATGGCACCTGATCATATAAGTACTGTGACCTCTACATTATCTCAGGCGGATGTAGATAGTTTTTGTGAGAAATTTAAAATTCCTGGCCATCTTCAGCCTCAAGCACCCGGACCCCTAGAAACTATTAGGGATGCCCCGGAAGGGAAGATAGGTGTATATACTAGGTTTTTTGAGGTAGGTAACTTTAGGATTCCCCTCTCATTGTTCTTGCTTCGTGTTCTGGATTATTTCCAGATTCACATATCACAGTTGTCAGTTTTAGCGGCATGTAGGATTAGTCATTTTGAAATTCTTTTTCGCGTCCACGGTGGTGTCCCTACCGTCAATTTATTTAGGAAGTTCTATTATTCCGGCGTTAACCATGGTTGGATGACACTAGAGAAGAGAAAAGGTCATAAATCTTTAGTTGTCCCCGTCTGTTACACTGCCGCACTTGATTCGGTCAAAAACTGGAAGGACCGTTTCTTTTTTGTGAAGAAGACCATTTTTCCCCTCTCTATTCCATGGTATGAGAGGGTATCAGTAGACCGCGACCCTCCCCCTTCTGATAATGGTTTGGATCTAGAGCTGTTGCGGCTCCTTGACACCAATAGGCCCCCTTTCAAAAAGTATCCGGAGGTCTTTCTGAATGTCATAGGTTTAAGCCAAACCTGGGATGACGATAGTTGTCGTCCGACCTTTTTACGGCCGGATGATTCGGGTGGGTATTAGACTTGTTATATCCCTGCTTTCTATTTGTTTACTTCCGCGTCTAAATTTATTTTTTGGTGTTTTGCAGAGATGGATTTGTTTTCTTTCATCAATCAGCCGGATGTATTTAAGGTGACGACTGGGGAGCGCACCTTGAACAAGGATGAGCCAACGTTGAGGGCGGAGACTGCAGGACGTGTTGTTGAACCGTCCGAGGACATTTTGAAAGTTGTGGAGCACACTGTTGCGGATGAAATAGAAGCGGCTAAGGCTGGGAAAAAGGCTGGGAAGAGGAAGGTGGCGTTTAATGCGCCCGAAAAGTCAAAGAAAAAGAAGAAGCTTGTTCGCAAGACGACCGCGGCTGGAACAGGTATGAGTTGCTTCCCTTTTTTTTCCGTACGTTGTTCGTACTGACATTCGTTTTATTTTTAGGTGGCCCGGAAGAGGCTCCCGCGTATGAACTTCTGGATGAGTCAGATGATGAGCTGGAGCGTTCCGGCCCTCATACGGAAGAAGGCATTATGAAGAACGCAATTTTTCTCACTTCTTCTGCTACGCCTACCCAAGAACATTCCGGGGGTAAGGCTTCTGAGACTTCTACTCCGGAGCATACTGAGTCCATGCATCTAGAGTCTTCAGAGCCAGTCACTGAGGGGTCAAATCCGGACAATGTGGGAGGCACGTCCGAGCATGTTGAAGCCGGGGCTGAGGGAGGTGCTCATTCTGAGGATTTTTATCAGTCTGTTACAGTTGATACAGCCGAGGCTTCATCCACTTATGTTCCTAAGTGGCTGCCCACCAATGATTTTAAGATGGACGACCCTTGGGTGTGCCGCAGTATTGTGGATAATGTGGCCACCCCCGGGTTCGTAACTGTGATGAGGGATATGTCTGCCAAGGACCTGCTGGCGGAGTACAACCTCCTTTCCTCCCGCCAGGTCTGCATGAACTCTGAGGTTCGTCTAAGGTTAGAGTATGAGTTGCAGCAGAACGACAAGTTGAGTAAGAGTTTGGAGAGGAAGGAGAAGTTGTTAGCTGGTTGCCTGGTTTGAGGGCCAAGATTGCTCAGTTGGAGAGTGAGTGTGCTGGGACTTCTGATATCCGCGGCCAAGTATCTAATCTGTAATTGGCCGTGGAAGCTAAGGATGAGGAGATGGGTAAGCTCCGGGATGAAGTTAAGAAATTGTCTCCGGCGGTGACCATGGTTGGGTCACTGGGTCAGAAGAATGCGGAGCTGGCTTCCGAAATTCTAGAGCTCCGCGGCAAAAATGAGGCGCTGGGTCAAAAGGTGGCTGGTTTGGAGATTATCTGCGGTACCCAGGAGAAGCAGATTCAAGAGCAGATGGATAAAAAGTTTGGTGAGTGCCAGATCTTCTATGGGGAGCGGTTGTTTAAGCTGAGAAGAGGTTGATTGAGATCAACCAAGAATTTGATACAGAGCTCTTCCCTCAATTATTGAAAGCTGTTGAAGGGCGTCGTTGGGTTATTGGTCACGGATTCAGGTATGCTTTTCTCAAATTTAAAGAGTCCGAGGAACTGAAGATCAAGTTGGGGGTGCATTTCCGCAGCAATAGCGGAGGGGATCCGTAAAGGGTTGGAGGCCGAGGTCGTTCATGGGGCCAAGGGTGTTAAACTTGAACAAGTAGAAGCTTACGACCCTTTGGCGAAAAAACGCTTTGATGAGTCAGTGGAGAGGTTAGCGAATGTGTCATTTCCTCTGCTGAACTCTCTTGAGGCGTGTAAGGATGCCCCCTTGAATATCTAATGGCGCAGCTGGTTTTAGAGGAGGATCGCCGACCCGGGACTACGGAGTTCACTTTTAAACCCCCGGTTGCGGAAGAGCGTATTCTTCCGGAGGCCATAGTCAGGCTGGTCACCCGCCGTCCTAGGGCCTTTCAAGCTTATAAGGAGTATAAGAACAGTAGGTATGGGAAGGAGTTTGATTATAGCGACAAGGGTCTTGCCGCTGTTCTTCCTGTTTCTACCAAGTCTGAACCTTCGTCCAGTTCTGACCTTAAGGTTGTTGAGACTGCGGCTGTTGAGCCTTTGAATATTGTTGCCCCGTCTGGACCAGTGGTTGATTCGACCGAAGACGGTGGTATTAAACATGATGACATGTTTGATACTTCTGTTCTTGAGTCCCAGAATCTTGAGAGTTAGTTTCCTGCGGTTGTTGTTTGGGAGATATTTTGACTATATCTGCCCTGCCGCAAATCTTGTGAAGCTTTTAATCCCTTAGTCTTTTGAATTGTACTCCGGATGAATGCATCCGTGTATTTTGTAATCTCTGAATGAATATAACCTAACCTCTTTGATGTGTATTAACACTTGGTTTTTTATGTTTTTTTTTTTTTTTTTTTTTTTTGCCGGGGCTTATATGGCCGGACTTAATTGACTATCTCTGTGTTTCCGTACTTAGGATTTCCGGGGATAGCTTGGTAGGTCAATGGGTTTGCAATACCACTTATATGCCTTAGTTGGAGGTGCAATGTCCTCATGCCGGACTTGCAATGCCTCTTACGCATTTTTAGAACTGCGGAGTTGTTTTCCGGCTTACGTATGCATATGACAGATAAAAAATGATAAGTAAATTTTTAGAAAATTTGTGGAGTTGATCGGACTCCACATATCATTAATTTAGTTAACTATATACATAAAAGATGGTAAGTGCTTAAAATGAATTCCCGCTGCCGGATTTAAACCGCGGTCAGCCACAAAAGATGGGAATACTTGCATTAAATTACAAGTAACATTTTTTGAGATTCCGGATATTCCATGTCCGGGGTAGATCTTGTCCGTCTTGGTTCCGGAGTTTGTATGCTCCTTTTCCCAATGCTTCAACAATTTCGTACGGACCCTCCCACTTGGGGCCTAGCTTTCTGGTGCTCTCAACCAGGCTAGTGATGAGGCGAAAAGTTTACCGCTTTTAAGGGGTCATTTAAGCCCGAAATCGTATTTATTTGATCAAATATTGCCCTAAATCGTTCCTTTTGTCATTTTAGGTACTTTTGAGGAGAAATCTGGAAAAGGAGGCATTTTGGACGTTTTTGGAGCATTAAAGTGAAGAAAACGGCAAAGTCTCAAGAATCGGCTAAAAGTTACTCTTGACGGCGTCACAATTAACATGGGACGGCGTCATGCCTTGGCAAGAAAAGTTGGATGTGAAATTTACTCATGACGGGCCAGTGAGTTAGCATGAGAATTCTGACGGCGTCACGCTTTAACTAAATCAAGGGCGTCACGGCTTAAATCATAAGGGGATGGCGTCACGTTCATGATCCGACGGCGTCAAGCCTTGATAGGCCAGAATGGATTTTTGAAGAGCTAAAGAGGGACGGCGTCAAGAAGGTCACCCGGGAACCCTAAAAGCGGCGAGGTGACGGCGTCACAATGCATAAGGTGACGCCGTCAGATCCAAAAATCTATATATAGTTTTCTAATCTTTTGTCATAAGGGAGAGCTTAGTGTGTGGAATTTTGGGATAAAACCCTAAGACGATTTTAGCTACTTTTTCAGGGCTTTTTGCCTTGAGATCTTCCATGTTTCATTGAAAGATAAGTTATCAATTAATCATTCAATATGTCTATGTGTTGTTTGATTCTATCTTATGCTTGTCTTTTGTTTAACATGTTAGGCTAATTTTATCTTGTGTTTGCTTAGATCTAATGAAACCTAGCTATTGATTATTGGTTGTTAGTGTGTTGTTAGTTGTATTGGATGATTGTTTATCTATGTTAGGCTTAAGAAAACTGGCTAACTTCCTATTCGGTAACTTGCTTGAACGTCTTAAGAAACATGAACCAAACGCGTACTAAAGGTTTTTATGGTTGTATTTAATGCACAAGCGAATTCTAGTGATCCCATGTTAGGAGCTTCCTAGCCGGCTCGACATAGGAGTGAAGTAGGAGCTTGTAGAGTTGGGGAAGTAAGTACGCCACCCCACGAATGGTATTAAGGAATACACCCGTCATCCACGCGACTAATACACACTAATTAACCGGTAAAAGATAGTTAGGGAGTAAGGAAATCTAAGTAAACACATTTCTCTACACATAAGTTTCTCACCACATTTCATTTTTGTTATTTTATTTTATTTGCATTCGTAGTAAATTTTGGGTTAGTTGACTAGCAACTAATTCCGCCCACTCCTTCAAAACCGAGATTTTACTTGCTTTCATAAAAACTATAAAAACATAAAAAAGAATCTTCCTCAACCCTTAGACCTAATTAGAGTAGCCTTTCATACCTAACGAACAATATTCCCTGTGGAGAACGATCAATCCCCCGTACTTACCACTACACTATACTACATCGGTCAGGTACACTGCCTGGTGGGGTTGTAAGCCTCTTGAGATCCCTCGAGAGGTAAAACCTGTTGTAAGGTTACAAAACCACGCAATCAAGTTTTTGGCGCCGCTGCCGGGGGAATAGTTATTGTTTAGGTTGAATTTTTATTTCTATTAGGTCTACTCACTAGATTCCTTTCTAGTGAGATTTTTATTTTATTTTTCTAGGTTTTCTTTAGTCTATCTATTTTCTTTGTGCTTTTGTTCGTAACAGATTTTCATTAACTATTCAGTTTGCCATTATGGAAAACGCGAATCCACCCCTTACACCTAGCGAAGTGGCTTTGTTGCGTAGCCAACTTGAGAATGAGATTAGTGAGCTCAGGGAGCTCAGTAGAATGATTGATATAGAGCTTGATTATGCCTTGAACAACTTAGGGACCGCCATATACTCAGATAATTACTTAGAACGTAATAATCTTACGGTTGATAAGTTGATTGAGAAAATTGAGGAAGTAAAGGTAGATCCTAGGTTGGATGATTGTTTCAATGAATACCCCACTAAGAAGGAGATTGCTTACTATAACAACCTAGTTGATAACCCTCGACCACCTTTTGTTAGAATTGACCCAAAGATTAAGAGAGGTGATCCCGGGAATGTGAAGATACCATGTATGATTGGGTACCAATACGTTGAGCATGCTTACATTGACTGTGAATCCCCAATCAACGTTATGTCCTCAGGCCTCTATAGCCAAATCATAAACACACCACTTGAGCCTAGGATGGACCCCAAGTGTCCAGGCGGAGTTTGTAACTTCGTTGGAAGAATTAAGGATATACATATCCTTGTTGGGAGCTTTACCTTTGTCACCAACTTCATGATTTTAGAAGATATGGCAAGTGTTGTTGACTGCCGCCTATCTCGCGTTGTGTTAGGTAAGCCATTTATCGAGGCATCCAATTTAAGGTATGACCGTTTGAAAGGCACGGTTCAGTTTTCTAATCACATAGATAGGATCACATATAGGATGCCTTATCGGGTTAATGAGTTTCGTTTTGTGCCTCGATTTGACATGGACAACATTGGTGCGATTGAGGACATCAATGAAGAGGATAAAGAAAAAGGCATGGACCATGTTTGGAATAGGAGAAGCCTTTATTATAAAGATTGCTTAAACCTTGGACCTAAATACAAAATTAATATGGAGGTTGTTAGGATGATTAGAGGGGCAATTGAGAAGCAAAACGGAAAAAACGTAGACCCCGTGACTTTGAGTCTAGCTACAAGACTCGTTAATAAAGAAAAGCGCTTCTTGGGAGGCAACCCAAGCTTTATTTGTTTTATTTGCTTTATGTGTTTATTTATTTGTTTGTTTGATTTTATTTGTTTCCGTATGTATGTTTAATTTTTATTCTTATTGATTCATGTTCAAAACTAAATTGTGAAAATGCTTTATTTTGTTTTTAACTTCGTCTTAACTACATATAAAGGTATTTTGCAAAAGATAAGTGTAAGGGAAATCTAAATCGGTTTATTAGAACACAAATTAACATGAATCGTAATAATAATAAATTAGCATACATATTAGTATTTGTTTGAGTCAAATGCTTGTATCGAGTCATAATGATGTTTTGCAGGATTTCCAGGAAGTAAGGTAAAGGTTTTTCCAGAAATTTTCCGGAAACTAAAAATGAAAATTTTTGTCAGGTCATTTCTGACGGCGTCAGGGGTTATAACCTGACGGCGTCAGATTTAATTTCCAGAAATTTTTGAAAGTTTTGTTTTCATAAAAAGTTTTTATTAAATCTCCAACTTATAATCTCCAGGAATCTGCAAAATTATCAGTCCACAAGCATTATATCCTTATATATAGATTTTATCCCGCCGATGTTATGCAGGTTTTCGTGTTTGTTTTCTCAGGTTAACAGGTTATTTTGGACAAGGAAATGTTTATGGAATCAAGCTTATGGCGATGCATTAGTCATGGAGCTTCAACATTCTCTTTGGAGGAAGATTTAACCGTGCGATTTCACTATCCAACGAGCGAATCAGGGGAGTATTTGATTTCATTCTTTTACTTTATGCTTTTACATCTTGTTATTTGAACATTGGGGACAATGTTCATCTTAAGTGTAAGGGGAGGGTAAAAGTACGATTTTAGAGAATACAATTGCGCTTGATTTTTGTTTGTTTGATGGTAGATGTGTAATAAAACTGAGAGAAATACTTGTTAAGGCAATTTTAGTGCCAAATTTAAAATTTTTTACAACATATAGGAGTGAAACTTTGATCTTAATGAGCGTCTCACGGATAGGAGTTATATGACTAGCACAAAAAAACCGTACCACTAAAAAATTTTCCACCCCAAATATGTGAGGTTCGCCCCTAGAATTGGTAGGAAAAGCATTTATGCTATGATGTGTGTACCGGTAGCACTTAGATTCTAGAACTTGCGTTAGGACCATTCCGAGGCCACAAGTGAGACTACATTCGTGTAGTTAGATTTACTACATGATAAGAGGCATTAGGATTAACCCATTGTTTTACACCTGTGTTTTTGTTATAATTACGTTGGCTACATTGGTCAAGTAATTCTCCCACACCCTTTGCGTTGTACTCATTTTTAGTACACGATACCCCTAGTACACCCCTCAGAGCCTATCTTTTCGTTTCGACCTTTAAGCATTTTACTTAAAGGAAGAATTTGTTACACCCCACTAAAATGTACACCCAAATCGCCTTAGCCTACCTTGTATGCACTCATCTTTAGTGCATTATTGTTACAACATTTGTTTAAACCCAAGTTAATGATCTAGTTGATTACATGGTTGCTAAGTTGAGTCATATCCTTGTACATATTGTTTTGGGACGATTGGGACTCATGGGTAAAGTACTAGTATAATGGAGTAATGGGGAAGAACATCATTTATTACCCCCATATGTGCTAAATGTTTTAAAAGTACTCCAAGTGTTTCAATTATCTTAATTCGAGTCATTAGATTAGTATTTGTAAAGTTATGTAAAAATTTAAGTGTAAGGGGAATGCAACGCCCCTATGATGTATTATTTTGGATGGTAGGGCAAGAATGTATGTCAAAAAATAAAAAAAAAAAAAAAAAAAAAAAAAAAAAAAAAAAAAAAATCGAAAAAATCAAGAAAAATACAAAAAAATGAGAAAATGAAAAATAGAAAAAACATACGGACTACCATCCCGTTTCATTTTATGTTTATCTTTATGTTTTTGTTATTTTGTTATTTTGTTTCTAGCTTAAAATCGAGTCTAGTCTTGGCTTAGCAACATTGTATAGTACATGTAATTGATCAAGATCTTTAACTCGCCACCAGTAAAATATCCCGTATCCAACAAAACCGTGTTTTCCTTTTCCCTACACCTAACGTTATAACCCATTTAAAAGCCCTCTTTGATAGTTTATCTTAGGTGCTTACGCCTAGTGGAGGAGGTTTTCGATCCTTTCCCAAGCCTATGGTAATCTATTTGCTATGACAGGTAGTGAGAGATATTTTCCGTTTTCATTTATGAGATTTATTTTGATGACACTTGAGAGATGTGAGTATCTAAACACTACTTGTGAGGTGCTAGTATGTAATCTCCGTGCTTATTATGATTGAAGTGGAACGAATATTTGTTGTAATTACTTTTATGTTTGCATTAAATGACCCCTAACGTGTATTTTGATTAGAATAAAAGCGCATTTGCTTGAGGACAAGCAAATCTCAAGTGTAAGGGTATTTGATGAGGCGAAAAGTGTACCGCTTCTAAGGGGTCATTTAAGCCCGAAATCGTATTTATTTGATCAAATATTGCCCTAAATCGTTCCTTTTGTCATTTTAGGTACTTTTGAGGAGAAATCTGGAAAAGGAGGCATTTTGGACGTTTTTGGAGCATTAAAGTGAAGAAAACGGCAAAGTCTCAAGAATCGGCTAAAAGTTACTCTTGACGGCGTCACAATTAACATGGGACGGCGTCATGCCTTGGCAAGAAAAGTTGGATGTGAAATTTACTCATGACGGGCCAGTGAGTTAGCATGAGAATTCTGACGGCGTCACGCTTTAACTAAATCAAGGGCGTCACGGCTTAAATCATAAGGGGACGGCGTCACGTTCATGATCCGATGGCGTCAAGCCTTGATAGGCCAGAATGGATTTTTGAAGAGCTAAAGAGGGACGGCGTCAAGAAGGTCACCCGGGAACCCTAAAAGCGGCGAGGTGACGGCGTCACAATGCATAAGGTGACGCCGTCAGATCCAAAAATCTATATATAGTTTTCTAATCTTTTGTCATAAGGGAGAGCTTAGTGTGTGGAATTTTGGGATAAAACCCTAAGACGATTTTAGCTACTTTTTCAGGGCTTTTTGCCTTGAGATCTTCCATGTTTCATTGAAAGATAAGTTATCAATTAATCATTCAATATGTCTATGTGTTGTTTGATTCTATCTTATGCTTGTCTTTTGTTTAACATGTTAGGCTAATTTTATCTTGTGTTTGCTTAGATCTAATGAAACCTAGCTATTGATTATTGGTTGTTAGTGTGTTGTTAGTTGTATTGGATGATTGTTTATCTATGTTAGGCTTAAGAAAACTGGCTAACTTCCTATTCGGTAACTTGCTTGAACGTCTTAAGAAACATGAACCAAACGCGTACTAAAGGTTTTTATGGTTGTATTTAATGCACAAGCGAATTCTAGTGATCCCATGTTAGGAGCTTCCTAGCCGGCTCGACATAGGAGTGAAGTAGGAGCTTGTAGAGTTGGGGAAGTAAGTACGCCACCCCACGAATGGTATTAAGGAATACACCCGTCATCCACGCGACTAATACACACTAATTAACCGGTAAAAGATAGTTAGGGAGTAAGGAAATCTAAGTAAACACATTTCTCTACACATAAGTTTCTCACCACATTTCATTTTTGTTATTTTATTTTATTTGCATTCGTAGTAAATTTTGGGTTAGTTGACTAGCAACTAATTCCGCCCACTCCTTCAAAACCGAGATTTTACTTGCTTTCATAAAAACTATAAAAACATAAAAAAGAATCTTCCTCAACCCTTAGACCTAATTAGAGTAGCCTTTCATACCTAACGAACACTATTCCCTGTGGAGAACGATCAATCCCCCGTACTTACCACTACACTATACTACATCGGTCAGGTACACTGCCTGGTGGGGTTGTAAGCCTCTTGAGATCCCTCGAGAGGTAAAACCTGTTGTAAGGTTACAAAACCACGCAATCAGCTAGCATCGTTGTTGCGGTACACAAAGTCTCCTGGCTTAAAGGTTTTGCCACGGACTTTGGCGTTGTAGTATTTTTCCATTCTGGACTTGCTTCTTGCCTCTTCAATAGTCGCGACTTCTCGCCTTTCTTCCAGGAGGTCTAGGTTCAACTGTAAGGCTTCATCGTTCGCTATTGGGTCAAATAGGGCACATCGGAGAGATGGCATGCCAATTTCCACAGGGATCACGGCCTCCGTCCCGTAGGTTAGTGAGAATGGCGTGTCCCCGTTGCTGGATTTTATCATTGTTCTGTGCGCCCAGAGGACATGCGGTAGCTCTTCTAGCCAATCCCGTCTTCCTTGGTCAATTCTTGCTTTGATCCCTTCTCCCAAGCTTCTGTTAGCTCTTTCAACTAACCCGTTCGCCTGCGGATGTCTTACTGATGCGAACCGCTGTTTGATGTTAAGCTTTTCACACCAGTCTTTGAAGGGGTTGTCCCTGAACTGCTTGGCGTTATCCGCGACTATTTCCCCCGGCAAGCCGAATCTGCACACGATATTATCCCATACGAACTTTTTGACCTGATTGCCGGTGATGGTTGCGAGAGCTTTGGCTTCTATCCATTTTGTGAAGTAGTCTATTGCTACTATCAAATATTTGATTCTTCCTGGAGCTTCTGGGAATGGGCCGCAGATGTCTCTGCCCCATTTGTAAAATGGCCAGGGGGAGATGATAGGAGTCAGGTTATGCTGGGGATTCCTTGGAACCGGCCGGTGCACCTGACAGTCTTGGCACTTGTTTATTACCTCTCTTGCGTCCTTGTGCATTGTGGGCCAATAATATTCGGACCTTAATGCCTTTGCCATGATAGCCCGTGGTCCGGAGTGCATGCTGCATGAGCCTTCATGAATTTCTCTGATTACGTAGTTTGCCTGTGTCGGACCCACACATCGTAACCATGGCTCCATGGTATGTGCTTAAACACATACCTTTATTTGACCAAAACCGGACCAAAATAACCAAAAACCCGACCAAAATGCCAAAAGATATTGTGTTTTTGTGTTTTTGTATGTGCAGGGATGGATATCGTGAAAATTGACAAAAAGTCGAGAAAATCAAGAAAACGAGCACGAGATACGGAAAAGACTCAGAACCGGATCCGGCAAAGTCATACTTGGTCAAGAAGCCAAAAATCACCCTTAGATCAACTTTGATGAAATGGCAATTTTAATCCCTTAGATTTCTAAAATTACACCTTTAGTCCTTGAAACTTTAAACCCTTAAAGTCCTATTATATACTTATTACCCGGATCCATTTTTAAACATTCCCCAACCCACACTTTATATTAAACCCAACCCACTACACACTCCTAAGACCAGCCCACCATCTAACCCAATCCTTAAACCCGATCCACCCAACAACCAAAAACCCGGTCAAACCCCTTATACCTCACCCAGTCAAACAAAAAAATTAAATAAACCCACACTCACCACACACACTCATACGCGCCCCCAAATATTTACTAAACCCAGAAAACTACTATTACATGAACCCTAGCTATTTACCGTACCAAATTTACAGCAACTAAGGGTATATTCGACCAATCATTGGCCCTTCTAGAAGTTCCTGACAAGGAGAATGACACATGGCAGCGAGTGATTGGACCGAACACGCGTAAAGTCTGATCGTACGGTAGAGATTAAAGATTGAAGAGCAAGGATGATCTAAGGGTGATGGATAGCTGAGGAGCACACGGATTGATGAGCTGGAAGACCCAGAAGGTTCATTCGAGTCCTATAAATAGAAGAGGATTTCTCCTCATTTCGGTGTGTAGGAATTTAGTAGTGAAACTCTGTCATTTTCATTTCTCAATTGTAATTTCTTTTTAATAGTGTAATCCAGTTTTTAATTAATGAAAGTTTAGTTACTGTTTTATAATTCAAGCTTCTTCAATTTACTTTCAACCTTTATTTAGTTTGATTTTAGTCTGAATAGCTTATTAATGTTTTATTTCAATCCAGCAATCAATTTCAGCTAGTATCTTAGTTATCAGCTTATTGTTATCCATCTAAATAAAAAAAAAAAAAAAATAAAAATAATCTTCAAATTTCAAAATACAGGCTTCAATAAGCCTATTTCATTGTTCATTCAAGCTTATTCAAGCTGTTATAGCTTGTTGTAAGATTGCTCATTCAAATTGCTTCTTATATCAAAAAGTCAACGAAAGTCAACTATTCATGATGGTGATGATCATGAGCTGATTTGATAGTCCAAGTGGAGAAAGGGAAGCCATTGGCCTATCTAAAGATAGGCAAGCTTAGTGAGACCCCTCTGTTGAGCTGAGGGGATTTTACATTGTGAGTTGTTGTTTATTTAGTCTAATTTTCATTTTTTTATTGCATCAGTTGCTTAATATTTGTTGTTTGCTGTATATAATGATGATTTGAATCAGTTTAGTTGTCTGCTGTTTCATATTGTTTCATAACTGCTTCATACTTGCACTCTTGTGATCTGTGGTATTTTGATGTTTGTGAGCTGTGATTCTGTTGCATATTAGTGTATTTGATCAGTATATTAGTGGATGTGGTGGTTTATTAGATTGTTAAACTCATTTGGATCATTATCAGTTGATAGTAGCATGATGATAGAGTTTTTTTTGGATCATGAGCTTTGCTGAGAATTATGGTTGTTTAGCTGTGGATATTTGATCTAGTTGGTCCATTTTCATCATATAGAACTCATATTAGCTCTAGCATCAGTAGCTTATTCCATTAAAGTGTCATAATCAGTTTTTATCTCATGTTCTGCTGTGATCTGCTTCATTTGGTCATCTGTGTTGCATCAACTAGTTGGATAATCAGTTAAAGTTTGTTAGTATAGTGTTATTATAGCTTAATCACAACTAGATTGATAGATTTGAGCAGCTGAAATTCATTTTAGTCAACATTAAATAGCATATAATTAGTCAAACTTGTTCTATTTCATCAGCACATACTGAGTGCTTAGCTAGAATCATGCTCTTGTTTGATTGATCTTTAGTGGTTGGAATTTGGTTTGGATTAGTGTTCTGAGTAGCTTACCAGCTTGTAATTCTAGATCAACAAGAAAATTTTAGTTTGGAGCTCATTAGCTTATCTAAAATTAAGCTCAAAGTTGTTTGGCTGCATAAAAGCTCCCCTGCACCACAGTCATAAGCTCCAGTTCATTAGCAGTTTTCTTGCATTCTATTTGAGTTAAGTGTGATATTATTGGGGCAAAAGCTAGTCAAGATAGCTGTTTATTAGTTTCTGCTTTTGGTTTTCACTTTTCAGCTTATTTGGTTAGCTTATTTGAGTCTTATTTTGAGCTTATTGGGCTATTCTTAAAAGAGAGTGTAAAAACTCAACTGTATTGTGTATAAGCTGTTTTCCAGCTTATTCAAGCTTGTTTGAGCTCTTTCTTTTCATTAAAATTAGTGTTGGTTAATTGTTAGTCGAATTACAAAAGAAGAAAATTAAAAAAAAATAGTTTAGGTTAATTGTAGTTGCCCAGGCTCGAACCTGGGGTGTTTGTAGTTAGAAAAACGTTTTTATTTTCAGTTTTTGTCAATCAAGTCCTTAGGCTTCAGTTTAAACGAGTTTGGTCCTTGTCTTTGTTTAAAAACGTTTTGAGTATTAATTAAGTTTCAGAAAAGTACAAATCAGTCCCTGTCTTTTATTAAGTCAATAATAGTTTCAGTTTTTACACTTTTAGTCCCTAAACTTTTATAAACTTTTGTTTTCATTATTTTCTTTTATAAAATCAGTTTTAATAAATTTCATTTTCAGTCCCTTGAGTTTTTAGCTTTGCACTTTAGGTTTATTTCTTCACTATTAGTTTTATAAGTCTCGGGAATAGCCCGGGATTTGCGTTATTTCATTTCTTTTTGTGTGCTTTTATTTGTTATCGTAGATTGCTTTTAAATTTTTCATATTTTAGTTTAATCAACACCAAAATAAACTTTCACGTTCACTTATTCACTTCACATTCTCACGACACCGAATCAACTTATACGCCGTCAAACCTTCGTTGGGAAAACGACCCGGGGAAATATTTTCACAAATATTCCTTTGGAAAACGAACTTAATCACTCCAGAAATGATTTGCGGAACAGGACTCCGCTGATGATGGAGTATTGTCTTGCTTTGATCTTTAGCTTTCTTGCTTGTTTCTGATCCGCGGGAAGTACCCCATCTTTCAAATATTCGAGGAGCGGGGTCACCCAAGTGTCCCCTTCTTCTACTACGGCCATCACTTCTCTTTCCTCTATTGATTTGTCTTTTAAGACTTCAACCAGAACTTGCTTTGTTAGGTGGGCGAAGCTGGTGGAGGCTATTTTGCTTAGTGTGTCCGCCTGCTTATTCTGACTCCACGGAATTTGTTTTATGGAGAATGTGCGAAAGTTCTCAATCAAGGCTTTGGCTTTTGCAAGGTATCGCGCCATGCTTTCTTCTTTAGCCTCGTATGCACCATTTATCTGATTCGCGACCAACCTTGAATCCACATTTGCAGATAGGTCCTTCACTCCCATCTGTTCTGCTATCCTTAAGCCCGCCAACAATGCTTCGTACTCTGCTTCATTATTGGATGCATTAAATTCAAATCTTAAAGCATAAGTGAATTCTGTACCTTCAGGGTTTGTAAGGATTAGGCCTGCCCCGGATCCTTCTTGACAAGATGACCCATCGGTGTATAAGTTCCATGGCTCAACATACGGCAATTCTTCCGCGGTTACTTCCGTTGCCGGGGTTTCTTCTTCTGGAACCTCTGCGATGAAATCAGCCAACACTTGTCCCCTTATGGCTGTCCGGGGTCTAAAACTGATGTCATGTCCGTTTAGTTCTATAGCCCACTTAGCCATTCGGCCAGTATTTTCTGTCTTCGCCAGCATCTGTTTGATTGGTTGGTCCGTAATGACCACTATTGGGTGTGCTTGGAAGTATCTCTTGAGTCTTCTGGCCGCGTGCACTAGTGACAGAACCAACTTCTCCATTGGGCTGTAGTTTATTTCCGGACTTTGCAATGTGCGGCTGATGAAGTAGATGGGCTCCTGACGCGGTCCTCTTTCTGCTAAAAGGACTGCGCTGATGGCCTCTTTAGCCGCGGACAAATACATGATCAATTCTTCTCTTGGTTGGGGAGCCGTTAGGGTGGGAAGATTAGCGATGTGTTGCTTCATCTCTTTGAATGCTTGCTCCGCTTCAGGTACCTAGTGAAAGTCGCTTTTCTTTATGCACTTCTTCAATGTTTTGAAAAATGGTAAGGACTTTTTCGCGGACTTTGACAGGAAACGGTTTAGACTTGCTAATTTTCCGTTTAAGCTTTGCACTTCTTTAAGAGTCCGCGGTGAGGGTAGCCGGGCAACGACCTCGGATTTCTCCGGGCAAGCCCTGATTCCCTTCTTGCTGATTACGTGGCCCAAGAATACTCCTTCTTCTGCTCCGAAGGTGCATTTCTTTGGGGTTAGCTTCATGCTTATCTTCCGGAGTGTCACAAATGTTTCTTCCACGTCTCTTAGCATTTCCGCCTCTGAATGGCTCTTAATTACCAGGTCGTCAACATACACTTCAAGGTTCCTTCCGATCTGTCTTTCGAACGCTTTGTCCACTAGCCGCTAGTATGTGGCCCCTGCATTTTTCAATCCAAAGGGCATTTTCTTATAGCAAAAAATACCTTGGTTTGTGTGGAAGGCGGTTTTTTCCTCATCTTCCGCGGCCATCTGAATCTGGTGGTATCCTTTGTATGCGTCCAAGAAGCACTTGAAGGTGTATCCGCAGAGTGACTCAACTTTCCAGTCAATCTCCGGAAGGGGGTAACAATCTTTTGGACATGCTTTGTTTAGATCTTTGAAATCTACACACATTCTCCAGCTTCCGTCACTCTTTTTCACCAAGACCGGATTTGAAAGCCAGTCATGGTAGTGGACTTCTCTCATTATGTCGGCTTCAACTAATTTTGCAACATCCTCATTAATTGCTTTGTTCCGCTCCGGAGCTTGCCCGCGTTTCTTTTGCCTCACCGGGGCATACCATTCCCGGATGTTGAGTTTATGTTCTGCTACGCTCCGCAGTACTCCGGTCATGTCGGATGGTTGCCAGGCAAAGATATCCAGATTTCTCTTTAGTAATTCACACAGATCCTTCTTCCCCGGGTCCGTCAAGCTTCCTCCGATGGTGACTGTCTGATCCGGAAATTCTGGGTGTATTGCTACTTGAATCCCATCTTTTGCCGGGGTTTCCTCAGGATCTTGCTGTGGTTGGGGTTCCGCAACCATTTGGCATTCTACCGGAATGATTTTGTCACTATATAACGTGACCACTCCACCCTGGGTGGGGAATTTGATCATTCCGTGGGCCGTGGAAGAGATCATTTTAGGCTGTCTTATCCCCGGCCTGCCGATTATACCATTGTATTGAGAGGATGATCTAACCACCATGAAATTCATCCAAGCGCTGGCTGAGTTGTCTCCATCACTTAAGGTAACTTTTAACAGAATCTGCCCCAAGGGCCATGATAGTTCGCCACTGAAACCGAGGAGAGGGGCAGTAGCGGAGATCATTCTTTTCTTGATTTTCGGACTCAGTCGGTTAAAGCAATGTTCGTAAAGGACTTCGGAGGCGCTTCCGTTGTCCACGTACATCCGGTGTACGTGGTGTCCGCCCACTCCGGCCTTTATCACCAACGGATGGTCTTCCCAGTCGTCCTCCTTTATTGGAGGGAAGGATATTTCCAAATTAGGCTCAGTACTAGAGGATACCTTCTGTTTCACGGTTCGTTGCCAGGTTCGTATCATGAATATGGCTGGGGCTTTGTCCTTAGCTGCGGCTTCCTTCTTGCCGCCTTTAGCGGCCCCGCCCTTCTAGCTTCCGTTCTTGATTTCTTTTACCAAGTGTGCCAACTGGCCAGATCTGACCGCGTCCTCAATCTACCTTTTCAATTGGAAACATTCGTCCGTATGATGTCCTTTTTCTCTGTGAAACTCACAAAATTTGTCTTTGTTTCTTGATTCAACCGGGCTTGCCATAGGTGGTGGAGCTGTGAATTTTACCGCGTCCATTGCTAGAATCTCCTTTGGTGTTTTTGTTAGGGGTGTGAAGCGGTCATTCTTTCTCCGGTCCGCCCTTGAATGCCCTTTGAATTCTGTTTTTCTTTCAAAATTCTGGTTGTTGGATGCCCGGGATCCCCCTTCGTGAGATTTCCACGAAGAGCGGTCTTGTTTTTTCCTTGACACATTTGCTGCGGCCGTTTCTCCACGGATGAAGGCTGTAGTAACCTTCCACATTTCGTCGACCGTCTTGGGGATTTTATCATTGAGCCTCCTGATTAGCTCTGGATTGTTAATCCCGAAACCTTCATGCATTCAGGGGCGCCCTTCACGTGCATACTTTCCGCTTTGAAGCGGTCGACAAATGTTGCCGTGGATTCTCCTTCTTTTTGCTTAATGAGGTAGAGTTCCACCGGATCTTTGGTGTATTTCTTCTGCTGGAGGAAGTAGGATAAGAAACTTCTGCGGAGGTCTTCAAAGCTGTCTATGCTCTCGGCCGGTAATTCATCGAACCACATTCGAGCATGGCCCATCAGGGTGGAGTTAAACATGTGGCACCAAGTGGGCATAGCCCATCGTTCGACTTTGGCCGCGGTACAAAAAATTTTCAGGTGGTCTTCCGGGTCTCCTGTTCCGTCATAAGTTTTTACATTGGAGGGCATTCGGGTCCTTTTTGGGAATTCGAAGTTTCTGACCCTTTGCGTAAAAGGATCCTTATCATCAATGTCGTACGGGCGATAAAGATCGTCCGCGTTCCCTTTGTTCTTCTCTGACCCGGCTTCCCAATATCCTCCATTATAGTCTCCGTTTCCCTCCGGTGTACGGTCCCTTCGACGCCTGGAACCAGAGTTAGCAGATCCAGACCCGCCGCCTTTCTCCCTTGAACGGGGGGCGTAGCTATAGGTCGGACTTGGGCTTCTTCTTGGGCTATCCGGACTTCCTTCCACGAAAGGTCGTCCATCTCGTCTGTAACGTCTAGTTTCACCTCTACGCTCCCTTCGAGCGCGGCTCTTAGACTTCAGACGAGAAAATACGTCCGGTTTTCTTTCCCCTAGACGTGACTTAACACCTTCTCTTCGTTCCCCTAAACGAGTGAATACGGCCGACCGGGGGTGCTTGGCCCTTTCCTCGTTATTTTCGGGTTCTTTACTAAGTCTAGAGAAAACACTCCGGGAGTAGGAACTTCCGGAAGGTTCAGGCCTCGCACCGGGGCTTGTCTTCCGCTTTCTTCTACTTCTTGATTCAACATATCGGGATGGCTCCCGGGAGTATGAATCCTCCTGTGACTCGTCCTCGAAGTCGAGACGGGTTTTTAATTGTCCCATTTTCTCCACATGGACCTTTTCAGCCATTAAGGGCAATAGTTGGTGGTAATGCTTGTCGCAGAACGCCCTTATTGCCTCATCTGGAAGAGAGTCTGCATGTTGCTCTCCTTCTTTCCCCTTCCCCTTCTCATGGGTGTTCCGTACTGTGGAAGGTTCTTGGGACGGGGAGGGGTTTTTTGTTTGATTGCTCATGGTAAAGTTGCTTTTTAGAAACGCAGTTATGTAACTGGTCCCACGGATGGCGCCAACTTGTTAGTACAAATCTTGGGTGTGCCTCCAGATCTAGGTTAGACTAGCTCTTGGCGGGTACAGATCATGCACTAAGTACTTCATTGAGCTGCTAAGAAAAGCAACACAGTTAGTCTTACCGCAGAAGGGGGCTTCCGCGGTTGGCCTCCGGTGTGAGAGTAAGTATATTATTTGAGAGATAAGGGGTAAGTGCGGACTAGGTGAAAGTAATTGCAGTTAGGTGGAGTAATAAATGAGATGGGGGTATTTATACTACCCATATACTTACTGTAGCCGCCTCGGGAATGAGCGGGCTGACACACACCTTACCGAGTAGGTAGATGTCAGAGCGGAAGTCAACTTACGCCTTTCCTTAGTTGGTAAGTGTTAGATCAAGTGGGAGACACAATCCCACAAGATCTGGCTTTCGGTGGAATGACCGCGACTGAGTATGTGAGCTGTCCCGGTCTGGAGAGACCGGGGTATGTCCTCGTCTTGGTTTGGCAAAACTGGAATCTATAATGTATATTGACTCTGCCGCGGTACGAGTTATGAGCATGCCCGGCCCAGTATGCTGGGTCCGGGGATACTATACACGATCAAATGTGAAATTTTGTGAGTTGCATTGCAACTGTATTCATTAGTTGTTTGTATGTCTAGTACATTGACTGAGTAGTATATAGGACAATGAGTTTGTTCATTGGTCCTGATAGTATGCAACTTGTAAATCTTTAAGGAAGTCTTGGTAATAATATATTTCACATTTTCACAAAAAAAATAAAAATAAAATAAAATAAAAAATAAAAAGTTTTCCCTTTCAATATTCTAGCTCTTATAACTAGTTTTTTTTTTTTTTTTTTTTTTTTTTTTTTTTTTTTTTTTTTTTTTTTTTAATATGTTTCTTTTAAGAGTAAATTACATTTTTGGTCCTCGTGGTTTACCGGGTTTAACACTGTTGGTCCAAATCGTTATTTTGTAACGGATCCAGTCCAAGATCCGATGACCCGTAACACTTTTGGTCCACTTTTTTAGAAAAAACGTGCTATGACTAAAATACCCTCGAAGTTAACCCCAGAAATTGCACCATTAGTCCCTGACCTAACGGGCGTTACTTCCGTTAGTTATTATTTGACAACGTTAGTCCATTTAGCCAACGATTATTTGCAACGTTAGTCCTTTATACATTTTTGTCCGTTTTTCTTACGTTTCATACGGTTTTCTCGTCCGTTTTTCTTACGTTTCATACGGTTTGTCTTTTTTTTACGTTTTCGTCCGTTTTTCTTACGTTTCATACGGTTTCGTCCGTTTTTTTTTTACGTTTTCGTTCACGTTTTTCTTACGTTTCATACGGTTTTGTCCGTTTTTTTTACGTTTTCTTCGTCCGTTTTTTTACGTTCGTCGTTTTTTTATTTACGTTTTGTCCGTTTTTTTTACGTTTTCGTCCGTTTTTACGTTTCATCGTTTTGTTCTTCGTTTTCTACGTTTTGTCGTTTTTTTTACTTTTCGTCCGTTTTCGTCCGTTTTTTTTTACGTTTTCGTCCGTTTTTCTTACGTTTCATACGGTTTGTCCCTTTTTTTTACGTTTTCGTCGTTTTTCTTACGTTTCATGCGGTTTTGTCCCTTTTTTTACGTTTTCGTCCGTTTTTCTTACGTTTTATACGTTTTCGTCCGTTTTTAGTCGTTTTCATCCGTTTTTCTTACGTTTCATACGGTTTTGCCCTTTTTTTACGTTTTCGTCCGTTTTTTTACGTTTTATACGTTTTCGTCCGTTTTTAGTCGTTTTCATCCGTTTTTCTTACGTTTTCATACGGTTTTGTCCGTTTTTTCTTACGTTTCATACGGTTTTGCCCCTTTTTTTTACGTTTTCGTCCGTTTTTCTTACGTTTCATACGGTTTTGTCCGTTTTTTTTTCGTTTTTGTCCAATTATTTTTTTTCCAAGATATTTTCGTAAAAAAACAAAATTTTTTTGAAATTTTTTTTTCCGAAAATATTTTTTTTCCAAAATCATTTTTTCGGAAAAAAAAAATAATATTTTCAGGAAAAAAAAAATATTTTCGGAAAAATTTTTTTTTTAAAACTTTTTTTTTAATTTTTCCGAAAAAAAATATTTTCTGAATTTGTTTTTTTAATTTTTCCGAACAAAAAAATATTTTTGGAAAAAAAATTTTTTTTTAACTTTTTTTAATTTTTCCGAAAAAAAATATTTTCTGAATTTGTTTTTTTAATTTTCCCGAACAAAAAAAAAAAATATTTTCGGTAAAAAAAAAATTTTTTTAAACTTTTTTTAATTTTTCCGAAAAAAAATATTTTCTGAATTTGTTTTTTTAAATTTTCCGAACAAAAAAAATATTTTCGGAATAAAATTTTTTTAACTTTTTTTAATTTTTCCGAAAAAAAAATATTTTCGGAATTTTTTTTTTAACTTTTTTTAATTTTTCCGAAAAAAGGGACAAAACCGTATGAAACGTAAGTAAAACGACGGACGACAAACGTAAAAAAAAAGGACAAAACCGAATGAAAACGTAAGAAAAAACGGAACGAAGAAACGTAAAAAAAATGGACGAAAAACGTAAAAAAAAAGGAAACCAAAACCCAGACATATGAAACGTAAGAAAAACGGACGAAAACGTAAAAAAAAACGGACAAAACCGTATGAAACGTAAGAAAAACGGACGAAAAACGATAAAAAAAAAAGGACAAAACCGTATGAAACGTAAGAAAAACGGACGAAAACGTAAAAAAAAACGGACGAAACCGTATGAAACGTAAGAAAAAACAGAAACGCAAAACGTATGAAATAAGAAAAACGGACAAAACAAAAAAACGACAAACGTATGAAACGTAAGAAAAACGAGAAAACGTAAAAAAAAAAAACAAAACCGTATGAAACGTAAGAAAAACGGACGAAAACGTAAAAAAGGGCAAAAACCGTATGAAACGTAAGAAAGAACGGACGAAAAAACGTAAAAAAAATGACAAAACCGTATGAAACGTAAGAAAAACGGACGAAAACTAAAAAAAACGGACAAAAACCGTATGAAAACGTAAGAAAAACTGATGAAAACGACTAAAAAACGGACGAAAACGTAAGAAAAAAACGGAATGAAAACGACCTAAAAACGGACCAAAACCGCATGAAACGTAAGAAAAACGGACGAAAAACGTAAAAAAAAGGGTCAAAACCGTATGAAACGTAAGAAAAACGGACGAAAACGTAAAAAAAAAGGGACAAAACCGTATGAAACGTAAGAAAAAACGGACGAAAACGTAAAAAAAAACGGACGAAACCGTATGAAACGTAAGAAAAACGGACGAAAACGTAAAAAAAAAAAAAAACGGACGAAACCTTATGAAACGTAAGAAAAACGGACGAAAACCGTATGAAACGTAAGAAAAACGGACAAAAATGTATAAAGGACTAACGTTGCAAATAATCGTTGGCTAAATGGACTAACGTTGTCAAATAATAACTAACGGAAGTAACGCCCGTTAGGTCAGGGACTAATGGTGCAATTTCTGGGGTTAACTTCGAGGGTATTTTAGTCATAGCACGTTTTTTCTAAAAAAGTGGACCAAAAGTGTTACGGGTCATCGGATCTTGGACTGGATCCGTTACAAAATAACGATTTGGACCAACAGTGTTAAACCCGGTAAACCACGAGGACCAAAAATGTAATTTACTCTTCTTTTAATTTATTTTGGAAGGCTTATACATGTGCTCTTAAAAAAAAAAAAAAAAAAAAGAAAAAAAAAAGTTTTCCCTTTCAATATTCTAGCTCTTATAACTAGTTTATGTTTCTTTTAATTTATTTTGGAAGGCTTTTACATGTTTTTTTTTTTTTTTTTTTTTTTTTTTTTTTTTTTTTTTTTTTTGTTGAAAGATATGGGTACGAGGATAAAGTACTAGGATTCATTTTCAAGATAGCCATTAATATGCTTTGTGGTTTCTCCGTAGGCAATTTGATTTATTCATGATGATAAATAACATCAAATTGGCATAGTAAAAAAGCGAATAGATACTCGAATAACATCATCCAGTATTAGGCTATGTGTAATGGGGCGCTAGGCACCCCATTTTTGCCCCGTTCGCGCCCCCCTCGCGCCCCAAACCACTACACAAGGGCGCTAAAGCCCAAAAAAATCCGAAGGGCGTGAGTATGCTAGCGCCTTGCCCCTTTGTATTTTCAAAAAAATCGAACGTTGAATGTATATAGCAACGGCTATATTTGTGCCACGTGTCGCATAAAGCCCCACCCACCATTACATATCTATTTCTTTGGAGCCCCGTTGCTGACTGGACTGCCACATGGCGCAAAACGCCCCATGATAGGGCTTTATGATTACACATAGCCTTAGAAGACAACCATTGTCTAGAATTTAATTTAAAGCCTTTTTGTACAGAACATGGTAATTCAGCTACACATATTCTCCAAATATATTGAAATCACATACTATATATGATCCACGAAATAGTAAGTGATGAGCAATAACTAACTCAACCGCTATGTCGTGTCACACAAATGTTAAACTAAAGACATACTCATTTAACACAAATCATGACCATGCGTTTTGCCTTTAATGGAAGAATGGTCAAAGTGAAAAAGTGGAAAAATGAAATGTTGAACTTTTGGTCAATGCCAAAATACCCCTGTCTAATTAAGGAATGAAATTGAAGTCCATTCATTGTATTTTCTACCACTTTGTTGCGTTTTCGCTTTCACTTCACCAATTTATGCTACATCAAGTCGTGTATTAACGATCAAGATGAGGTTAAATTGGCGTCTTCTTTACTGGGTACTTTAAATAACTAGGGGTTTTTGTGTGTGCGCAGGTTTGGTTATATTTTTTTACTTTCTTGCATGTTGATTTAGATCGATCAGGGAGGATGGTGGTTATGATGTTTTGTTTATCGTTTTGTTGTTTTCGATTTTAGTGGTGGTGATGGCTGGACGTTAGTGGTGGTGGTGGCCGGGTGGGTCTTCAGAAGTGGTTAGTTACTCTATTTATTAATAAATTTTTAGGGTTTCTATTATCTATAGGTAAAATCCCAGATTGATAAATTGGTCCTTTTTTCAGGAACCTTAGTCAAGGGTTAACAACTTGATTCCAGAAGCGATCATGCTTTAAAATTTTGATTTGCGGTATGAGGCTATGAGGGTGCGATAATTGAAGGTATGTGCTTTAATTTTGTGGGTTTGTGTATAATTTTGGAAGGATTTTAAAAGTTTTAATTAGACTTACTTTTTTTTCAGGAGTTTATGTTTATATGGTTTTTTTGTTTTAGATGTGTTACGTTGTTGACAAAATAACTAGGACTGTTGGAGTAGTCGGCCCATCTCCGTAACGAGCGGCAACAGGGATGGAGCAACCAACTTTTGATGACGAATAAACAAATAAATTGGTAATGAACTAGGAATATTTTATTTTAGGTGTGGTGTTAATTTTTGTTTTTGATTCTTGGTTAATGAGATAATTTTTGTTTGCGAACCTAATTTTGGGTTGTAGTATTGTGTTTCGTGGTTTTATGTCGGTGCGGTTGGGTGCTGCTTATATGTAGGATGTGCTTCAGGAGTATAATGGACGTGGGGTTAGTTTTCCTCATTATGGTAATTAGGTTATTCAGATGTTCTTGCAATTTCTTATAAAATTATTGAATTGTTTTTTTATGTTAGTTATGGTAGTTACCTTTTGATTTGTAGTGATGGTTTTGTTGATTTACATTAATTATTTGCCTTGGTTTGAGACTGAGATTGAACGTTTTGTATCAAAAGATTATATTTTTTTGGAACCAATCTGTTTTTTTTTTAAAGATGTACTATTTTGATACAAACCTTCATATACAGATAGTCAGATATGAATATTTATGCATATGCAGAGTAGTGGTATTGAATGATGTATTTGGCTGTTGATGCAGCACCGTCGTTAAAGTGTTTACAATTCTCCATTCTGGAACACCAACATGAAATTGCATATCAGATTGGCAACATAACTTAAATACTTTCAAGAGGTCGTGTTTGTGCAACACCCCATTGTGTTCGTGTACGTTCACATTATTTTTCTTTTCATTTATGAGAAATTAACTCTTCGGACTATCATAATTGGTTTACATCTCTTTTATTTTATTTGCAGGCACCAAAAGGCTAGAAAGCAACAGGACTTGAAAAATCCACATTTGCATTATTTATGCAACCGGACAGGTTAGCCTCTTATCTCCAAAACTCCAATAACACGATCAAATCCTTGTATATAACGTAACTGGCTTCTAATCATTCAGTTTGTCTTCATTGTTTAATTTTCAGGGATGAAAACTTAATTTCCCAGAAACAGGCCATGTCAACCAGGAGGTGCGTAATAATCCTATTTATGTTATTGGTTAAACATATCCTTTTAATGAAAAAGATTAATCGAAACTACGTCAAAATGCTAATCAATGATTAGTTACATGGTTTATATTATCTGTAAATATATGGTCAGCTGACTCAAAGTATATGTCGTGATTCAGTTGGTACAGGCTAATGAATCGCTTACGTTTGGGGAGTATACAGAGAAGCTTCTTGACAAATATTATCATCTCAAAAAGTAGCTGCAATGCATTTGGGTACAGTTTCATATTTCAAAACTTGGTTTAGATTATCCAAAAAAGATAGACGTGATATTCGTCACAGGTCCTCGGTGACGTAAATAAATTGTACTCCGTAACATATTTGTTTACACTTTCCATAATCACATACTTACGGAAATAACTAATTTTCTCTTTGGTCTTTATTGGTCTTCCTTGACTGTTGGCACTAGAGGTACACTATATTTCTTATCTCTTATATGATTAGATTTTGGTCTTGCAATTGCCAGAGTATTGGTGGTGCAGTGTTTACGGATGGGTCTATTGCTGAGATGAACACTGGAGAGGGGAAACCAATGGTTTCAAAGTCGCTGCGTATCTCGATGCATTCACAGGAGAGGATGTTCAGGGTATGACTATCGGTATGGTGATAAAAGTTGTGAAGTATTCAGGGATCGTGGAGGAAATAAGGTTGGTTAATATTTTCTATAAATTGTTATGAAATCTTATAAATAATATTAAAGCACCATTATACCTTCTTGCACCGTTGTAAGAACCAATACGAATATCTGACTTGCTTCAAACCAACCCTGACACTGTCCCGGTACTACACTAACATAATCAACGACCTATTTGAAGTACTGTTATCGCTAACAAACGCTTCCTTACAGTTGCGGCAAAGGTTTACTGTTGAGGCGGCCATAATGTCGATTGACGAAAGTAACGGTTGGTATATGGATAGGTGCAAAACGTGTGGCCAAAAGATTGAGGACGACTCACCACATTGGCACTGCCAACAGCCAGGAACAGAAATTGTACCAAACTACAGGTACGCACCACATATTTAGAGAAACAATTCTACAAGCGTGATTGTTTTCATATTGATTGTCGTAACAGAAGCATTTGTTCGATGTAGCTATTGTGTCAAAGCAGTTATCGCTGACGTTGCAGGAATGCGAAGGACGCTAGCCCACCATCATTACCACCAATGCAGGTTGTGGACCCTTTACCAAGAATATTACTCATCGCTGCAACTGAAACAGGCGCAACTCAACCAAAACGTTAACTCCCACACCTGTGTCAATTGACCCGGGTGAAAAGATTCATGCTCCAGAAGCAAAAGATAGAAGCAAAAGATACATCAGGTGTGCGCAAACAGTTATTAAAAAAATTGGAAGACGAAGGGGATACGCCAAGCAGTAAGAAAGCTAAAAAAGACACAAACGATCCGCAGTAGTAATGGATGTGTGTACAACCAGGTATCTACCAAAAAAACTCCTGAATGTCTGTTACTTAACTTATATATTAGTACATGTAGCAAAAACACCAACAAGTGTAGTAGTGCAAAAGTGCCGTTGTAGTAAAACGACACGAATTTCCCACTGTTTTTGCAATCAGACAGCGTACGTACGCAAAGACACGCTCCTTATGGTGTTAAAGCAGACCAACAGCTACGTTTGCATAATGTTACTACACTTTTGTAGCAAGTATGTACATAAACTTTTAGCAGTGAAAGTGCTGCAACGTATTGATAATGTACCCATCTGTAAAACAATGTCAATACACTAAAGTGTACCGTTTATTTCCCTGATAATTCCTTTGGGTTCACAAATATAGTTTATTTTAAATCTCAACCTGATTAATATAGTTTATACAGTGTTGGGGCAGGTTTGGCTTTGTAAATGTTATCTCAGAATTTCTCATGATTTTTGGCTATGTACATCACCACTCACACCACCACCAAAGGTAACTGAGAAGATGTTACCTACGAAATATAGTGAAAACCAAATTGTTTATATTATATATGTGACCATAGTTTGACTTATATGGTTGATGGACACTAGAATCGTCAACTCCTTGTTATTTAGTAGCATATCTTATCAAATAATCTATATACTAACATTTGCTTAAACATTTGTGAACTCAAATATACTTGGGTTTACAAATGTTATAAGCACCCTTTTAAAATTACAACAATTATTAAATGACATTACTTTTATAGTTAACATCCTTTTAAGTTTTAACTTTAGTAATATACAGAGTAACATTTTAACTTTTATAATCATTAAACTCCTTTTTTTTTTTTTTTTTTTTTTTTTTTTTTTTTTTTAAATATATATTTCAACATACCTCTAAGTTTAGAAATACTACAAATTAACTCTTAAACCTATTAAAATCAGTATTTTTTTTCACATTTACATTATTTTGTGTTACATTTTTTTTTATTTTTTTTTTTATTTTTTTTTTTTTTTTTTAAATATTTTTTTAAGCGGTTAAGTGTCTTTGTTTAGTTATGCATTCTAGCAGTTTCATTAAATGCTTTTATATATTTTTGTTACTTTTTAATAATTTTTTTAAGTTTAATTATCGCATGTTACAACTTTTGCAATTACATTTTGATTCTTTCATTTTTATGTATAAACGTTACACCAAATACTTAACCATAGTATCACACCTATAACTATTTGTCGCTAGAAAATCCGTTGCTACGCACGGGTATTCGTCTAGTCTATGAAACGATGTAATTTACTCGTAATTAAGTTGTTCTTGTTATAAGACATGTGATTTATGTTGTTAGACATATTTCATGTTGTTATGAATTAAAAACTATATAGTATATGTAATTATCCATTCAATTAGCGATATATATGAAGGGATTTGCTAACAACAACCCATTGGGTGTTGTTTAAGCATACCTTAAATAACCATGTTTCCAAATATGAATTCATCATTTCTATAAATCATTGTTGCAAAAATCGTGAATCGGTAGTCGGGCGGTCGACCACCCTGCAGCGATTGATCGGTCAAGGCGTGATTAATCGGTAATTAATCGGATTGGCATTTCCTGCAAGTTTTAGGTATTTCTGGAGACCAAACTAAAGATCGTAATTGATTCTAAGCCTACTATGTTTCCAAACCTCAATAAAAGGCTTCAATTCTGATTATGAGGCCCATTGTGCGTTTTAAGTGAAATAAACGATCCCCAAATTTAGTAGAATGCCTAAATTCTTAATTTTTTAAAAGTTGACTGATTAGTCCGATTTGGCCGATTAGTTCGATTTTTGACTGATTAGTGGCCGATTTTCAAAAATCAACAAGGTATAAGGCCGATTACCGATTAATCGGCGATTAATTGGCCGCCCAGGCCGATTTTTGCAACATTGCTATAAATACATAATTCCAACACATACAATTAAGGTAAGCCAGTTTTAATAAGGTATGTACTAGTTATAATACCCGTGCACGCACGAGGTTTTTTCTAAAGTTTTTAATTATGTATGAATATCAATTAAAAAAAATAAACAATATCAAACTCCCAGTTAATAACTTTACAAATAATTAACGATCAAACACAACCCTATAATCAATTAAGCTGTAAAGAGTAGGAGTTTGAAAAGAAAGCACTTCATAAAAATGACAACATTTATGATTTTGATCAATCAATTTAAAAGGAAAACTTGCATTGTTTTAGTAGACATTTAGCAGTCGTACATAACAATTTGAACCCACTTCAAGTTCTAACCACTTTCCTCATCCATCAAATGTTCATTGGCTCCAAACTATGTAATCCTGCCACAACAAAAATAAAGAATCCATACTGGTAATAATCAGGTCAAAACGAATCATATTGGGTAAGGTTAAACCATAAATACTTGGTTGTGTATATTTAAAACACACATTCCCTTCTAGCGAAACATTATAACTTGACCCATTCAAGATAAAATGCTACTAATCTTAAACATGTTCAATCTTAAATGGGGTCACATACCAACTGAAACTTGTGATTCGCAAGTTAAGGTCAATTTCCATTTAAAAAGCATGGAGTAAACAAAGTAAAGTGAGCAGAAATCTTGTTAGGATAACATGAATTCAACTGAGAACACGTTGTTTTGCTACAATGAAAGCTAATTACATTACCAATCATGGTCACTTGAATTATCATTTGTTTTATGGTTTTGTCATACCTTTGCGAATAGCTATATATCTAACAAAATACATGAGTTCTACATAGTATATAGTTGTGACCCAATGGAGGTAAAATAAAACCCAAATTAAAGCAATGGCTTTACTCACCTTACCAACGGGCAAAATCCACCACGGGTCCTCTTAATCTCTAATCTTATTCCCTGCCATCTTCCTTATTAAAGCTTCAATAAAACCCTAATTTTTCCCCCAAATTGAAACAAAATTAACAAAAGATCACAAAACCTTTCAGAAATAACTAAAATCCCTATATCAATTTTAAACATTATCTTTACGCCATTGAAAGAGTTTTTGTTCTTCCATAAATAAATTGTAGTTATCTTTGGAATCACTGCAAAGCAGCTTTGGCTTCTTCTTCTTGCTAGATTGCAACTTCATTTGACCATCTTCTAGCTATACATATAACCATCAGATATATCGAAAATGAACTCGTTAAATTAGTAGCAAATCACTACCACATGACAGGAGGGGATACATCTTTTTAAAGGAATACACAAGTGAAGTGATGTTTAGAAAATTTTAAGCACAACGAACTGTCAGTGTTTGTGATTGTCTAGAGAACAATTATGTTGAGGATTCACATTTTTCATCATCATAGATGTGAAAACACGCATGGTTCTAGCAGTTGGACAAGAATTAATTGGCAATGATCATTATGATCTCATGTTACACAAAAAGGAGCAAAACTTACAATTCACCACAATATTCAGCATACCTTTTTTTTTAAGAAGAAAGATGCCATCTCCTCCAGTATCCTCATATTGAGGAACTACTACAATGTCACTTTTCAAATGCTCTAACTCCTCCTTTAATAATCAGATTTCGTTTTGGTATTTCTTGATCATGGGTTTCTCATCAATAATCTGCAATATTATGAGCTTACTTTAGAGCACTTTCAAGAAGATTATCTTGAAGCACCGAGGTTTAATATCCATACCTTATTTTGTGATGTCTGAATTTGGATGTGTTTTGCACCGTGGGCAAACTTTAATGTATTATGCGTCTCCTTTGTATTGCTTGATGAGAGAGTAACGGTGCAAATAAGCTAAAAAACAAAATTACGCACTATTTGAGCAGATAGTATTTGGGTTCACAATAGAGGTGGCACAATGGGCAGGTGAAATAAATTGGGTAACGGTTCAAAACAGGTTTGTGAACCCGACACACTTTTTCTCCCAAACTTTTGATAATTTATAAATAGTTAGTATGTCATACATGATCCCGGTAAAATATTTCAATAATAATCCAAATATGTAATCTTTTTGAATAAAATAAATTGATTTTAGAGGTTTAATGTGTGACATACACTCTTGGTGACTTCTAACCGTTCCTTTTAAGATGAATTTACTCATTTGACCCGTTAGAGATATGTAATAACCGCAATTTGCTCATTCATAAGTTATTTGGACGGACTTGACACCCTTAGTTGAAAATGACTTTCATGCATGGTCTTTCATCAGGTATTCATAAGATTTGGTTGATTTGAAATTAATGTGCTAGACTTACAGATACTCGCCCATGACCACTTAATGAAGACTGAAGGAGCCTAGAATCAAATATGCATGGCTCATATTTGTTAGATCATTTTTCAACCTTGTCAAACAATACTTCATTATTTTGAGTCCAACAGGTGCACAAAGAGTCAAAGGCCAGGCATACGGCCTCTGCTAGCCTTGAAAAAGGTGACTGATTTTGGTCTACTGGACTAAATTCTAAACAGATCCGGGGATTACTCTATGGTTAATAATTCAATCTTTACAAATGTATCAAAATTCTAAGTTATTTCAAGGGAAAAAAAATCATTTTAACATGTATTTGTGAAGAACACATATATAGCTTATATAAGAAACTACCTCAGGTTAGTTTTTCAAAAATAAAAAGCAATAAGAAAATACAACTTTACACTGACATTCTGCATGCACGCCTTTATTTGAGGAGCCGCCATCAAATGCTTTTATCATCTTTCCTATACAAAGCATCACTCAATACATAAACATACATAAAAAAGGTTTCGAAGTACACATGCTTCTTTAGAAAACTTATGTGGTTCTTGTACTATTACTTTTTAAATCCTTTAATAAGCAAATTTCTCAAGCATTAAAAAAGCCGTTTTTTTATGAAAAGAGAAAGCCAATCGAAATACTATTTCTTGTACTGGGCTTGAGTGCGTGACACGGTTTCTCAGTTCACTTTTGATAAGCTTTCTCAATTCACTTTTGATAAGCTGCCCAGAGCAACCTCCAAATAAGTTTGACATTATTATGGGGTGTTTGTGCTTGTTGAGTAAAGCATCTCATATTTGTTTAAACTTGTTTTTTTTTTTTTTTTTTTTTTTTTTCCAGCTTATAATTGCAGTAAAACGTAATATTGTTTGGACTTGCTTAAGCTATATACAATAAGTTGTTTTTGAGCGTATTGCTTATCTTACCCGTTTGACTTCAATCGGAGATGCAGAAGGGGGCTTTGACGTTGTTTTTGAGCGTATTGCTTATCTTACCCGTTTGACTTCAATCGGAGATGCAGAAGGGGGCTTTAACGTTGCATCTCGTCCTCGACAATTCCTCTTTTGAGAAATTATTAGTAGTTTTAATATCTCCGAAACCACTGACCCTTGTTTCGCTTTCACATGTGAGTGCCCAACTTACAGTCCCACTTTGTTGAGCCGCCAACAGATCTTTAAGTTCATGTCTCATTTGAGCATCAACTGGATATTGTGGCTCATCAATGGAGAACCTTACTCGTCTTTCTTTTGGTGTACTCATTCCGATAATGTCATCTATTTTCTCAACTATTTGGAACCCGAAAGACATACTTACCTGCAACGGTAGATGCAGAATTACCTCTCTTTAACATAACAGTGATATGTATTGAATTACCTTCTTTAGCCACGATGACAAACGTATACTCAAGTTTTGCATTTGCTACATCAGGAGAGGCACAACGTAACCTATCACCATATATCAAGGCATTTGATAGCTCCATAATGGGTGCACACATACGGTGCTGCAATTTACAGTAAAAAGTTTTAGCATTAGTGCAATATCAGATTCCTAAGATAACCAATTCTATTTATATCACAAATCTAACAAAGGTTATAAATAGACCGTAAATTTAAGTTTTTTCTCCCTTCATCAAAAAGACTATAATCAAGACACTGATTAAAAGTGCCAGCTGTAGATGGCGCAATCTTGGAGGCACAAACAGAAGAAACATTTAGTAATCAAGAATGTGGGAAACTAGAAGGGGGGTTGAATAGTTTACCGGTTTAAAAACTTCTTTTAAAAATCTTGTTTTAAAAGTATGCTATTGGAAACTTTGATTCGAACTCTATGTGTAATCAATCAACACCAATATGAACTACAAACTAAGCTACGTAATAATAACAAATAAAAGTAAAGAGTAGAGTTGGAAAGATCAAACCGAGACAGAGGATTTATAGTGGTTCGGCTACGAAGCTCTTCTTCGCCCTACTCCACTCCCCGAGTACCACACTCGAGAGTTTCAAACACTATATCAACAACCTCCCTTCAGGCGGAGAAAACCGTACACGTCGCTTATCCTATTACCGACACTAAGCTAGATGTCGAGTGCTAATCTTAGCTAGCACCAATCTACCAAGGTCCACGTGACCAAACACTCAAGCCCAGTGGCTTCAAGAGATCACCAAGATCTCAACACAATCACAATGATCAACACTCACTTCACTCTACTCGACTAACACTAACCTAATGACCCTTGATCTTCTTGATCAATCACACAAGCCCAATGGCTTCAAGAGATGTTCACTATCTCTATAGATTACACTTGATCTTCACTCTCACTCACAAAAAGGAAATAAACTTGATGTATGCTAAGACACAACAAGGTTGTAACAAGTGTTACAAAAACCTATCAACTATAACTCTAGTATCTTCTTGATTACTTGAGTTCTTCTCTTGCTAATGAAGAGGGATGACAACACCTTGTATCAACTTGGATACTTGTGTTCTTCTCTTGCTAGTGAAGAGGTATGAAGAGGATCACTTGAAGGATGATTGGATTACTCTTGAAACAAAGAAAAACTAATCTAAATGACCCTAAGAAGTGAAAGGTGTGAGAGGATTTAGCTAAGGGATTTTTCTGTGTGTGAAGGGTGCCTGTTGGGTCCATAAATACCCAATTATCTAAAAACAGGATTTGAACACAAATTAAGCCAAGTGTTTACCAACAAAGAACAATTCAAGTCACTGAGTTCACAGTAACTCAGTGAGTCATCTTCAGAATGCTTAAGACGAATTCAAGGCGAAGGATTCACTCCTCAGGAAGGCGGTACTTCCTGAGTGAGACTTAAGCCGAAGAAGAAGATGATGGGTTCAGTGAGTACTGACAAGAGCTCACTGAACCCCTCAGTCTCCTGAACAACTTAAAGACTGAAGACTAAAGACTGAAGACTTAGAATTAATCTAAGACCTGAAGTAAAGGCGGGATCGAGCGGGAAAGTTTGAAAAGGATAAGGACAAGTCCTATCACGCCGAAAGAGAACTTTCCTTAATACGGCTTAAAGTCAGAGAGTGGTTGGGCAGACACTCTAAAGGATCTTTTAGCTTATTCCCAATATAGATTATTGGTAATGACAAAACACTGTTGTACTTTTGTCAGACCTTCGTAGGTCAACTTGTACTTTAGTTATAGGTCTTTCTTTTATACTTGTGTATAAATATATAGATGAGGAGAAAAGTAAATTAAGGTTGTGCACTAAAAGCTTAGACTTTCACAGCCCACTTTTCTCCTCCAAAGAACAACCTACTCACTGAGATAGCTCAGTAGGGTCTTTTAGTTGTCACTCAAGAAAAGATTGAGTTTAGAAGAGGAGAACACCATACCTTGTCTATTCAATCCCAAAGTGTTTATTCCGCAAAACACTTTGGGTAATAGATTCTTTGATTAATTTCTAATAAGAATTTAAACGTTGAAAAACCTTTGTTGTTTTTATATTTACGTTCTAACTTATTTGGTAAAATTAATCATACATTGTATCAGTCTTAGTACACAATTAGGATAACTTTCTAGTTATTTCTATTAGTGTAACGGGAACAACAAGTGGTATCAGAGCCTCTGGTTTATAAAATCTTTCCAAAACTAAGAGTGCTCAAGGTTTTTAAAACCAAGATCCTACTATGGCTGATATAAATGTGCCCCAGCTAGTTGACAAAAAGGGAGGTAGCTATTCAGCTGTTGCTCCCAGACTAGAAGCTGGTAAATTTAGCAAGTGGAAAAAGCGCATGCTTTGCTACTTGACTGGTATGGAACCATACTACATCACTTGTATCAATGATGGTCCCTATGTCCCTAAAACTGCTGAAGGTTTAGACAAACCTGAAGCTCAGTGGACTATAGATGAGAGAAGGGTGGTCAATCAAGACCAGCGCCTGAGAAGCATAATTATATCTTGTCTCCCTGACGATATAATGGAATCAGTCATTAACTGTACATCATCCAAACAAACATGGGTTGACTTGGTTCATAGCTTCGAAGGTCCCTCAGATACCAAGGAAAATAGGATCATGGATCTTAAACTTGAGTATAATACCTTCAGGGCCAAAGACTCTGAAAGTCTCTCTGAGACCTACACTAGGTACAAGACCCTGATAAATGAGTTATCCAATGATGGTGTAGTTTTGTCTAAGCATGAGATCAATGTTGGCTTTGTCAACTGTCTCCCTGAGAAGTGGTTAAACTTCTCTCAGGGCCTTAGGAATGCTAACCACATTCAGACCCTTGAGCTTGCTGAGATCTATGGGAAGTTTGTCTATGAAGACAACCTAATATCAAGAAGATACCCAGACTCAAAGAAAGCTCTTGAGACCAAAAAGGCCCTGACTTCCTCACCCATATCAACTGCCTTTTATTCTAATGGTATTGTGCAGGATTTTCAAGAGGATTCTGATGATGAGGTTGATGATAGAACCAGTGAGGAGTACTTAAGTGACTTACACTTGGAATTCCAAGAAAGAGCACTTCTTGCAAACTTAAAACGTTTTATCAAAAGAAATCAGTCAAACTTTTCAAAAGCTAAAGCAAATGAGACCACTGAATGTTTTAAATGTGGTAAAAAGGGTCATTTTGCAAAAGACTGCTATTCAAAAACAACCTCAGAACCCTCTTATAAATTTTCTGGAAACAGTTCTTCTTCAAGAGCTAGCAAATTTCAACCTAAAATGTTTCAGTCTCCACAAACTTTTCAAAATAGTCAAAAAGATTATGAAACTAAGTATAGGTTGGCAAAAGCCAAGCTTGCTCTTCTTGAGGCCACTCCCTCAGTCTCTCAGGCTCCAGCTCCCAAACCTGTTCAGTCCAAGAACAAAGTCCTTATGGCTGAAGCTTATGACTGGGATGATGAAGAGGTCTCTGATGATGAAGAAATTCATGTGAGTGCACTGATGGCACTTTCAGATGGTGATCAGCTGGCTGTTGGAAAGAGCCATGCTAGAGATGGAGAATGGGTCAACATCACAATGAAGAAGGTAAACATTTTACTTTCAATGGATGATGATTCTGATTGGCAGTCTTATTTAAATTATATTTCTGTTGATCTCAAGTTTGTAGAAGAACAAAGGCTTAACCTACTTTCAAAATATAATAATCTTGTGTTAGAATTGAACAAATGTAGAGATGAATTGCTTGTACTGAAACAAGCCAAGTTAGAAGTAGTCACACTACAAATTCAAAACACTGAGATTTTGAAAAAGAACCAAGCCCTTCAAACTGAACTTGACAAAGATAGAGCTGTCATAAAAAGCTGGACTAAAAAGAACCCAAGAGTCTATGAATCTGTCAGTATGAATCCTAGTGAGAACTTTAAAGTCATAGGAATTAACCCACTCACTGACACCCTCAGTGAGACTGACAAAGAAAGAGTCTTTATTCCAGCTGGCATTGCTTTTGAGCAAGAAAAAGAACCCAAGTCAAATGACTGGATTGTCAGGGACAACCCAGTCAGTAAGTTACCCAACTTTGAGACTGGGAAAATCTTGCTCCCTGAAAGTCAGGCATTGAAAAGCATGCTAGGACTCACTGAAGAACCCAGTAGTACTGAGTTAATCACTGAGTCAGAATCAGAATCAGCCATACCTCTCCCACCACTGAAAGTCCTTCAGGGAGCTTCTCCAAGCTCAGATCTCACTCCATTAGTCTACTCTGAACATTCTCCAAAGGAGAAATCAGGATCGGGAAATACAATCCTGAAAAAGCTAATCCCTGAAGTCTCAGTAAATACTGATGACTCAACAACTTCAGTCCATTCTGAAGTAAAGGTCTCAGTAAACACTGACGGTTCATCTACTTCAGTTCATTCTGAGGTAAAATCCCAAAGCCCTGATCCAAGAATTGATCAGTTGACTGAGATGGTCAGGAAGCTGAGTGAGAAGATTGAATCTTCTGAGAAGAATCCTAAATCTAAAATTAAGGAAACAAAACCAGCTTCCTCCACCTCCAAACCCAAAACCAAGCCCACCAAACCTCGGGTGATTTGTGAGCTGTGTGGCTTTAATAATCATGTTGCTGATGATTGCTACAGAATCCTTTACTGCATGGTATGCAAAAAGGAAGATCACAGAACCTCTGATCATCAGTCATACACAGCCTCAGCTAAGATGGCAAATTTTAAATCAGTTGCTCTTAAGTATCCATCTGATGCTAAGCAGAGATTGAAAAAGGCAAAGCCTTTTCCCTCTTGCCCTCATTGTGGATTCAATGACCACCTCCCTGAGGATTGCTTAATGGACACATGCTGTGACCTATGTGGTGATCCCACTCATGACACCTCAGGACATGATGAGGTCATTCAGGCAAGGAGAGGAAAGAACAAATCATCCTCTCAGTCTGCTGAGTCTTCCCTTGCAATAAAATGCAAAATTTGTGGGAGCTCAGTCCACTCAACCACTGACCACAAATCATTATCTACTTTTAAGCAGGCTATTAAAGCCAAGCCCTCTATGAAGAGGGGTCCTAGAAAGAACTGACCCAGTTTACTATTTGTGCAGAGACATGCCAGGGAGCCAATTTGGCATCTAGATAGTGGATGTTCAAGGAGCATGACTGGTATGAAGCAGTATCTGCACAAATATGTGGAAGAATCAGGACCCAAGGTGGTATTTGCTGATAACTCATCATGTCCCACTGAAGGTTATGGTTCAGTAAACTGCAATGGTATAGTCTTCACTAGGATAGCTTATGTAAATGGCCTCAAGTATAATTTGATCAGTGTCAGTCAACTATGTGATGCAAAATACATAGTTCAATTTGATGATAAGCAAGGAACCATCTTCAATGCAAACAAGGAAGTTGTCCTTATTGCACCTAGAAGACAAGATGTTTATGTGTTAGACATGACTAGTCTGACTCAGAATGGTACTTGTCTCTTTGCTAAGGCCACTGAGACTCTCAATTGGCTTTGGCATAAAAGACTCTCCCATCTGAACTTCAAAAACATAAATCATCTTGTGAAACAAAATAAGGTCCTTGGCTTACCATCTCTTGTGTTTTCAAAGGATAAACCCTGCTCAGCTTGTGAAAAAGGCAAACACAAGAGAGCATCCTTTAAAACCAAAACCAACTTTTCCATCAGGAACTGCCTACACCTTCTTCATATGGATCTCTTTGGACCCATCAGTCCTAGATCTATTAACCATGAGAAATATACTCTGGTCATAGTGGATGAATACTCAAGATACACTTGGGTTTACTTCCTGACCAAAAAGAGTCAGGCAGCAGGAACCATCATGTCCTTTGTCAGGAACATTGAAAATCAGAATGACATCAATGTCAAACAGATTAGGACTGACAATGGGACTGAGTTCAAAAATCATGAACTTGAAAGTTTCTGTGATGAGAAAGGTATCCATCAAAACTTTTCCTCACCTTACACACCTGAGCAAAATGGTGTGGCTGAAAGGAAAAACAGAACACTCATTGAAGCTGCTAGAACAATGCTAAATGGATCAGTCCTTTCAAAACATTTCTGGACTGAAGCAGTCAAAACTGCCTGTTACACACAAAACAGATCCATCATTGTCAAGAGACATAGCAAGACTCCTTATGAGTTATTCAAGGGAAGAATCCCTGACATCAGCTACTTTCATGTCTTTGGGTGCCCTGTGTTTATTCATAATCACAAAGACCACCTAGGGAAATTTGATGTTAAGGCTGATGATGGATACTTCCTAGGATATTCTCTTGTCTCAAAAGCCTTCAGGGTGTTCAACACAAGGAGACAACAAACTGAGGAAACATTTCATGTTACCTTTGATGAGAGCACTGAAGTCATCAGGTTCTCAAATTCCTCAGTGGAAGAGATAGGAATCGATGACTCATCAAGATACCCTCCTGATGAGTTTGATCCTGAAAACAATCCTTCCACTCAGTATCAAGCTGATGCTGATATCTCCTATCACATCCTCCCTCATAACCTTCCTCACCCAAGCATCACTGAGTTTATTGAAGCACAAACAAACACTGACTCTAACAATCAGGTTGTTCAAGGTGCTCAGGAACCAAATAATCTCAGTGATCAAACCAATCATTCAGACACCCATCACCCTGAAAGCCCTCATGTGTCTGAACCAATCCCTTCACCTCTACCCAATATGGCCTCCACAAGTTCTAATCAGTACCCAAGACCTCAGGACAGATGGACTAGGTCTCAGGATATAGAACTAGTCAATATTATTGGAGTGCCTACTGAAGGCATGCTCACCAGAAGCATGGCTGCTAAATTATCCGCAGCCTCAGCCAATGAATGCCTATTTGTGGATTTCATCTCCACTATTGAACCCAAAAGTGTCAAAGAAGCACTTACTCATCCTAGTTGGGTTCAGGCCATGCATGATGAATTGGAACAATTTGACAGAAATAAGGTGATGACCTTAGTCAAGTGTCCTGATGGAGTTTCAGTCATTGGCATGAAATGGGTATTCAAAAACAAATCAGATGAGAATGGCATAGTCATCAAAAACAAGGCCAGATTGGTTGCCAAAGGCTTCAACCAGCAAGAAGGCATTGACTATGAGGAAACATTTGCACCAGTTGCAAGGATGGAAGCCATCAGGATCTTCCTTGCATTTGCAACCTACATGAACTTCAAAGTGTACCAAATGGATGTCAAAAGTGCATTCTTAAATGGGTCACTGAAAGAAGAAGTTTATGTCCAACAGCCTCCTGGATTTGAAAGCAATGAGTTTCCTGACTATGTCTGTAAGATTGACAAAGCCCTTTATGGACTGAAGCAAGCTCCCAGGGCATGGTATGAAACTCTCTCATCCTTCCTGATCCAAAACAAATTTGTCAGAGGCAAGATAGACAATACCTTGTTTATCTACAAGACAAATGATGATGTTATACTTGTTCAAGTATATGTTGATGACATCATCTTCGGCTCAACAAGTTATAAACTTTGCAAACAATTTGAAAAATTGATGGCAAAGAAATTTGAAATGAGCATGATGGGAGAACTGACTTACTTTCTTGGCTTACAAGTTAAGCAGACTGATAAAGGAACCTTTATCAGTCAAGAGAAGTATGTCAGAAGCATACTGAAGAAGTATGATCTCAGTGACTGTGCCTCAGTCAAGACTCCCATGGTCCCACCAAACAACCTTGGCTATGACCTCATTGGTAAATCAGTCAATCAGACTCTATTCAGAGGAATGATTGGGTCACTGATGTATCTCCTTGCATCAAGGCCTGACATCCAATTCTCAGTATGTTTGTGTGCCAGATATCAATCTGACCCTAGAGAATCTCATCTCACTGCTGTAAAAAGGATTCTCAGGTACCTGAAAGGTACTCCGAGCCTTGGATTGTATTATCCTAAGTGCTCAGGGTTTGACCTCAAGGGATACTCAGACTCTGACTATGCTGGATGCAACATGGATAGGAAAAGCACCTCAGGCTCCTGCCAATTTCTTGGTGGAAAATTAGTCTGTTGGAGTGCTAAGAAGCAACAATCTGTTGCCATGTCCTCAGCTGAAGCTGAATATGTTGCAGCAGCAAGCTGTTGTGCAAATGTACTTTGGATGAAAAGTCAACTCAGTGACTATGGCATTCAGTATAAGATGGTACCCATCTTTTGTGATAACACAAGTGCAATTGCAATTTCCAACAACCCTGTTCTTCATCAGAGAACAAAACACATTGATATCAGATATCATTTCATCAGGGATCATGTCATGAATGGTGACATCGAATTACACTTCATCCCTACTGAATATCAGTTAGCTGATATTTTCACCAAACCTTTGGATGAACCAACTTTCACTAGACTGAAAGCTGAGTTAGGAATGTTGGATATTGAGACTCAGTCCACTGATTGAATCCATCCAACTGAAGTGTACATTCTTAGAACCTCAGGTCCCTGAATCAATGTGTCCCTCAGTGTCAAGTATCACTGAATGCCCTTCCTGAACCATCAGTAACTAAACCCAAAGTTACTGAAACCCTCAGTGAATGAATAGTCATTCAGGGTCCTCAAGATGTCATTCAATGCTAACTTAAATGCTCTAAGTATTGCGTTAGTAAATGTCCTAGGTTGGTGACTGATATCCTATTTAATATAGGAATATATGTCTCTCTGGCATACACATCTTGGGCCCCCACTTTCCCACTTGGCATTAATTGCCTATCCAATCACATTAGAGAAATGTGATGACTCATCTCTGCAAACTACACTTTTTGCAGACGGCTCAACTGTTCACCATAATGGTTGCCGAATACATGGGGAAGTGGAATCGTGGCATTTAATGCGGACTTCAAAATTTTTATAAAACAATTTTCAAATTTTTGAAGTAAAATGTTTTATGCCCAAAATACCCCAAACCTTTCCACTTCCCTATAAATACCTATCCAAAAGAATACATACACACGCTTTTAGAAATTTATAAGCAAACTCTGCCCTTTTTATTTCTCAAACAAAATTGTGTGTGTGTTCTTAGCATTAAGAAATATCCGACCATTTTTTCGACCTATACCCGATCATCAAATGGCTTCTTCTAATGCTATTACCACTGCCCCAAATGTGAGCTTCACAATGGAGGGCGTGGATTTAACCAAAAACAATGTGGTTGGAAACTTCCATTACCCGCAGCAATATGCGGGTTACAAGGATGTAGTTAAGTATTTACAAAACTGCTTCCTTACCACAGCTTTTACAACCACCCCAGAAGTCATCTATAATGACTATCTCAGGGAGTTTTGGTATACCGCAACGGCTACTAGCCCTAAGGACACCAAAGAGTCGATCATCACTTTCACTGTGATGAATGGGACTAAGACTCTCTCCCTGAACTACAAGACCTTCATCAAAGCCACTGGTCTTAACTTTGTTGAGAACTTTGAGGCTAACCCTACTGATCAGGAAATAAAAGCTGAAATGCTTTTCCTAGGGCCTCATGATGCTAGGCGTCCTGGCGAGTCTCCTGAAGCCTTGTTGGCTAAGGCTCCAATAGTGAAGACATGGTTTCACCCTGTCTGGAGACTTATGATGACATTCGTCATTCAGGTACTCGGAGGAAACAAATCCTCCACTGAGCAGTTGAACTCATCACAACAATTGATGATGTTCAGTCTCTTGGAGGGTAGAAAAATAGATATCGGAGGAATAATCTTTCGTGACCTCGTGTCAAAGCTCTCAGGGAAACATAGGCAAAGACATATGTCTTACCCTAGGTTCATTTCCTGTGTGTTTCAGGACCTCCTTGGTTCTGACTACTTAAGGTCTGATGATGAAGGTACAAAGCCTGACATCTTGCATAAGACCAACTTTAGTAGTGACATTACTGAGGTAGATCCAGTCGCCCTGACCACCTACATGCTAACGGTGATTCAGGGTGCAAATGTATGCTCACCAGTTCCTTCACCAACCAAGGTGAAGAAGAAGAAAGGAAAAGGGGGACAATCCAGTAAGGTGGTTAGACCTAAGCCACTCGCCACTGAGACTGTTGCCTCAGGCACCAAAAATGTTATTGTGACCTTGACTTCTCCGACTCCCATAACAGAGACCACTTTGGCCACAAAACAACCGCCAACGGAGGGTACTGGGCAATCATCCTCAGTATCCTCGGGCACACCCTTTCCTAATGTCCCTACTGACAAAAACAAGTCAGGTGGGTCAGGAGCATCCACCCATTCACATCCCAGTGAAGGCACTGATAGATCACAATCAGAGCCTGAGGGAGTACAGGGTTCTATATCCTCGGTGGGGCAGCACTACTCCACTGAGACGGGGACCCACACCCACTCACATCCCGCTAACGTCTCTAAGCAATCACACTTAGAGTCTCAGGGAGTTCAGGCCTCTAAATCCCCAAAAGGACAGTACAATCCTGATGGGAAGGGAGGCCATCAACACTCACCAATAGTACCTAGTGATTCTACTGGAAAACACCCATCAGTAGATGAAGGTGCTCAGGGGGACAAAGACTCAGGGGGAAACAAACCACCCGCTGATACGGAACCCATCACCCCCTCAGGCGGTCCAAGTCACTCAGGAACTGATCCTAATAGTCAGGCTGGGCAAACCCCCCCAGTTATTATGACTAGTCAGGCTGGTACAACCCCACCAGTTATTATGGCTAAAGGATCAGGACCTGGCCACAACGAAAGTGAGCCCTCTTTTGAGGGGGAGCTGGATACCCTGAAGGCTCCTTCTCTGGCTGACTATGAAATTTTGTTGGCTGATGAGTCAGAGGAGGAGACGGATTTCGATTTTGGTGATGATGAACCTCTTCCTGAAGTTGAGGAGGAAATGGAGGGTCCATCTGAGCAACAACTCTCTTCTCCTCCTCCTGAGGATCAACAACCCAATTCACCATCATCTTCATCATCATCTTCATTAGGTGCCTCTACCACCCCTGAATGGTTAACCAAGTATGACAATGTTCATCCGCCTACTGAAAGAAGTATGGCCAAGTACCTTCGCCATGCCAACGAAGGTCTGTATAATGCTCTCACTGATGAACTCATGGATCAGCATACTGAAGCGGCGGCCTCCTATGCCGACTTCAGGGCCTCAGTTGAAGAATCTCAGGACAAAATTCTTCAGGCTACAAAGCTCGCTGACAAACAACTTGGGGAACTGACAAAAACCTTTGATGAAACAGCCACTGGTCAGCATCAGGAACTTGCTAACCTCCTCAAGGCTGTTGAATCAGTTCAGGATCAGCTTTCTGATGATCCCAAAATGATTCAATCAATGAAGGATCATATGGCCATTCAGTCGACTGCCTCCACCAACCTTACTGAGCTTCTTAGGCTCTTTCAGGGGGTCGATATCAAAGGTCTCAGGGATAACCAGGATTCCATTCTTCAGGCTGCCATGGAATCCAAGGGGCACCTCACCAACCTTTCCTCAGCCATGGATCAGCTCTCACAAACACATAATGAGCTGATCAGCCACTTTACCAACCGTGTCACTGAACTCTCCACCACCCAACAGGCAATGGCTACCGAACTCAGTGCCGTGAAGAATGATGCTTCTGAGACAAAGTCAATGGTCTCTGATATCCTCTCAATTCTTCAGGCCTCTCATGTTCCACAACCTCCTCAGTCAGCAGGTCTATCCACTGAAGCTCCTAAACCTGCTGAGGGGGAGAAAAATGATGAAATTCCTGATCCTTCCTCTGCCTTGGTAACTGCTCCAAATCCTGAGGAATCTACAAGTCAACCTCCTCTCACTGGCAAAGGGAAGGAAATTATGACTGAAACCTCACCTCCTGAACCACACCTGGTCAAGGCTTCAAACATAAGACAACCAGATCCTGACGTACCGTCTTATGTTGACTTAGAAGATGGGAGAAGAGTCTATGGGACTCAGGAGGAACTGGCTAAGATCTTAGATGAGGAAGATCTCAGGAAAGCCCATGACCTCACCACATCTACCATCTATGAGGTTGCTAAGGAGGAAATAAAGGAGTCTGAGAAAGAGATTCAGGAAGGAGAATTCATCAAGCTTCAAGCCCAACTTCTTCAGAAACACAACAAGGAAGCCAAACTGAAGCAAGAAAAGAGGCAAAGGGCATATGAGAGGTATGTATGGCACATGACCAAGACAAAAGGTGAAGGCAAAATCACTGACATCACCATCCACCCCACCAAACCTCTGAGCCTAACTGTCCATAGAGGTCCAAGAAAATCTGAACATCTTCCTGAGGTAAAATTTTCAGACTATGGGATAAGAGAATGGGATATGATGATGCCTATCCTGAGGAAGAAAACCTCAAGCAAGAATGCCCCAATCATCATCAAGTCACTGAGTGCCAAGTATGAGGAACTCGCAAAAGTGGCAAAGAGTCTGGGCATTGACCATGATGAGGCACTTGCTTCTCAGGGACTAACAATCCCTGAATATACTCAGAAGGTTGGGAAGAAAAGGAAAGCTGTAGCTATGGAGCCTGAACAATACATAGCTGCACTTCACTGCAACAGAGTTCCTCCTCAGGGAGTAAAATTCCGTCCTAACCTTGTCATTAAAGAACCTGAGTATGGCATCTTCTTCGTGGATGAGTTTGGTCAGGAAGCCTTTCAGAGAGTCTCTGACATTGATAAAGTGGAAACGACAACACTCCTAGCCTACAAACTGATGGCACTTAATATCAGGGGCTCTAACAATGAGGAGTTTGTCAGGCTGATGGATCAGTTGATGAAGGAACGACCTGACAGAGAAGTGTTAGCGTCGAAGAAGACAAAGCTGGAACTAATGGGTATCCGTCAGGAACCTTAATTATTTTGTTTAGCTGATAGGACTTTGTAATGACATGAATAAAATGCTGTCCCATGTTTATGTTAAATTGTAGTCCTTACTGTCTTCTGTATATTCAGTATGAGAAGAAGCCATAAGCTCACTCATACTGATCATTAACACTTAGGCATAATTTATATCCAAATAGGGGGAGATTGTTGGGTCCATAAATACCCAATTATCTAAAAACAGGATTTGAACACAAATTAAGCCAAGTGTTTACCAACAAAGAACAATTCAAGTCACTGAGCTCACAGTAACTCAGTGAGTCATCTTCAGAATGCTTAAGACGAATTCAAGGCGAAGGATTCACTCCTCAGGAAGGCGGTACTTCCTGAGTGAGACTTAAGCCGAAGAAGAAGATGATGGGTTCAGTGAGTACTGACAAGAGCTCACTGAACCCCTCAGTCTCCTGAACAACTTAAAGACTGAAGACTAAAGACTGAAGACTTAGAATTAATCTAAGACCTGAAGTAAAGGCGGGATCGAGCGGGAAAGTTTGAAAAGGATAAGGACAAGTCCTATCACGCCGAAAGAGAACTTTCCTTAATACGGCTTAAAGTCAGAGAGTGGTTGGGCAGACACTCTAAAGGATCTTTTAGCTTATTCCCAATATAGATTATTGGTAATGACAAAACACTGTTGTACTTTTGTCAGACCTTCGTAGGTCAACTTGTACTTTAGTTATAGGTCTTTCTTTTATACTTGTGTATAAATAGATAGATGAGGAGAAAAGTAAATTAAGGTTGTGCACTAAAAGCTTAGACTTTCACAGCCCACTTTTCTCCTCCAAAGAACAACCTACTCACTGAGATAGCTCAGTAGGGTCTTTTAGTTGTCACTCAAGAAAAGCTTGAGTTTAGAAGAGGAGAACACCATACCTTGTCTATTCAATCCCAAAGTGTTTATTCCGCAAAACACTTTGGGTAATAGATTCTTTGATTAATTTCTAATAAGAATTTAAACGTTGAAAAACCTTTGTTGTTTTTATATTTACGTTCTAACTTATTTGGTAAAATTAATCATACATTGTATCAGTCTTAGTACACAATTAGGATAACTTTCTAGTTATTTCTATTAGTGTAACGGGAACAACAGTGCCTAAAACTGTGAAAGAGGTGGGTATTTATAGGCAAAGAAAATCTGAACGTTACAATTCAAAATGGTACGGACGGCTCCATTAAATAACCCACGGCTCCGTTAAATTTAACGGTACCGTGGAGCCGTGGTAGACTAGGACGCTCCAAATTTTGTCTTTTCTGTTGAAAACTTATTTGGGGAAGGTTGGAGCTGATTTTGGGGGGAAAAATAGCTGTTGTGATTTTCAAACTAATTTTTCCATTAAAACATTTCTTAATATTTCAAAAATAATTTGTCATGTGTATTTTTGAAAAAATGTTTTGTCCCATTTAAGATGTGAAATTTCAAAACATAAATTCACTTCTTTGATCACTAGTTCAAGTTGTAACTTTGTTCAAGAGTGATTTGCGTAGAAACGGGATCTTCCGATTAAAAACTTGTTAACGTTAATTTTAACGTAACGTGAGTTCACATTTTGTCATCCTCAAAACGTGAAGTAATCGAAAGATATAAATAACGTTTTTAGAACATTATTTGCATCAACAAAGAACCACACCCTCAACACAAATACTTCAAAACAGTTACTATAACAGATCTAAAGCAAAAAAGCATAAAGCTTTACAACTATTCAAACCCAAAACTCCACAAATTCATTCAAAATAAAAATAGTAATCAAGATTATGTCAGGCTTATTAAATATATATATTTAAAACCCTAGATTAATATAAACTGATTAATTAAACTAAGAATACCCGGAAGAGACTAATTTAATTGTTCCTATTCGACCTTATCAAGTCTTTACCTTTGATCATCTTCATAGATTTGTAGTTTCAGGATGTGAAATTTTTTGGGGTTTTTTTTTTTCCTCATGGGACGGAGAAAAAAAGTAGTTTGGGAAGGGGGCATGAGTGATTTTTAGAAAAGATGGAATAGAAAGATTTTCGATGTTTTTTTTTTTTTTTTTTTTTTTTTTTTTTTTTTTTTTTTTTTTATTTATTTATTTACATTTTTGGCTTATAACTTGGAAAAATGGCATAGAGGCCCATGTGTATTTTAATCTTTTTTGTACATTTGAATGTAAAAACTTTTTTTTATAAATTTTTAGGCAAATTAGGAAATAATTATCTTTTAATATTTTTTTACACCTAAAAATTAAAATCTAATCAAAAAAATTATTACTAAAAAAGGAATGATTTGATTTTTTTGAAATGAAAAAGTCCCCACTAGGGGTTTTGTTTTATTATATAAAAGATTAATTCCAAGTGA